>JAWNNS010000078.1:0-285544 GCA_035044605.1 Scaptomyza cyrtandrae
TACTGCATACTGCATACTCAACTTCAAGGTTCCATATCTCCGGTGTTTCTCAACCGATTTTAATCAAAATTTCACAGATTGTAATTATTTTGATTAATAATTCAAATGCTATCTAAAATTTTTTCAAATTCAAGATTTTGTTGTTATCGATCCCATGTGTATATCGGAAACGGGATGAGTTATCGAAAATCGAAAACAAAATTGTACTGCCTAGGGATTAGGCGAGCTTAAGTTGCAAATCTGGAGTCTCTAGCTCTTATAGTCTCTGAGATCGACGCGTTCATACATACAGACGGACAGACGGACGGACGGACAGCGGACATGGCTATATCGACTCGATTGTTGATGCTGATAAGGAATTAATATACTTTATGGGGTCGGAGATGCTTCCTTCTGCCTGTTACATACTTTTGCACAACTTCATTATACCCTTTTTCCCCATTTTTAATGGGATCATGGTGTAACAAGTAAGAAGGCTCTAGTCGAGAAATCCCGACTAGACGATACCCTGATCCCTATACTTTACGCGTACAGTCAGTGCTTGCAAGTATGTGTGCGTGTGTGTACGACCATACTGCATACTGCATACTCAACTTCAACGTTCCATATCTCCGGTGTTTCTTAACCGATTTTAATAAAAATTTCACAGATTGTTATTATTTTGATTAATAATTCAAATGCCATCTAAAGTTTTTTCAAATTCAAGATTTTGTTGTTATCGATCCCATGTGTATATCGGAAACGGGATGAGTTATCAAAAATCGAAAACAAAATTGTACTGCCTAGGGAATAGGCGAGCTTAGGTTGCAAATCTGGAGTCTCTAGCTCTTATAGTCTCTGAGATCGACGCGTTCATACATACAGACGGACAGACGGACATGGCTATATCGACTCGACTGTTGATGCTGATAAAGAATATATATACTTTATGGGGTCGGAGATGCTTCCTTCTGCCTGTTACATACTTTTGCACAACTTCATGATACCCTTTTTTCCCATTTTTAATGGGATCAGGGTATAACAAGTAAGAAGGCTCTAGTCGAGAAATCCCGACTAGACGATACCCTGATCCCTATACTTTACGCGTACAGTCAGTGCTTGCAAGTATGTGTGCGTGTGTGTACGACCATACTGCATACTGCATACTCAACTTCAAGGTTCCATATCTCCGGTGTTTCTTAACCGATTTTAATAAAAATTTCACAGACTGTTATTATTTTGATTAATAATTCAAATGCCAACTAAAGTTTTTTCAAATTCAAGATTTTGTTGTTATCGATCCCATGTGTATATCGGAAACGGGATGAGTTATCGAAAATCGAAAACAAAATTGTACTGCCTAGGGAATAGGCGAGTTTAGGTTGCAAATCTGGAGTCTCTAGCTCTTTTAGTCTCTGAGATCGACGCGTTCATACATACAGACGGACAGACGGACATGGCTATATCGACTCGACTGTTGATGCTGATAAAGAATATATATACTTTATGGGGTCGGAGATGCTTCCTTCTGCCTGTTACATACTTTTGCACAACTTCATGATACCCTTTTTCCCCATTTTTAATGGGATCAGGGTATAACAAGTAAGAAGGCTCTAGTCGAGAAATCCCGACTAGACGATACCCTGATCCCTATACTTTACGCGTACAGTCAGTGCTTGCATGTATGTGTGCGTGTGTGTACGACCATACTGCATACTGCATACTCAACTTCAAGGTTCCATATCTCCGGTGTTTCTTAACCGATTTTAATAAAAATTTCACAGACTGTTATTATTTTGATTAATAATTCAAATGCCAACTAAAGTTTTTTCAAATTCAGGATTTTGTTGTTATCGATCCCATGTGTATATCGGAAACGGGATGAGTTATCGAAAATCGAAAACAAAATTGTACTGCCTAGGGAATAGGCGAGCTTAAGTTGCAAATCTGGAGTCTCTAGCTCTTATAGTCTCTGAGATCGACGCGTTCATACATACAGACGACAACGGACATGGCTATATCGACTCGACTGTTGATGCTGATAAAGAATATATATACTTTATGGGGTCGGAGATGTTTCCTTCTGCCTGTTACATACTTTTGCACAACTTCATTATATGGCTATATCGACTCGGCTGTTGATGCTGATCAAGAATATTCATACTTTATGGGGTCGCAGATGCTTCCTTCTGCCTGTTACATACTTTTGCACAAAACTATTATACACTTTTTTCCCATTTTTAATGGGATCAGGGTATAAAAAACTGGAGGAAATAAGATTAGTGATTTTTTTGGAATTTATATGAATACCTCAAGTTTAATTATTGTTTAATCAAAGCCAACCAATTCAAACAAAATAGAGTTCCAATCGAAAAAATATATATATATAAAATTGAGAGTGCGACAACGGTTTTTGGTTTTAAAAAATTATAATTCTTTATTTAAAAAAAACACATCTTAATCGATTAGTGTACAAAATGTAACTCTGCTTATGCTAGTCGTTTTATCCATAAGGAAACCTCACACTTCTGGTCTCATGGTCTGTTTTATTACTTTCATCGGCCATCTAAGCGGGGTTTTCTTTTGGTAATTTATGATTCTAGGAAGGGTTTTGGCATGCTGTAAGGTACTTTGACCTGCCATCTATGCGGGGTTTCCTTTGGTTATTGCATTCTTCGTTATGCTATGATTCTAGGAACAGTTTTTCCTGCTATGATTCTAGGAAGAGTGTTGGCATGATGAATGATACTTTGTGAGTGTGGTGTGAGTGTGGACATGAGGGACCTGCGTGATCTGAATATGTCACTATATATATATATGTTAATAATAATTCTATATAAACAAATAAATATAAACGAGATAAAATAATAAAATATGAAACAATAACTAAAAAAAATAGTGCTAACAAAATAATTCAGCATTAAGAAACAAATAAGAAGGCTCTAGTCGAAAAATCCCGACTAGACGATACCCTGATTCCTATACTTTACGCGTATAGTCAGTGCTTGCAAGTATGTGTGCGTGTGTGTACGACCATACTGCATACTCAATTTCAAGGTTCCATATCGCCAGTGTTTCCTAACCGATTTTAATAAAAATTTCACAGATTGTTATTATTTTGAAAAACAATTCAAATGCCATATGAAATTCAAGATTTTATTGTTATCGATCCCATGTGTATATCGGAAACGGGATGAGTTATCGAATATCGAAAACAAACTTGTACTGCCTGGGAATTAGGCGAGCTTAAGTTCCAAATCTGGAGTCTCTAGCTCTTATAGTCTCTGAGATCGACGCGTTCACACATACGGACGGACAGACGGACATGGCTATATCGACTCGACTGTTGATGCTGATAAAGAATATATATACTTTATAAGGTCGGAGATGCTTCCTTCTGCCTGTTACATACTTTTGCACAAAACCATTATACCCTTTTTACCGATTTTTAATGGGATCAGGGTATAAAAACCCTCATTTTTTTCATGCAGCTCTCACCAACGGCAAAAGATTTTTTCGACGTCGAGGAGATAAAGTAAGTACATTCCTTGTTTTAACATTTATTATTTATCGCCTAATATTTTTTTCTTCCTAGGAAGTGATTAAGTGATACGATGCGAGAAAAAAAAATGTATATGTTGATAACAGAGAGCTTGTGACGTCCGCAGCTTCGCGTTCGAGCTTTTGTTGTAATAAGCTTTTAATAAGCAAAAATAAGCCTCTGCCTAAAAGTATACCACCGAAATCACGTGATCACCTGCCAGGCTATGCAATGAATTAAATTAAATAATTCCACCTTAGTTTATAATAAAGAAAATATGAAATGAATTTAACTAATAGCTTAATATTATCTTTGCGGACAAATAGAAATTAGAAGATTTATTAATTAATAAAAAAAATAAAAAAATAATTAAATAAAAAAAAAATAATTTGTATCTAGTAATATATGCAGAATTAAAAAGGGTATGAACCCATCTAACATTAATTTTATAACTAAGCGTATATCCATATAAAACAATAATACACAATTTATATACAAAAAAATAAAAGAACATCCGTGAATATTCCGATAACCTTATAAATATATATATATTTTTTTTTTTTAATTGAATTGAGATTTGAATAGAAGATAATTGCATATATAAAATAATAATTTAATTTTGTTTTGATTAAAATGTTTAAATATATAATTTAAAAAAAATTAAAATTTAAAATTTAAATAAATACAATTACATACTTTTAACTACTGGTAGGAAAACATAAGAACAATAAATTATTCAATATAATAACTTTTATAATTAATAATTAATTAGGTTTTATTGTCACTTGCTCTAGATATATCGAACCATGCTTATTAAGAATAAATCGAATTTTTGTATCTTTCTTTAAAGTGAATCAATAATTTTCTTCTTTTTTTTGGGAGTCATGCAGCGAACGGATTTGAGAAGTAGGATTTAGTAGGGCGTTTGGTTTAGGGATCATCACAAAAATAATAAAGTGGAATATGATGATCATGGTAGGGTGGGCAACATCTGTGACCACAACATCCTTCTTATAATACAAAATTACCATCTTCTCGTCTTCAACGTTATATGCTACATATATTCATTTGGCGCCCAACGTGGGGCCCAAACATTCGTTCGGCATCCGAAGGTCTAGTTCGGTTAACCCACACATTAGGTAGAACAAGGGACCAACATCTTACCCATACCTTCTCATACCATAGTAATTCCTTTTGAAAGCTTCTTTAATTGGTTTTTATGTGCATATGTCAAAAGATGTTTATTGAGTTTCTTTGAGCTGAGCCATTCAAGCATCGCCATTATGTCGTATCGGCTGCTAATGAGAAACTTATGTACGGGGAGTTAGACAGAATGCTACAACTAGGAGTTATTCAGGAATCAAATAGCTCAGGGTCATCTCCCGTTCTACTAGTAAAGAAACCTGGGAAGGTCAGGCTTTGTATATACAGCTGTAAGGTTAATGACGTAACCGTCAAAGACACATACCTGATGTTTCTCATTGATGGTATTTTGAGTCGATAGCCGAAAGCAGAATTTGTGACAAGCCTTGATCTTAAAGATGCCTTCTGGTAGATACCTCTTGAGCCAAACTCTAGGGACAAAACTGCCTTTACAGTTCCTGGTCGTCCATTGAATGAGTTTGTTGTCATGCCATTTGGACTGACTAATGCTCACATTCTATGTCTCGGCTCAGGAACAAAATAGTTGTTAATTATTTCCGATACCTTCGAGCGTCATCTCGAAGTGTTGTCGATCATTGCTTTTCATTTAACTCGTGCCAGTAAAGCAAGTTCGTAGGTTTCTTGGTATGACAGGTTGGTACCATAAATTGATCAGAAACTATGCCGCTATTTCGTCGCCACTGTCAGATACTCTTAAATCAAAGCGGAAATTTGAATGGACTGAAGAGTCCCAACAGGCATTCGGGACTTTAAAAAGCCACATGTGCTCCGCTCCAGTTTTGCACAGCCCAAATTTTTCTGAGCCTTTTGCTTTTCACTGTGATGCCAGCCATACCGGTGTTGGAGCAGTATTAATGCAGACCATTGGCGAAGGAGATGAGGTACCGATTACTTTCATGTCGAAAAAACTCAATCGATTCCAAAGGCAGTATACTGTCACTGAAAAGGAATGCTATGAAGCAGTGCTAGCAGTGAAAAAGTTCAGAGCCTATGTTGAAGCAATCAATGAGAATGTAAAGTAAGAGAGGAAACCAGAGTTTCTAATTTCTGTTAACTTTTCACATTTTTCAAGCTTTTTAGCACCTGTTTCCCCTCAATTCGTTTTATCTTTTCTGTTATCTTCTCGGACTACCGCTATGTTTGAATTGGATTTTGCTGTGTCTATTGACTGCACATGCTTTGTCTGATGTACTTTTGGCACTGTCTATTTATGCTGAAAGCCTAATTAATTTTTCGCAGCATGGACACATATCAATGTATCCATTCCCTTACTCTTGTAAGCTAAGAGTGCCTTAGAAAGAATTAGCAAACAAATTGAATATTCTTTTAAGTTTATCATGTGAAATTGTTGGTTATTTTGCTTTCAAATAGAGTAAATTTGCTTGTTATAGACTGAACCCACTAAAAAAAATGGAAAAAGGGTATATTATTTGTAAGCAAAAGCATGTAACAGTCAGAAGGAAGAAAGGGTTCAGGGTATCGTCTAGTTGAGATCTCTTGACTAGAGCCTTCTTTCTTGTGTGTTAAAAGTTGATGCCGACCAATGAGTATGTATATGTATGTTTGTATGCTCATTGAAGTCGAAAGCAAATCGTTTACGGACGGCCTGCTGCATGTGGCCTTGGACCGTCTTTTATACCCTGATCCCATTAAAAATGGGAAAAAAGGGTATAATGGTCTTGTGCAAAAGTATGTAACGGGCAGAAGGAAGCTTCTCCGACCCCATAAAGTATATATATTATTGATCAGCATCAACAGCCGAGTCGATATAGCCATGTCCGTCTGTCCGTCTGTCCGTCCGTCTGTCTGTCCGTATGTATGAGCCAACCGATCTTAGAGACTATAAGAGCTAGAGACTCCAGATTTGAAACTTAAGCTCGCCTAATCTCTAGGCAGTACAAGTTTGTTTTCGATAACTCATCCCGTTTTCGATATACACATGCGATCGATAACAACAAAATCTTGAATTTTGAAAACTTTGAGATGGCATTTGAAATAATGAACAAAATAATGACAATCTGTGAAATTTTTATTAAAATCGGTTAAGAAACACCGGAGATATGGGACATTGAAGTTGTGTATGCAGTATGCAGTATGTGCGTACATACAAACTCACATATTTGCAAACACTGACTGTACGCGTAAGGTATAGGGATCAGGGTATCGTCTAGTCGGGATTTCTCGACTAGAGCCTTCTTACTTGTTGTGTATGCATGTGTCTGCGTCTAACGGGACTAGGCAGAACAAAAATAATAAAAACAACAACACGTGACGGTTGTCGTTTCTGAAACGCACACGCTGCTCAATGTTGTTTTGATACCCTTTATTACAATATTTAATTAATGTCAATGCAATTATTTATATATATTAATGTTATATAAGGACAATTAATATTAGGTATATGAGTGCAAAATGCGTTTATTTTATGGTTAGTGTTAATGTGGTATTTAGACATTTTAAACCCTTTTCAATAAGTCATTAGTGGTCTACCTAATTGCCAATATATACATAAGCACATATGGTGGAAGTCATATTTTGGTATCTCACGTTTGGCCATTCAATTTTACGAAGTTCATACAAAGCTATGCTGCCTTCCCATTTAAGGCATTAGCAAGCAGATAGAACCAAAAGTCGACCACCAACCAAAACAAAGTTGAATAATGGCCGCTCACTATCGTTATCTAACGCATCGCACACTTCGTGAATGAGTTGACAAGGCAGAAGTGATACTTATTTCCCCATTTCTGCCTGTTACATAACTTTGCACACAAACAATATACCCTTTTTCCCTATAAGAGTTACACACATGTACACGACAAGCATGAGCAGTGCACACACACACAAAAACATATTCAAATATAGCGGCAGCCCGAAAAGTATACGTATGCATGCATGAGCAATCACAAAGCAAAAACGAATACCAATTAGACGCAGGCCGAGAAGTATAAGAAGAAGAACACGAGCCAATCTACAGGGCTCAGCATTTTTTTTGCGAATACCGTACGGTCTCTGCTTTCGTATCTATGTTCATTACATTATCGTAGCTTTCAAGAAGAACTGTAACAGATCGACAGCACGAATTAGCGCAAAATGTAACTGAGCAACTTCATACAATTATACAAAGTGAAGATGTATATTTTTTAATTGCTATAGATGAAAGTACTTATAAAACAGATTCGGCACAAGTTTTATATTTTATTCGTGCTATAACTAAAGATTATCAATGTTACGAAGAACTACTTGCGTTGCGTACACTTACTGGAAAAACTCAAAAAACTCTTCAAAGAAGTATGTAATAAATTACAATTGAATGTCAGATTGTCACCAATGGCGCACCTTCCATGAGAGGCAAAAAAGAAGGATTCGTTGCTTTGTTAAAAAAGGAAAACTTAAACTTGAAAAAATCGATATCATTTCAATGCATTTTGCATCAGCAAAATCTACCATTTTGCAAGACACTCTGGATAGAACCATTGCCATTGTCAACTATATTCGCGTAAATGCAATGCGGCAGATGCTCTCTTTAGATGAGGAAACGTATTGTGCTGACCTACCATACTACTGCAAGGTTCGCTGGCTATCAATAGGTCAGGTTTTGAAAAAAGTTTTGTCTTTACGACGACAAACCTTTTATCAAGAACAAGGAAAACAATGTGATATCAGATGAAGCATTTCTCAGAAACCTTGCATTTTTGTCTGATATGATGACAAAATAAAACAATTTATATATTTGCGTGCAAGGTGAAACGAGGTATATTTATGAAATGTGGCAAAAGATCCAAGCGTTTAGAAAAAAATTATCCTATTTTAAAACATTGCTTTGTCGATCGGAAATATCTGCACAACACTTCCCGGAGCTAACTAAAATGTTAAATGATCAGAACTGTGAAAATAAAATATTCGATGAATATGTAGGTGTTTTGGATTGTTTAGTAGAAGAGTATACTAATAGATAATCTGATTTTGACGAGCACACTCCTGCTATGAAACTGGCATTTCATCCTCGCTCACTTTGCTTCTCAACGGACGTGTTTATTTTGTGCTCTTGGTTTTTTTTTTTTATACCCTGATCCCATTAAAAATGGGAAAAAAGGGTATCATGAAGTTGTGCAAAAGTATGTAACAGGCAGAAGGAAGCATCTCCGACCCCACAAAGTATATATATTCTTTATCAGCATCAACAGTCGAGTCGATATAGCCATGTCCGTCTGTATGTATGAACGCGTCGATCTCAAAGACTATAAGAGCTAGAGACTCCAGATTTGGAACTTAAGCTCGCCCAACCCCTAGGCAGTACAAGTTTGTTTTCGATTTTCGATAACTCATCCCGTTTCCGATATACACTTGGGATCGATAACAATAAAATCTTGAATTTGAAAAAACTTTAGATGGCATTTTATTTACTAATAAAAATAATAGCAATCTGTGAAATTTTTATTAAAATCGGTTAAGAAACACCGGAGATATGGAACCTTGAAGTTGAGTATGCAGTATGCAGTATGGTCGTACACACACGCACACATACTTGCAAGCACTGACTGTACGCGTAAAGTATAGGGATCAGGGTATCGTCTAGTCGGGATTTCTCGACTAGAGCCTTCTTACTTTTTTTTTTTTTATTTTTGTGTGTTTTGTATTCATACTAATAACCCTAGGGTAGCACCAAACCTTTTTTTTTGAGCTGAATTCACTCATTAAATAAATAATTTTTATTTCTTTTTCCATCTCTTTCTTAAATAATAATAATAATGCCTATCTGTTGTTACAAGGGCTGCCAAGTTCGCGCCAATACAAAGATGGCTTTTATTGGCTGCTGGATGTGCCCAAATGTCGCACATGAAAAATGTGCTGGTCTTAACGGCCGTGTCATTGATTTGATGGGCACCACAAATTTAGAGTGGCCATGTTGTTTGGAGCGAAAGAAAGACATGGCAAATTTCATGCAGACTCAGCTTGGCTTTGAGGGACAAAAAAACTGTGCGAAAATGTTTCAACTGTGCAGAGAAACTTCAAGGAGAAAAATCTCTTGAGTGATTCTCCTAAGCGCAAAAAAGCCAATGTTGGGCCGTCATCGGGACCTGTCATGTCTGAAATTCCACCAAACGTTCAAGACCCCAAAAATAAAAATAAGTTAATAAAAATTTCTTCTGTCCCAGTCCCAAAAATTAACAAGATACCAGATGAAAACATTATAGTCCCCATGGATGTCGTTTCATCTAATCCTGGTCCTTTAACTTCTTTGGTGGTGAGTAGTGTTGACGTAGTTCAACAAAACAAACCAAATATATCCAAAGAGCCAATGATTTCTTAAGCTGAAAATATAGCTTCGGTTGAAGAGATCATCACAAGATTTGTTGCCGTTCCACCAAAAAAACAAATTTTTGTTTCAAGGCATCTCCCTGTTTTGACATCAGATAATGTCACGGTCTATATTTAGGCCAAATCGAAAGCCAATTTCACGGTGGAAAAATTCAAATTTAATTATACTAGGAATATCGCATTCTTAGTACTGAAGTTGTATCCAACAGATACTGTGTCCATAGAAAAGACCGTATGGTTCTATGGATATAGAATTTGTTGCTGTTAAGTTAAACTTGAATGGTGTTGGTATTATTGTTACTTGCTCGTACATACTTCCTTCCTCCGATAACTTTGTTTATTTTTCCGGTTCTTGCATGCTTTCTGATCGTGATTTCCTTGTAGTTCTTGGAGATTTTAATATTGCTGAAGTTACTTGGATTCCTTGTCCCGACTCTGGCACCCTGACCCCCTCGGCACAGAATGAATTCTTGATTAACTTACTTGGGATATCATTGAATCAAATAAATGATATCTGAAAATCTCTTAATAAAATGCTTTATCCGGTTTTTGTTTTGGATCCGTCCTCCTCATCCATTACCCGATCACAACCCATATCTTATCCAGAAGATTTATACCACCCAACGTTGGAGGTGTCGATCACTTTACCCTACCGGGTGCTAGGCCCCAGTAAAAAACGGTTAAGCCGAGTACGTGAATTTCGGAAAACCGATTTTGCAAAACTTACTCGGCTGTTAGCCCTGACTGACTGTTCCAATTTATCAGTCCTTAATAACCAATATTACAGGAATTACCTTACTAGGTGTAGGTTACAGTTTCAGCAGGATCCTAAGCGGTTTTTTGATTTCGTTAATGCGAAACGCAAGTCATCGACTCTTCCATCAAACATATTCTTTGATGAAATGAAAGCCAACTCAGATCAGGCAATTGCCGATCTATTTGTTGAATTTTTTCAATCAACTATAGCCAACCAGTCGTCATGCCTTACCCCTATCAGTTTAATGGCTCAAATTGCATTTCCATACCGGAAATCACAGAGAGTTCACTACTTTGTGATCTTCAGGTTATTAAGCCCACATTTTCTCCAGGACCTGATGGAATACCTAGCTGGGTGCTTAGGTACTGTGTTCAGGGTCTTTTAAATCCGTTGCATAAGCTGTTTAGTTTGTCCGCGGAGCTATGCACTTTCCCAAAAATTTGGAAAGAGTCTTATATTAATCCTTTGCCAAGGATCCAAGTTGTCTGCTATTCCTAAGATTTTTGAGAAACTAATAACCTCTCATCTTCAACATCTTTGCAAATCTTTGATTTCATGAAACAAAAATCTACCACCACTAACTTGCTAAAATTCACATCCATTGTTATTAAGGGCTTTCAAGACAAAATGCAAACTGATGTTATTTACACTGATTTTAGTAAGGCTTTTGATTCGGTAAATCACCTCCTTTTAAAACATTAACTTAAACTTTTGGGCTTTCCAAATAATCTTATTTTTTGGATTCAAGATTATTTAACTTTTAGATCTCATAGAGTCTATTTTAATGGCTCAGTTTTTAAAGCGGTCCAGGTCACTTCTGGGGTTTCACAAGGAAGTCAGCTTGGACCGTTAATATTTATTCTATTCATTAATGACCTTCCGTCCGTAATAAATTACTCACGGGTGCTGATGTATGCTGATGATGTGAAATTATGCAAGCCAGCTTTAACTCTTCTGTCTTTTCATAAATTACAAAGTGACTTAGACAATTTTCAAACTTGGTGCCAAGTAAATTTACTGCATCTCAATTGCAGTAAATGAAAACCTTTTTATAGACGAATGCCTTTTTATACCCTGATCTCATTAAAAATGGGAAAAAAGGGTATAATGGTTTTGTGCAAAAGTATGTAACGAGCAGAAGGAAGCATCTCCGACCCCATAAAGTATATATATTCTTGATCAGCATCAACAGCCGATATAGCCATGTCCGTCTGTCCGTCCGTATGTATAAGCCAACCGATCTCAGAGACTATAACGCTAGAGACTCCAGATTTGAAACTTAAGCTCGCCTAACCCCTAGGCTGTACAAGTTTGTTTTCGATTTTCGATAACTCATCCCGTTTTCGATGTACACATGGGATCGATAACAACAATTTCTTGAATTTTAAAAACTTTGAGATGGCATTTGAAATAATGAACAAAACAATGACAATCTGTGAAATTTTTTTATCAAAATCGGTTAAGAAACACCGGAGATATGGAACATTGAAGTTGTGTATGCAGTATGCAGTATGTGCGTACATACAAACACACATACTTGTAAGCACTGACTGTACGCGTAAAGTGTAGGGATCAGGGTATCGTCCAGCCGGGATTTCTCGACTAGAGCCTTCTTACTTGTTTTAACATCTATATTCTGGATAACCCACCTTTTGATCGGATTGATTTTTTTGAGGATTTGTGTATCTTAATGGACCCAAAGCTTAAGTTCGACAAGCATATAGCTTCAATTACAAATCGAGCATCAAGTGCCTTGGGGTTCATTAAGCGCTGGTCGAAGGAATTCAACGACCCCTACATAACGAAAACTCTTTATATGTCTCTTGTTCGACCGATTCTCGAATATGGATCTTGTATATGGTATCCCAAATACAGGATTCATCAGGATAGAACAGAATCGGTGCAAAAACAATTTTTACTCTTTGCCCTTCGGGGTCTTAACTCGGATAATAGTATTAATTTACCTGCTTACCACAGTAGACTTTTACTAATAAATTTTCCCTCTCTGACTAATCGTAGAACTATGCTAGCCATAACCTTTGTACACAAATTAATAAATGATGAAATAGATTCCCCCATACTAATCAACCAAATTAACTTTGCTGTACCCATTAGAAGTAGTAGAAATTGTTTACCTATAGCCCTGCATGCTTGCTATTCTAACTATGCTATCCATAACCCTTTTCGGATCTTATGTTCATTATATAACGATCTTTCCCACCTAATACATAGTACTACTTCGGCATGCTTACTAAAAAAAATTGTGTTATGTCATTTGTCTACATGTTCGCGATCATCGTAACCGCACGTTACGCGGTCCGCCCCTCGGTCGGATGGGCGGGAGGTGGGTCGCTTTGTGCTTGAGTCCGCGCGTTAAGAAGCCGGTGCTTGGTATCGTTGGGCCACTTGAATGTACTGTCCGTTAGTACATCTACGTCCAATAATAATAATAATTTGAACAACATTTAATAGATATATCCGAGGCTCCTCCAGAACTACAAATGGAGTTAATTGATTTAGGGGAAGATAGTATCATTAACGCTATATATTTTAACGCTAAAAAGGATCCCATAGAAATCTGGAAAAATGCTGTTGAATATCCATGCCTTCGAGAACATGCTCGCCGTTTACTTTCCTGCGTCGGAAGTGACTACTGTTGCGAGACAACATTTTCTCTCATGTAAAAAATAAAAACAAATTTAAGAACGCAAGTTACAGATGCACATTTTGAGTTTAAATCTTCTGATTATGAGGCCCTCAAAAATAAAATCCGCCAGAATAATTCGTCCTTGCCAGACCTAAAAATCGAAAACGGATATATTTACCGCAGAGCGGAACACACGGCTGACGCCAAAGTTGCAGATGACATGCGCTGGAAATTTTGGGTACCACAAGCCTTAATTTCACTCGCTTTAAAAACAGCCCATGATGATGTCTTCCATGCACACGGGAGAATCAATAAAACGCTAGAAAGATTAAGAAGGCACTACTTTTGGCCAAATATGGTCACAGTTGCAAAAATTTCATAAACGTCTGCGATATGTGCAAGGCTACCAAGCCTTCTAATAGAACTTTGAAACCTCCAATGGGACACACGGGTCAGCCAATGAGATTGTTTCAAAAATTATTTGTCGATTTTCTGGGACCATACCCACGCAGTAAATCTGGAAATGTTGGTATATATGTCGTATTAGACCATATGTCAAAATTCCCATTTTTAACGGCAGTTAAGAAAATCACTGCTGAAGCCATCAGAAAGAGGATATTTTCCATTGTTTTGGAATCCCTGAAACAATCGTCCTGGACAATGGTGTTCAGCTTAAGTTCCATACTTTCAATTCCTTGCTTCATAAATATAACATCACTTTTACGTATACCGCGTTGTACTCTCCTCAAGCGAACGCATCTGAGAGTTAACAAAGCTTACGTAAATGCAAATCAGCGTAACTGGGATGAGAAATTGAGTAGCATAAGTTGCGCTCTTCGCTCAAGCTTCCATTCATCCATTAACATCTGCCCATATAAGATAGCGTTTGGCCAAAATATGGTCACCAACGGCGAAAGATAATCGTGGTATAAAGTTTGGTCGAGAAGACTCGTTTTATCTGCTGCGTAACAAAGCACAACGTACTATGCAGACGCAGTATGCTCGCAACGAAAAGGCTTACAACCTGCGAGCAAACAAAGTATTTTTTACAGTGGGGCAAGAAGTTTTTAGAAGGAACTTTCAGCAAAGTAACTTTGCAAAGAGATATAGCGCAAAATTAGCACGTAATTTTGTGAAGGCCCGAGTACGAAGAAGAGTCGGGAAGGTATACTATGAGCTCGAAGACCATCGAGGACATCTTGTTGGCACTTTCCACGCCAAGGATATTAACCAATAATCCTTAAATAACAAACGCAAATCCATCGCTGTGTTTCACACCAAGCGTTATTTTAGTGGGGGGGAAAAATAAAGTGCGATTGACTTAAATATTTTTAGAATAAAATCATGCCTTCAAGTATACAATCATTTTATTAAAGCATAATTTCGCATTTGACTGGCGCCCTTAAGGTTGTAGTGCCTTTGTCCAAAATACTCTTATAACAAGTAAGAAGGCTCTAGTCGAGAAATCCCGACTAGACGATTCCCTGATCCCTATACTTTACGCGTACAGTCAGTGTTTGCAAGTATGTGTGTTTGTATGTACGCACATACTGCATACTGCATACACAACTTCAATGACCCATATCTCCGGTGTTTCTCAACCGATTTTAATAAAAATTTCACAGATTGTCATTGTTTTGTTCATTATTTCAAATGCCATCTCAAAGTTTTCCAAATTCAAGATTTTGTTGTTATCGATCCCATGTGTATATCGAAAACGGGATGAGTTATCGAAAATCGAAAACAAACTTGTACTGCCTAGGAATTAGGCGAGCTTAAGTTTCAAATCTGGAGTCTCTAGCGTTATAGTCTCTGAGATCGGTTGGCTCATACATAGGGACAGACAGACGGACAGACGGACGGACAGACGGACGGACAGACGGACGGACAGACGGACATGGCTATATCGACTCGGCAGTTGATGCTGATCAAGAATATATATACTTTATGGGGTCGGAGATGCTTCCTTATGCCCGTAACATACTTTTGCACAAAACCATTATACCCTTTTTTCCCATTTTTAATGGGATCAGGGTATAAAAATTATCCCTAAGGTCATGCAACATTCTTATTCCAAAAAAGTTTCGTTCGCGCCATCTATATTTAATCAGCTGTGTTAGTTGATCGCTCATTAGATAAAATGCAACCCTTTCAGTTCTCGAGCCGAAATCGACCGCGAAATGGGGCTTCATCCCCGATGCCGGTCGTGGCTTTGAGCTCTTCTTGATCTTACCGTCGAATCAGTCAGTCGCGTACCCAAAATTTCGTTCCGCCTCTTGAATTATAATGTCGGTTGAAAAAGTTAAAAATTACCCGTAAGCCATTCGGCTTGAAAAATCTGTTTTTTTTTTAAACATCTTGTGTCGCTGCCGCAGTCAAGCAACAAAAAGAAAAAATTTTTAGAAAAAAACTATGCGCCAAACTCGCAATGGTGTGACCACGCGGAGTGACCCTAACCCCCCCTCAGACTTGCAGTGTTAATTGCACACAGCAGCAGCCCCGCTAAGACTCAGTGCTTCGGTTCTCCCCATATCAATTGAAGTGCAAGCCCCCAAAAACAAGAAGAAAAACAAAGAGTAAATTAATAGAAAAACAAGTAAGAAGGTCGAGAAATCCCGACTAGACGATACCCTGATCCCTATACTTTACGCGAACAGTCAGTGTTTGCAAGTATGTGTGTTTGTATGTACACACATACTGCATACTGCATACACAACTTCAATGTCCCATATCTCCGGTGTTTCTTAACCGATTTTAATAAAAATTTCACAGATTGTTATTATTTTGACTAATTAATTAAAATGCCATCTAAAGATTTTTCAAATTCAAGATTTTATTGTTATCGATCGCATGTGTATATCGAAAACGGGATGAGTTATCGAAAATCGAAAACAAACTTGTTCTGCCTAAGGATTAGGCGAGCTTAAGTTCCAAATCTGGAGTCTCTAGCTCTTATAGTCTCTGAGATCGGTTGGCTCATACATACGGACAGACGGACAGACAGACGGACAGACGGACAGACGGACATGGCTATATCGACTCGGCTGTTGATCCTGATCAAGAATATATATACTTTATGGGGTCGGATATGCTTCCTTCTGCCCGTTACATACTTTTGCACAACTTCATGATACCCTTTTTTCCCATTTTTAATGGGATCAGGGTATAAAAACTATGACCACGCGGAGTGACCCCGCTCAGACTCTCAGTGTTAATGGCCATAGCTAAAACTAAGTGCCTCTGTTCGGCGAATATCAATCGCAATGCAAACCTCCTAAGAATGGAAAAAAAAAACCAGAATAATATAATAGACAAAAAAAAACTAGCAGCTCGCTCACAGCAGTCCTGCCAAAACTTGGTGATTCGAATATGACGGACACAATGGCCGTACAACCGCTTTAAAACTAATTAAATCAATAAAACAATAAAAATAAAGGATGTAGAAAAAAGGGGGAAAAAAACACGATGTGCTAACTTCCCACGTGGGGATTTGAACCTCAACCTCATTTCGAGCAGCCTCCGTCAAGACAGCGGTTTTGTCCACTACCAAAGGCAGTAATCACTCCAAAACTAAAAACAAACAAGTAAGAAGGCTCTAGTC
Source organism: Scaptomyza cyrtandrae (assembly GCA_035044605.1). NCBI lineage: Eukaryota > Metazoa > Arthropoda > Insecta > Diptera > Drosophilidae > Scaptomyza > Scaptomyza cyrtandrae. The sequence continues at coordinate 17,009 of JAWNNS010000078.1, forward strand.
GAGAAATCCCAACTAGACGATACCCTGATCCCTATACCTTACGCGTACAGTCAGTGTTTGCAAGTATGTGTGTTTTTATGTACGCACATACTGCATACTGCATACACAACTTCAATGTCCCATATCTCCGGTGTTTCTTAACCGATTTTAAGAAAAATTTCACAGATTGTCATTGTTTTGTTCATTATTTCAAATGCCATCTCAAAGTTTTCCAAATTCAAGATTTTGTTGTTATCGATCCCATGTGTATATCGAAAACGGGATGTGTTATCGAAAATCGAAAACAAACTTGTACTGCCTAGGGATTAGGCGAATTTAAGTTCGAAATCTGGAGTCTCTAGCTCCTATAGTCCTCTGAGATCGGTTGGCTCATACATACGGACAGACGGACAGACGGACATGGCTATATCGACTCGGCTGTTGATGCTGATCAAGAATATATATACTTTATGGGGTCGGAGATGCTTCCTTCTGCCCGTTACATACTTTTGCACAAAACCATTATACCCTTTTTTCCATTTTTAATGGGATCAGGGTATAAAAACAAAACAAGTAAGAAGGTTCTAGTCGAGAAATCCCGACTAGACGATACCCTGATCCCTATACTTTACGCGTACAGTCAGTGTTTGCAAGTATGTGTGTTTGTATGTACGCACATACTGCATACTGCATACACAACTTAAATGTCCCATATCTCCGGTGTTTCTCAACCGATTTTAATAAAAATTTCACAGATTGTCATTATTTTGGAATGTGTATCAAACGCCGTCTTAAAGTTTTTAAAATTCAAGATTTTGTTGTTATCGATCCCATGTGTATATCGAAAACGGGATGAGTTATCGAAAATTAAAAACAAACTTGTACTGCCTAGGGATTAAGCGAGCTTAAGTTCGAAATCTGGAGTCTCTAGCTCTTATAGTCTTTGAGATCGGTTAGCTCATACATACGGACAGACGGATGGACAGACGGACATGGCTATATCGACTCGGCTGTTGATGCTGATCAAGAATATATATACTTTATGGGGTCGGAGATGCTTCCTTCTGCCCATTACATACTTTTTCACAAAACCATTATACCCTTTTTTCCCATTTTTAATGTGATCAGGGTATAACAAGAAGGCTCTAGTCGAGAAATCCCGACTAGACGATACCCTGATCCCTATACTTTACGCGTACAGTCAGTGTTTGCAAGTATGTGTGTTTGTATGTACGCACATACTGCATACTGCATACACAACTTCAATATCCCATATCTCCGGTGTTTCTCAACCGATTTTAATGGGATCAGGGTGTAAAAAAAACTACGCGCTAAGCCGCAAATGTGTGACCACGCGGAGTGACCCTAACCCCGCTCAGACTTGCAGTACTAATGGCCATAGCTAAAACTAAGTGCCTCGGTTCGGTGAATATCAATCGCAATGCAAACCTCCTAAACCTGGAAAAAAATCAAGAAATATATAATAGACAAAAAAAAAAAACTAGCAGCTCGCAAGGGTGTGACCGACAACGCGGGGATTTGAGCCCGGGACACTATTCCGTCTCAAGTAAAATATGCCCACAGCAGTCCTGCCAAAACTTGGTGATTCGAATATGACGGACACAATGGCCGTACAACCGCTTTAAAACTAATTAAATAAATAAAACAAGGGGGTAAAAAACACGATGTGCTAACTTCCCACGTGTGGATTTGAACCTCAACCTCATTTCGAGCAGCCTCCGTCAAGACAGCGGTTTTGTCCACTACCAAAGGCAGTAATCACTCCAAAACAAAAAACAAAACAAGTAAGAAGGTTCTATTCGAGAAATCCCGACTAGACGATTCCCTGATCCCTATACTTTACGCGTACAGTCAGTGTTTGCAAGTATGTGTGTTTGTATGTACGCACATACTGCATACTGCATACACAACTTAAATGTCCCATATCTCCGGTGTTTCTTAACCGATTTTAATAAAAATTTCACAGATTGTCATTATTTTGGAATGTGTATCAAACGCCATCTTAAAGTTTTCAAAATTCAAGATTTTGTTGTTATCGATCCCATGTGTATATCGAAAACGGGATGAGTTATCGAAAATCGAAAACAAACTTGTACTGCCTAAAGATTAGGCGAGATTAAGTTCGAAATCTGGAATCTCACTCTTATAGTCTTTGAGATCGGTTGGCTCATACATACGGGCAGACGGACGGATAGACGGACAGACAGACGGACGGACAGGCGGACATGGCTATATCGACTCGGCTGTTGATGCTGATCAAGAATATTCATACTTTATGGGGTCGCAGATGCTTCCTTCTGCCTGTTACATACTTTTGCACAAAACCATTATACCCTTTTTCGCGTTTTTAATGGGATCAGTCGAGAAATCCCGTTTTTTTTTTTTTTTTTATTGATCTATGAGCAGCGAATCTATGAATTAATTTATGTTTCTTAATCTATAACAACTTGAAGATAATATACATATATTGGATTCTTTAAAGTACTTATTATGTGGAACATAAAAGAATGATGATAATTAATAAATAGACACGAATCTATATATATATCATATATAATATCTGGTACATCTTGAGTACATTACATTTAAATACACCAAAGTGTATCTACTCATTAAAAAGTCCCTGAAGATGTTTTTGTCTCTTTACACTATCCAACTCTAAGTCTAAGGCCTTTGTCTCTCTATCTGTTTCTTCTTTTTGGTGGTTTTACGCTTGCGATTGTATATCACAAATATCAATGCAAGAACTTGTTCCTCAGTGGTCGACCCACTCGACTGACCCTGGGCGCTTGCCTGGGACTATTTAACACATTACTTCAGGCAAGGTCCCTCATGTGGCCCTAAAGGCCCTCTTCTTCTTGCTCATTATTTCGGGCTCGAGCTCACTTTAATCTCGGTCCAGGTCGGCTTTCTTGGCTCTCAAAACTCTCTGTGCGTATTGGGCCACACGGCGCCAATTCCTCTCTCTTCGGATCATGACGTCAACTATGTTATCGGGCGTGATTTCTTCTGTCTCCGTTTCCTGGTTTAGCGTCAGGCGCTGCCAGTTCCATTTGCGGCAACTGAAGAACGTGTGCTCAGCGTTGTCGCTGCATCCGGGGCAGTACAGACATTCAGGCGATGCTGCCTTTCCCATTCGGTGTAGGTAGTGGCGGAAGTAACCATGTCCGGACAGAAGCTGTGTTAGGTAGTAATCTACCTCACCATGTTGGTCCACGGCTTTACGTCTTTGATAAGACGCGCAGTCCATCTCCCCCTACTTTCCCCTTCCCAATAATTCTGCCATGCGCGAAGTGTGTTGGCTCTCTCTTGCTGGGAGGCAATTTCCCCTTCCCCTGCACTTCTCCTCATGAAAACCATCCGCCGCTCCTTAGCTAGGAGGTGTATTGGTGCCACCCCAGCGATCACCAACACTGCAGGCTCCGAGACCGTACGGTAAGCCGAAGCTACTCTCAAGGCCCCTCTTCGTTGGACCTGTGCGAGCCTCTTCCGATACATCCCTTTTTTTTAAAAGAATTGGCCCATATCTCAGCTCCATAGAGCAGCACTGACTGAACTGCGCTCATCAGGAGGCGGCGTCTGCTGGAAGTCGGGCCCCCGACATTGGCCATTAGCCTACTGAGCGCAGTCACGCCACCAGCAGCTTTGTCTGCCGCCTGTTTTATTTGTTGTAAAAAGCTCAGCTTGGTGTCTATCGTTATACCAAGGTACTTGAGATAACGATAGACGAGATTATCGTTGGTATCCTTTTCTTGGACAGGACTACCACTTCTGTTTTGTTCAGCGCCAGTGATAGCCCATGTTCCGCCATCCAACTACTGACAGTCCTCATCACTTGGTTGAGCTTGAGCTGTACTAGTTGCAGGTCTCGTGCTGCTACCAGTGCAGCAACATCGTCCGTACCCAACTAAGCACGTCTCTTCTGGCATCTCCAGTCTTAGAAGACCATCGTAGGTGGCGTTCCAAAGGTCTGGTCCTAGGATGGATCCCTGCGCCGCCCCTGCTGTGACCTCCATTCTGCGAACGCCTTCTCTGGTCTCATAGAGGAGTCCGCGCTCCACAAGGTAGGCGTCGATTATTCGGAGTAGATATGCCGGGACACCGAAGCTGTGCTCCAGAGCCTCCATCATATCTATCCATCTTGCCGAGTTAAACGCATTCTTTACGTCGAGGGTCACAAGGAGTACCACCCGGCGTGAGAACCGGTTATGCTCCTCTGCTCTTTCTACTGTTGCGACTACGTCAAGGACCGCATCTCTGGTGGACCGGCCCGCCCTAGAACCCGTGCTGCCTCGGTGAGAGTCCGCCGGCATTATGAATTGCTGTCGTTAATCTGACCTTGATCAGCTTCTCCATTATCTTTCCAGCTGTATCCAGCATACACAACGGACGGTATGACGCTGAAGACTCCGGATCCCCCTTTCCTTTGATGATGAGCACCAACCTTGCAATTTTCCAACGCGAGAAGAAAATTCCATCCGCTAGGCAGGCATTGTACATGCGCAGAAGCAGTCCTGGGTTCTGGTGATAGACCAGCTTGAGAGCCTCATTCGGTATCCCATCCGGGCCAGGTGCCTTCTTATCCTTCATCGTGAAAACCGCTTTTTCCAGTTCACCCTGTGTGAAAAGAGGAATTGCTTCGATCTGGCTCCATTCCCTTTGTGGTCTGATCGGGTGCTGTGGGAACAGCGCTGCAACTATGTTCTCCATTTGCGCAGCTTCTTTGGCTTCAACAGATTTCAGGGCCCCCTGTTTTCGAGTCACAAGTTTGTAACCCAGTCCCCAGGGGTCCCTTTCTATGTCTGCCACCAGCTCCCTCCAGCAGCTGGCCTTGCTCCGGTTAATGGCCCGCCGTAATTCCTTTTTTGCGGCCTTATGCTCCGCTGACTTCTCTATCGCTTCGGCTCGGTTTCTCGCCCGTTGAGCGACACGACGGAGCCTATGACACTTCCTGCGCAGTTCTGCTATCTCTGGTCTCCACCAGTAGACCAGCTTTTTCTCGTGGCGGGGCCTACTACTGGGCATAGAAGCCTCACAGGCAGCCCTGATGATGTTCATAGTTGAAGTAGCCAATGCTTCTGCAGCTACTTCTCTATTCTGGCTACCCTCCTCCAACCTTGCCGCACCCCTCGCTAATTCCCTCTCAAAAGACTCGGTCCTTAACCGCGCTGTGTTCCATTTGGCGAATGCTCTGGGAGTCATCCTCTGGTATGGACCACCGTTGTTGACATCAATCACGATGTATTGGTGGTCACTACCGGTGTATTTTTCAATGACTTGCCAGTCTCGAATGAGCGGCCCGAGGTTCTCCGAGGCGAATGAGACATCGGGAATTGTTTCCCCGTATCCCGGTCGCCGAAAAGTCGTCGCGTTCCCATCGTTCAAAACCAGAAGCCCGGCTCTCGCTACCATCTCCATAACGAGCTTACCCACTTTGTATCCTGAAGACGCCATCACCGCGTCTTCAAGGCCCTCTTGCTGGCGTCTGTAGCTTTGGATCGACTGATTCGGCGTGAGATAGCAGCTGAAAAAAGTTGTCGTCCCACACCTCACCCAGACAAACCCGTTACCTCGACCGTGAGCGGCAACAGGGGCATTTTCGGGTTCCAGCACCCAGACGGCTGCAGTACCAAGAAGATCTGAGTACCAAGAGGAGGGCTCCCTACTCCGGTACTGCTCGCTTAACAATAAGAGATCGACCCTCTTCTCCACTGCCAACTGTTGAAGCAACAGCTGCCAGACCCTTAAGCGCCACCGCAATCGATTCCCGGAAGACACCACTGTCCTTGGTGCAAGCTCCAATTTCCACCAGGACACCCCCAGTTCGAGTCTCCCGGATGTTCCTTACCCGCACTCCCGAGCTTTCCGGGTTCACTTTAGCCTTCTCGGGTCGGATCAGGATAGCTTTCGTTGGTGCCTTGCCGGTGCTCCTGCCCTTCTTTTTTCCTCCGGTTGCCTGCTTTTTTAGAGGGACGTTTTTTTTGGCCGAGGTTGCTTGTTCCGAAGCCATCCCTCTTTCTGCCAGCTTCGCCATCGCCAGCTTCGCGTTTAGTCCTTTTCGAGACGACCACACGCTCGGGGTTGATTTCAGCAGTCCTAATGCGTTTGACAGCGCTCAGACCCGCGGGGCTTGATGCTAAACGCTTCTCTGTAGGCACCGCCATCTTCCTTGCTTTCTCCTCGAGGCCCATCCAATCTGTCCTGTAGGACTGCATGGCCGAAAAGGCGTCCTCCAGAATTTCCAGACCGAGTTTAATGTCGTTTGACGTGGTCTTTTGCCTATTTGCTGCTGCCTTCATTTTGGCTATGGCATCTAGGCACCGTGCTATCTGCGACTGTTCCTCGCTCTTCACCCGCGCAATTTGCGAGACCGCAGAGGGAATGTGCTCCCCGGTCTCCACACCTTTTCTTTCGCCATTCCCATCCACGGTGACAACTGTTCGCTCAGTCGGGCTGGATTGGGCCGGTCCAAGCCTAGGACTTGGTGAAGGTCCGGTTTTGGAGATGACCACCAGCAACTCCTCGACTCCACCGGCAACATCCGCTTCACTGCTCCTCTCAGGCACTTGGGCACTTTGAGCTCCTCCGAAAAGGTCGGTAAACCTCCTCCTCTGCCTCACAGGCGACTGGGATCAGTCTGGAGCCCATCGTTGCAGCCAACCCATCCCCATTCAGTGCTGTGGCACCTCAAGTTGGTCTCACTTCATCCGCACTTGTCTCTTTAGCAGCACCGTAGGCCAAGTGGTCCACCTCTGATGCTTTGCGGTCGCTGGATTTCGACGCCCCGGGGCCCGCTTGCACACCCCTGACGGCCGCCGGTATTGGGGATCCGACCACCTGCACCGTAACTTTTTTGTTTCTCTCAACACTCATTATTGGTTTGATTTCGGGGTTCCTTCCCCTGAGACTGCTCTTAGCGACAAGGAAGCACATCTGGCTTGGCGTGCCCCGAGTCGAGCCCCCCCACCACGACAAGGTGGCAACCAACGGGGCGGGAGAAATCCCAACTAGACGATACCCTGATCCATATACTTTAAGCGTACAGTCAGTGTTTGCAAGTATGTGTGTTTGTATGTACGCACATACTGCATACTGCATACACAACTTCAATATCCCATATCTCAGGTGTTTCTCAACCGATTTTAATGGGATCAGGGTATAAAAAAAACTACGCGCTAAGCCACAAATGTGTGACCACGCGGAGTGACCCTAACCCCGCTCAGACTTGCAGTGTTAATGGCCATAGCTAAAACTAAGTGCCTCGGTTCGGTGAATATCAATCGCAATGCAAACCTCCTAAAACTGAAAAAAAATCAAGAAATATATAATAGACAAAAAAAAAAAACTAGCAGCTCGCAAGGGTGTGACCGACAACGCGGGAATTTGTGCCCGGGACCCCATTCCGTCTCAAGTAAAATATGCCCACAGCAGTCCTGCCAAAACTTGGTGATTCGAATATGACGGACACAATGGCCGTACAACCGCTTTAAAACTAATTAAATAAATAAAACAATAAAAAAGGAAGTAGAAAAAAGGGGGTAAAAAACACGATGTGCTAACTTCCCACGTGTGGATTTGAACCTCAACCTCATTTCGAGCAGCCTCCGTTAAGACAGCGGTTTTGTCCACTACCAAAGACAGTAATCACTCCAAAACAAAAAACAAACAAGTAAGAAGGCTCTAGTCGAGAAATCCCAACTAGACGATACCCTGATCCGTATACTTTACGCTTACCGTCAGTGTTTGCAAGTATGTGTGTTTGTATGTACGCACATACTGCATACTGCATACACAACTTCAATGTCCCATATCTCCGGTGTTTCTTAACCGATTTTAAGAAAAATTTCACAGATTGTTATTATTTTGATTATTAATTTAAATGCCATCTAAAGATTTTTCGAATTCAAGATTTTGTTGTTATCGATCCCATGTGTATATCAAAAACGGGATGAGTTATCGAAAATCGAAAACAAACTTGTACTGCCTAGGGATTAGGCGAGCCTAAGTTCAAAATCTGGATTCTCTCGGTTGGCTCATACATTCGGACAGACGGACGGACAGACGGACATGGCTATATCGACTCGGCTGTTGATCCTGATCAAGAATATATATACTTTATGGGGTCGGAGGTGCTTCCTTCTGCCCGTTTCATACTTTTGCACAAAACCATTATACCCTTTTTTCCCATTTTTAATGGGATCAGGGTATAAAAAACAAGTAAGAAGGCTCTAGTCGAGAAATCCCGACTAGACGATACCCTGATCCCTATATCTTACGCGTACAGTCAGTGTTTGCAAGTATGTGTGTTTGTATGTACGCACATACTGCATACTGCATACACAACTTCAATGTCCCATATCTCCGGTGTTTCTTAACTGATTTCAATAAAAATTTCACAGATTGTTTTTATTTTGATTATTAATTTAAATGCCATCTAAAAATTTTTCAAATTCACGATTTTGTTGTTATAGATCCCATGTGTATATCGAAAACGGGATGAGTTATCGAAAATCGAAAACAAACTTGTACTGCCTAGGGATTAGGCGAGCTTAAGTTCAAAATCTGGAGTCTCTAGCTCTTATAGTCTTTGAGATCGGTTGGCTCATACATTCGGACAGACGGACAGACAGACGGACGGACAGACGGAGATGGCTATATCGACTTGGCTGTTGATGCTGATCAAGAATATATTGACTTTATGGGGTCGGAGATGCTTCCTTCTGCCTGTTACATACTTTTGCACAAAACCGTTATACCCTTTTTTCCCATTTTTAATGGAATCAGGGTATAACAAGAAGGCCCTAGTCGAGAAATCCCGACTAGACGATACCCTGATCCCTATACTTTACGCGTACAGTCAGTGTTTGCAAGTATGTGTGTTTGTATGTACGCACATACTGCATACTGCATACACAACTTCAATATCCCATATCTCCGGTGTTTCTCAACCGATTTTAATGGGATCAGGGTATAAAAAAAACAACGCGCTAAGCCGCAAATGTGTGACCACGCGGAGTGACCCTAACCCCGCTCAGACTTGCAGTGTTAATGGCCATAGCTAAAACTAAGTGCCTCGGTTCGGTGAATATCAATCGCAATGCAAACCTCCTAAAACTGAAAAAAAATCAAGAAATATATAATAGACAAAAAAAAAACTAGCAGCTCGCAAGTGTGTGACCGACAACGCGGGAATTTGTGCCCGGGACCCCATTCCGTCTCAAGTAAAATATGCCCACAGCAGTCCTGCCAAAACTTGGTGATTCGAATATGACGGACACAATGGCCGTACAACCGCTTTAAAACTAATTAAATAAATAAAACATTAAAAAAAGGAAGTAGAAAAAAGGGGGTAAAAAACAGGATGTGCTAACTTCCCACGTGGGGATTTGAACCTCAACCTCATTTCGAGCAGCCTCCGTCAAGACAGCGGTTTTGTCCACTACCAAAGGCAGTAATCACTCCAAAACAAAAAACAAACAAGTAAGAAGGCTCTAGTCGAGAAATCCCAACTAGACGATACCCTGATCCCTATACTTTACGCTTACCGTCAGTGTTTGCAAGTATGTGTGTTTGTATGTACGCACATACTGCATACTGCATACACAACTTCAATATCCCATATCTCAGGTGTTTCTCAACCGATTTTAATGGGATCAGGGTATAAAAAAAACTACGCGCTAAGCCGCAAATGTGTGACCACGCGGAGTGACCCTAACCCCGCTCAGACTTGCAGTGTTAATGGCCATAGCTAAAACTAAGTGCCTCGGTTCGGTGAATATCAATCGCAATGTAAACCTCCTAAAAACTGAAAAAAAATCAAGAAATATATAATAGACAAAAAAAAAACTAGCAGCTCGCAAGTGTGTGACCGACAACGCGGGGATTTGTGCCCGGGACCCCATTCCATCTCAAGTAAAATATGCCCACAGCAGTCCTGCAAAAATTTGGTGATTCGAATATGACGGACACAATGGCCGTACAACCGCTTTAAAACTAATTAAATAAATAAAACAATAAAAAAGGAAGTTGAAAAAAGGGGGTAAAAAACAGGATGTGCTAACTTCCCACGTGGGGATTTGAGCCTCAACCTCATTTCGAGCAGCCTCCGTCAAGACAGCGGTTTTGTCCACTACCAAAGACAGTAATCACTCCAAAACAAAAAACAAACAAGTAAGAGAGCTCTAGTCGAGAAATCCCGACTAGACGATACCCTGATCCCTATACTTTACGCGTACAGTCAGTGTTTGCAAGTATGTGTGTTTGTACGTACGCACATACTGCATACTGCATACACAACTTCAATGTCCCATATCTCCGGTGTTTCTTAACTGATTTTAATAAAAATTTCACAGATTGTTATTATTTTGATTATTAATTTAAATGCCATCTAAAAATTTTTCAAATTCACGATTTTGTTGTTATAGATCCCATGTGTATATCGAAAACGGGATGAGTTATCGAAAATCGAAAACAAACTTGTACTGCCTAAAGATTAGGCGAGCTTAAGTTCCAAATCTGGAGTCTCTAGCTCTTATAGTCTCTGAGATCGGTTGGCTCATACATTCGGACAGACGGACGGACAGACGGACGAGCAGACGGACATGGCTATATCGACTTGGCTGTTGATGCTGATCAAGAATATATATAATTTATGGGGTCGGAGATGCTTCCTTCTGCCTGTTACATACTTTTGCACAAAACCATTATACCCTTTTTTCCCATTTTTAATGGGATCAGGGTATAAAAAACGAGTAAGAAGGCTCTAGTCGAGAAATCCCGCCTAGACGATTCCCTGATCCCTATACCTTACGCGTACAGTCAGTGGTTGCAAGTATGTGTGTTTGTATGTACACACATACTGCATACTGCATACACAACTTCAATATCCCATATCTCCGGTGTTTCTCAACCGATTTTAATAAAAATTTCACAGATTGTCATTCTGCCTAGGGATTAGGCGAACTTAAGTTTCAAATCTGGAGTCTCTAGCTCTTATAGTCTCTGAGATCGACGCGTTCATACATACAGACGGACAGACGGACAGACGGACATGGCTATATCGACTCGACTGTTGATGCTGATAACGATTATATATACTTTATGGGGTCGGAGATGCTTCCTTCTGCCCGTTACATACTTTTGCACAACTTCATTATACCCTTTTTTCCCATTTTTAATGGGATCAGGGTATAAAAAACTAGCAGCTCGCAAGTGTGTGACCGACAACGCGGGGATTTGAGCCCGGGACCCCATTCCGTCTCAAGTAAAATATGCCCACAGCAGTCCTGCCAAAACTTGGTGATTCGAATATGACGGACACAATGGCCGTACACCCGCTTTAAAACTAATTAAATAAATAAAACAATAAAAAAGGAAGTAGAAAAAAGGGGGTAAAAAACACGATGTGCTAGCTTCCCACGTGGGGATTTCAACCTCAACCTCATTTCGAGCAGCTTCCGTCAAGACAGCGGTTTTGTCCACTACCAAAGGCAGTAATCACTCCAAAACAAAACCTGGACCTTTACACCCCTTTGCTACATGCCCGTAATCTAGGCACTTGTAGCAGCGCTTCACAGATATGCGCTCCCGCACTCTACAGCGGACCCATCCAATATGGATCTTTCCTCGTTTCAAGAGATGGGATGCGTCTCGCATCCTCATCTCGACCACCGCCATCTTTTGTCCCCTTAGTGTGTTTGGGATTAGCCCGATCTTAACGTCCCCCATGTTGCGAACATCTCGCTTAAGGGCCTCCCTTATGTCAACTACCTCAGTGAGGCAGTCAAGATCGCGGATCTCTACGCTACACCTCGGCTCTAGGCAGGACACAGCAGCCAACCCATTGAGCGCCACAGCGATTGTGTCTCGGAATGCCCCACTATCCTTAGAGCCAGCCCCCATTTCCACAAGGACACCCCCCGCACGGGTCTCCCGGATGGCTCTTATCAGCACCCCTGTGCTTTCAGGATTCACCTTGCCCTTCATTTCTTTTAATATCTCGGCGTAGGTTCGCCCCCTCCGGGTCGAATGAGGATGGCATCCGCTGCTGCCTTGCCGGTCCTCCTGCCTCTTTGTTTTGCCTTGCCTGCTTGGCTTTCCGAATGGGCTGCTCTCTCTTTTGCCGGAATCATTTTTTCCGCCGCTAGCTTCCTTTCTGCTAGCTTCACCATTCTTTTGGTTTTCTTTGATACGACCACCACTTCTGGATTGGTGTCCGCCGTCTTGATACGTTTTTTAACGTTCGCGCCTGCAGGGCTCGCTGCTTGGCGCTTCTCTGGCGCCATGCTCAGTTTTTTTTAACTCCTTTTCTCCTGAGGTCCTCTTTTCCTCTTCCTCAAGGCCTGTCCAGGTCTTTCTGCATGCCTGCACTGTGGCTAAGGCATCTTCCAGAATAGCGATACTCATTTTTATCTCGACAGAGACATTCTTTTGTTTATTTGCAGCCGCTTTCATTTTGGCTACCGCTTCTAGACACCGTAGTATTTGCCTTTCCTCCTCGCTCCTTGCCTGCGCAGTTTGATCCCCAGCCTCCGAGATTTCTTCATCTCTATCCTCCCCCGTTGAGTTGACTGTTCTCTCAGTCCGTTTAGGCTGCTCCGGGGGTAGCTTGTGGGTCAATGCGAGATTGCCTGTTGAGTTAATTGAGGATCCGTAATCGGGTCCTCCCCCAATGTTGTCCCAGCGATTCTCTCTGTGGTGTTGCCACGTATCGGACGGGCATCCTCCGCACTTTTAACTATATCAGCACCGTAGGCCAAGTGGTCCACCTCTGATGCTTTGCGGTCGCTTGTTATCGACGCCCCGGGGCCCGCTTGCACACCCCTGACGGCCGCCGGTACTGGGGATCCGACCACCTGCACCGTAACTTTACATCTCTGTACACATTTCATATTTGGTTTTATTTCGGGGTTCCTTCCCCTAGGTCTGCTCTTAGCGGCCACGGTAACACACCTGGTTTGATGTGCTCCGAGCCGAACCCCCCCACCACGACAAGGTGGCAGACTGCGGGGGGGGGGGGGGGGACAGACGGACATGGCTATATCGACTCGGCTGTTGATGCTGATCAAGAATATTCATACTTTATGGGGTCGCAGATGCTTCCTTCTGCCTGTTACATACTTTTGCACAAAACTATTATACACTTTTTTCCCATTTTTAATGGGATCAGGGTATAAAAAACTGGAGGAAATAAGATTAGTGATTTTTTTGGAATTTATATGAATACCTCAAGTTTAATTATTGTTTAATCAAAGCCAACCAATTCAAACAAAATAGAGTTCCAATCGAAAAAATATATATATATAAAATTGAGAGTGCGACAACGGTTTTTGGTTTTAAAAAATTATAATTCTTTATTTAAAAAAAACACATCTTAATCGATTAGTGTACAAAATGTAACTCTGCTTATGCTAGTCGTTTTATCCATAAGGAAACCTCACACTTCTGGTCTCATGGTCTGTTTTATTACTTTCATCGGCCATCTAAGCGGGGTTTTCTTTTGGTAATTTATGATTCTAGGAAGGGTTTTGGCATGCTGTAAGGTACTTTGACCTGCCATCTATGCGGGGTTTCCTTTGGTTATTGCATTCTTCGTTATGCTATGATTCTAGGAACAGTTTTTCCTGCTATGATTCTAGGAAGAGTGTTGGCATGATGAATGATACTTTGTGAGTGTGGTGTGAGTGTGGACATGAGGGACCTGCGTGATCTGAATATGTCACTATATATATATATGTTAATAATAATTCTATATAAACAAATAAATATAAACGAGATAAAATAATAAAATATGAAACAATAACTAAAAAAAATAGTGCTAACAAAATAATTCAGCATTAAGAAACAAATAAGAAGGCTCTAGTCGAAAAATCCCGACTAGACGATACCCTGATTCCTATACTTTACGCGTATAGTCAGTGCTTGCAAGTATGTGTGCGTGTGTGTACGACCATACTGCATACTCAATTTCAAGGTTCCATATCGCCAGTGTTTCCTAACCGATTTTAATAAAAATTTCACAGATTGTTATTATTTTGAAAAACAATTCAAATGCCATATGAAATTCAAGATTTTATTGTTATCGATCCCATGTGTATATCGGAAACGGGATGAGTTATCGAATATCGAAAACAAACTTGTACTGCCTGGGAATTAGGCGAGCTTAAGTTCCAAATCTGGAGTCTCTAGCTCTTATAGTCTCTGAGATCGACGCGTTCACACATACGGACGGACAGACGGACATGGCTATATCGACTCGACTGTTGATGCTGATAAAGAATATATATACTTTATAAGGTCGGAGATGCTTCCTTCTGCCTGTTACATACTTTTGCACAAAACCATTATACCCTTTTTACCGATTTTTAATGGGATCAGGGTATAAAAACCCTCATTTTTTTCATGCAGCTCTCACCAACGGCAAAAGATTTTTTCGACGTCGAGGAGATAAAGTAAGTACATTCCTTGTTTTAACATTTATTATTTATCGCCTAATATTTTTTTCTTCCTAGGAAGTGATTAAGTGATACGATGCGAGAAAAAAAAATGTATATGTTGATAACAGAGAGCTTGTGACGTCCGCAGCTTCGCGTTCGAGCTTTTGTTGTAATAAGCTTTTAATAAGCAAAAATAAGCCTCTGCCTAAAAGTATACCACCGAAATCACGTGATCACCTGCCAGGCTATGCAATGAATTAAATTAAATAATTCCACCTTAGTTTATAATAAAGAAAATATGAAATGAATTTAACTAATAGCTTAATATTATCTTTGCGGACAAATAGAAATTAGAAGATTTATTAATTAATAAAAAAAATAAAAAAATAATTAAATAAAAAAAAAATAATTTGTATCTAGTAATATATGCAGAATTAAAAAGGGTATGAACCCATCTAACATTAATTTTATAACTAAGCGTATATCCATATAAAACAATAATACACAATTTATATACAAAAAAATAAAAGAACATCCGTGAATATCCCGATAACCTTATAAATATATATATATATATTTTTTAAAAAAAATATAAAATAATAATTTAATTTTGTTTTGATTAAAATGTTTAAATATATAATTTAAAAAAAAATTAAAATTTAAAATTTTAATAAATACAATTACATACTTTAAACTACTGGTAGGAAAACATAAGAACAATAACTTTTTGAATATAATAACTTTTATAATTAATAATTAATTAGGTTTTTTTAACTTGCTCTAGATATATCGAACCATGATTATTAAGAATAAATCGAATTTTTGTATCTTTCTTTAAAGTGAATCAATAATTTTCTTCTTTTTTTTGGGAGTCATGCAGCGAACGGATGTGAGAAGTAGGATTTAGTAGGGCGTTTGGTTTAGGGATCATCACATAAATAATAAAGTGGAATATGATGATCATGGTAAGGTGGGCAACATCTGTGACCACAATATCCGTCCAGCACAGCCAAACGGCAAACGAGGAGAAACGCAAGAAACACAAAAAAATTGAACCTGCCCCTTCTACCGATCATACAGCCGGAGCCAGCGCGTGAACCTCTTCTTACCATCTTCTTGTCTTCAACGTTATATGCTACACAGCCCAATATTCAAAGTCTTGTCTGCCCCTCGATTGGCGCGAAGTATTACCTAATTGTTATTGTTGCCTAACTATACTTTTACTTCTGTTTAATTCTTAACGTTCCCTACTTCTTATCCCCTCAGAACGTCTAAATTCTTTATTATTCCTAAGCTCTCTTTGAAAAAGTGTGTAATTCACTTTTTCCTGCTCAGTATAGTTCGGGTTGTCTTTTTGCATAGGCATAGTTAGTAAAAATGTTGTCAATTGAGTATGGGAAAAACTTTTGCACAAAACCATTATTCCCGTTTTACCCATTTTAATGGGTTCAGGGTATAACAAGTAAGAAGGCTCTAGTCGAGAAATCCCGACTAGACGATACCCTGAACCCTATACTTTATGCGTACAGTCAGTACTTGCAAGTATGTGTGTGTGTGTGTGTGTGTACGCGCATACTGCGTACTGCATACACAACTCAAATGTTCCATATCTTGGGTGTTTATCAACCGATTTCAATAAAAATTTCACAGTTTGCCATAATTCAAGATTTTGTTGTTATCGACCTTCACGAGTGCCCATGATTGTGGGGGTGGTACTCTAAAAATTAAACCACATCCGGGCTAGTTGTATCAGTTGTGATAAACTGATTAATGATTGACTTCACTAGGGGAATGTTTGATTCAGGGCGACGTACGAATACCTTTTAGACCTCTATAGCCATCATTGTGGCGAATTAAATTTTCTATATGTTCATCATTGAGGGCGTTTGCTGCGGATGTGCCTTAAGTGGCGCTGTGGTTACGTAAGCAAATAAACGTATTGTTCCTTATATTAATCATCTCTAACTTTTTATAGTTAAAAAATAATTTATTATCGAAATTCCTAAGCTCGGACCTAACTTTATTCGAAAAACTTTCTGTGCATTTTCTTTGAATGCCAGCGTTGTTGGGAGGGCCAGTTCCTCGGATTCGCAATCTGCAATCTCCATCAGGTGCCATTACAATTCTTTGCACCGCTACGTTTTCAGAAGGGACGTTTTCTAATAACGTTTCCTGACCTCCAGGATTCAAATATTCATCTTCTACAGTATTTTCGTCGTTTGTGCAGGTTTGATCTGATCTTTCTATAAGTTCTGAAACAAAGTCCCTATCTTCTGCTGATGCAAAAAAGGGAACTGTGTCAGACGAAAAAGCTGACAACCGCGATTCATTGATAACAATCTGGTGTTTTCTATATAGTTCTGTGTTTACTAAAAATCGGATTGCATCAGCAATTTTTGAAGCCCTAATGGATTCGCCCATAAACCATACCATAGACTATATTCCATCCTACGCTTGAGGTGTATCTGAACAACATCGGCTTCATTGAACGCCCATGGAAGTGACCTTACAACATTGGCTACGGGAACTGGAATAATTTAATAAGCATAAAAGGCAGGCGTGGGGAAATAAGCCGTTTCTCTAGAGGCGTTAAGCCTTTTAAGCAATCGGGAAGATGCGGAAAATCTAAGCCACACGTTATTGAAACCTTTAGCTTCTTGCCTAACTTTATGCTCATGCTGCATGTCTTGCAAAAAATAAACCTTTTATTGCAGGAAGGGAAGTGTGCAGAAAGACTTAAAATATCTCTTCTGTCTGCCTCACTGCATTTACCTTCTACAACTTCCCGAGATATTTTGTCCACAAACCTTTGCAACAAATGCAAACCTGATCTGGACCCTGCTTTACAATTCCATTGAATGCGACTATTGAAGCATCTTAATAAGTGTCTGTCGCCAGTTCCCTATCCTCTGAAAAGGTATTCGCCCGTTGTTCTCTGTTCTGGTTCGCATTGCGACTATTTTCGGCTAACCTATTTTCGGGATTGCTCCTGTACTGGCTTACTCTTTGAGTAAAATTTTTATAAGAGTTAGTTGCCGTTTCTCTTGCTAAAAAGCGAACACTTCGTCTTGCCCCTGCGTTTCGCGCCTGCTCAATTAACCTAGGAACTGGATTGTCCCTAACTTGCGCCTGCTTTCTCCTAATGTCTTGCTTAAAACCAAACGAAGACTTGAAAACAAGCTAACGCCTTTAAGTGAAGAAAGAGCTGTGGAAGCGGACCTGGGGACCACGGTCCTCATTAAAGGAAGGTTTGTCCACAAGGACAACATAAAAGAACCATATTATTGGTTTTTCTTTTTTCTTTTCTCAGTATTATTGTTATGATATAGATGTGTGCTGATTTATGTGCACCTAAAAACTTTTGTTTTAAGAGACGAGATTTAATGAAATGCAGCTTATTAACGCGAACAAAAGGCAAATAAAATTAATTAAACGACCACCGTCAATCAAATTCTTAAAGCAGCCAGAGGCTTACAAGTCGACTCCGGTTATTTACATAAGAATAATGGAGTTTCAAAATTTAATGTTCGCCATAACGCATTCAAAACTTAATGTTGTTGACTTAAATATTCTAAATCACGCAGACTTGAAATCAATTTTGCTCGACGAGTCCACCAACACCTCATAGGGCAACTGTAGGTTTTCGCTTTACTCCAAAGCCACGGACCCCAGAACCAAGCATTTCTCAAGCTCCAATTCAGGAAGTTCCTCTTTTTACTGCACCACCAACTTCTACTACAGCTCCCTCGGCGGCCTTTCAGAAAGTTCCCAATTTTTCAGGCACTACAACTGAGGCACAACAGGCAGATCCCTGTTTACGCCAGGACCAGCAGTCAAGTCAGTCAAGTGAGGTCTCTAACGAGGACGCAATACCCATATCTTCTGTTTCGCAAGTTTTTTTTTTGTACCACCAGCACAAACAACATCGAGCACTGGTATCACATACCCTAATCAGGAAATTTCAGGCCTATTAGCGATGCATACGCCGGCTTCCCAATCTACACTAGGATCTAGTACTAGCGACTTATTTGCGCAATATTCGCAGCTGCCCAGCGTTGCTTTAACCACTCAGTCTCTCGTACCTTCATCGCTAGAATGAATGTAATACGAAGGCGATTCAGGGGAGGAGTTAGGACGACCTTAGGCTTGAACGGGGAGTAGTTAACTAATGTTAACATTGTTAAATTCTACAATTGGCCAAATGATGAGCAGTGTTGCGGAAGTCAGCTCACATAGAATATTTAAAGGATATCGATGTTATATCGTACATCGATAGAAGAATAGTCTCTTCTTTAGCTTAAGCGTCTCACTCCACTCACTTTCGTTTTAGAATTTAGTCTGTCACTTGACATTAAGCTGCTGTGTTTAAAATAAAGAACCAAGATTGAATGTGTAAAAATAAGGATCATCTTACTATTTTTCCACACAATTGCATTCCTGAATGCATAAGGACCCTAATTTATATCCATTTCTTATAGTTTGTACACGAAACAATAAAGGAAAAAATAACAAACAAAAAAATCAGAAATGTCTCGCCCGGCCTATCTATGCTAGGATTTAGGTTGGGTATCTACCCGGTTTTTACTTGAACCAGTTGGGCATTTTAAGGAACAAAATAATAAAATGCCCCTAACAGTAGGCAACTTTTTTTCACTGCTACGAATCAAAACAAATATTATTTGCTGTATTATTATATTATAATAATTATAATTATACTGAAAAACCCAGCAAGTACTTAATTTTAATAACGAAGTCGAAAAAATATATATATTGATTGATTGATTGAAATAAACAAACACAAGATGAAAACGATGTTGATGATGATGGTCTGAGAAAAACAACAACAAAAACACGAACAAGAACAAGCAAGACAAATAAACACATGGCAAAGCTGAATAACTTATCCGCTATCCAAACCCACAAAACAGCTAACCATCGATCAGCTCAATAAAGTAAGTTCAATATGAGCTGTGTGTATGTATGTGTGTGTGGGTAAGTAAGTTCCAGTCAGCACGCTGCCAAGTTAAGCGAACTGTTAAGCATAGCTGGCTCAAGCTGGCTGAAGGTCAGGACAGGTGACATACTCAACAATTTTTCGCAATTCAAAACCTGTGGATCTGATAGACTTTCAAGGTTTTGCGGTGAGTTAATCGTCTCTAGCAAATTGTTTTGCGCCAACAGCAGCTATGACTGCATCAACTGCAATTCGCTAGGTTCTTCCCTTAATTTGCGTTTCTGCGCTAACTTTCTCAATCTCTAAAATCAATTATTGTTTGTTAGTCGCTACGTGAACAAGCAATATATATTTTTACTAAATTACTAGCTGCGGCTCTTATTCACGTCCTTAGACTCCTGAGACGAGTTGACAAGCAAACTTTCACTTTCTTCAGTATTTAAATTGGGCCCTGCTGCAGGCGTGCTCCGCTCAAATGCGCTGCTAATTGTTGTAAAATACAAATAACATTTAAACAAATCCGGCACAAAAGACTTTCCATTCCGCTCAAAGTTTTTTGCTTGCACTCCCGCATATTTTGTTGTTGGCTGCTTATTTACTATTATTACTCATTTCAATGTGGATATATGTACATTCACATAAGTACTATAGGGTCTTTCAATAAGCGCTGGTAGATGTTGAAATGGAATAAAACAAGCTGTGTGTGAGGTATTAACCTAATTTTTGTTTTATTTGAAAGGCCCATGTATGCCATTAATTATGGAATATGACATCATTCAAATGCCCGCCTCGGCTTCTTACGGTGGCACGAATCCGAGTGGTGAAATTTTCAATGACTTCCGCATAGATCGGGCTGAATTTGAGTTGTTTTCAAAAAAGTACGGATCAATGACGCCGCCGGCCCAAAATCCACACCAAACGGTAACTTTTTGAGGATGCATTATCACCTGTTCAGTGTTGAGTGGGTTGGTGTCGTCCCATATACAACAATTCTGCTTGTTAACGTAACCATTCATCCAAAAATGCACTTCGTCACTAAAAATGATTTTTCGGCCAAAATTGGGGTCCTCTTCCAAACAATTCGAAATCCAGTCAGCGAACAAACGGCTTTGTCTATGGTCATCAACTTTGAGCTCCTGGGTCAGTTGGCAGTTGACGCAAAATTCGCCAAGTCTTCGAAAGACCGAGCTCTTGTGCACGGCGATGAATCGTCTGCCTCGGGTTCTGCTTCACACTTTCACCGATCTTGCGTTCCTTAAACGTAAGGGTGTTAGCTGATTGTTTACTGAACCGGTGGTCTAAATTTTGGCCACCAAACGTTGAAAAGTCGACTGTGAAAGGCCACCACGTCTACCGTAAAATGGGCGCAATGCGCGCAACGTTTGTGTTAACGAACACCCATTTTGATAATAAAGTTTTATCATTTGTACGTACAGTTCATTCGTGTAACTTTCCATGATGATTTGGCATGGACAACTTAATAATAAAAAAATATTGAACAGCTGTTGCTAGAACAAAATGGACGCCACGTGCCGCCAAAATCTACCCGCGCCATTTAAAACACCCTGTACTTACCATCTATACGTGTATTTATTTCGTAGCCCAAGCTGCTTTGGCAAATCCCACAACACTAGTTTTCCTTTAACAGCCCCTGTAATATTTTACAAAAAACTTTTGAAAATTTCAGAGCGAGTCTTACGCGAAGCCATTTTCATAAACTTTACGTGTCGGCAAATTCTTAACCTCTGCCGTACGAAAGTGGTGAAAAGTAAGCAGCTGTTCGAAATTTCATCAGACTATACGTTAGTTGATTTGTCATGCGAACTGAAATCACGTACATATATACCTATATCAAGATCAGACAAAGTGATAAGGGCGCGCAACGTTCAATAGGGGCTGAAAATAAAAATAAGAAAAACCTTAAGGTTCAAATCAAAAAAAAATCAGTGGACGTGCGGAAATTAGAACTAGTTGGCTCCTGGTGTAGTTCTAAATTCTGGAAAGTTCTAGATCCTAGAATTTTTCTTTTAATGTCAAATAAGGTAAGAAATTTATTTTCTTCTGCTTCATATGCTTCGGGCTAAGAGTTTACTAACTCAAAATTAATTTGTTGCGGCTGCGTCCGACGTTTTCACTTTTTACAAAACCATTTCCTACATTCGGCTTTCAAGGTAAAAGGAAAACTGTTTAAGTTTCTGGTTTTGCTAAAGTTTTCATAGTCAGCGTCTCCTTGAAATAGTGTTACGTGTTTACAAGTTGGGATTTTTGCTTTAATTCTTAAAGATATAGTTAACATTTCTGTAGAAGATATATGTTTATTTATAGAAATATCTAACATTTATAATAGCTTAGATTTTAAGTTTTATTATTTTCTTATAAAATAAATTGTGTTGTTTGGCGAGGTCCAATGAAACAAAAAGAAAGCTTGTTGATTAAATTTCCATAATATTTCGACGGTTCCTTGGCAGACTTCTTCAGGGAACACTACAATATTGCAACATGTAAGTTATACATTAAACACAATAAATTACATCAATCATACAATTAAATTTTTTACGCTTGTCGCTTGGTATGTTTTTTATGTGTAGCGTTTCAAATGTAAAGAGATTGTTTTAATGTTGTTCTTGCGCAGTGTGGACCGAGCGCTGGGTAAAAATCTCATAAGCTAAAATGTTTTGGGGCATAGCAAGTTTGCTTCAAATTATTGATTACTTTCAGTTTTCGATATGCAGCTATTATACAGGGTCCGCCAAATAACTTTTTTTATACCCTGATCCCATTAAAAATGGGGAAAAAGGAAAAAGGATGTCCGTCTGTCCGTCCGTCTGTCCGTCTGTATGTATGAACGCGTCGATCTCAGAGACTATAAGAGCTAGAGACTCCAGATTTGGAACTTAAGCTCGCCTAATCCCTAGGCAGTACAAGTTTGTCTTCGATTTTCGATAACTCATCCCCGATATACACATGGGATCGATAACGTTAAAATCTTGACTTTGAAAAAACTTTAGATGGCATTTGAATTGTTAATTAAAATCGGTTGAGAAACACCCGAGATATGGAACCTTGAAGTTGAGTATGCAGTATGCAGTGTGTGTACGACCACACTCACACATACTTGCAAGCACTGACTGTACGCGTAAAGTATAGGGATCAGGATATCGTCTAGTCGGGATTTCTCGACTAGAGCCTTCTTACTTGTTTTAAAATGAAATTAAAAAAAATAAACTACTGAATATTTTCTCAAATTTCTTTTTTTATTTGAAAGTACAATCCTTCTGGTTAATAATAAAAAATAATTTTATTCAAATGGCTGCCTCGGCTGGCCATGCTGCCACATTATCGATGGTGTGCAGTTGTATTTCATTAATGGCATCACAAATATTGTATTTCAAAGCGTCAATTGTCTCTAGCTTGTCGGCGTAACACTTTTCTTTGACGGCACCCCACAAACAATAGTCCAACGGTGTCAAATCGCAGCTCCGAGGTAGCCAAACAACATCAGCTCTGCTGCTGATAACGCGATCTTCAAAAACAGGGCGCAAAACATTGAGTGTAGCTTCGGCTGTGTGGCACGTAGCGCTGTCCTGTTGAAACCAAATGTTGCCAATATCCTCCTCTTCAATTTTTGTGAACAAAAATTCGTTCGACAACGATCGCCATTGACTGTAACGGCCACTCCTTGCTTATTTTCGAAGAAAAATGGCCTCTGGGCCAAAATCCGCACCAAACAGTGAATCTTTTTGGGTGCGTCGGCTTTTCAATGTATGCGTGCGGGTTTTCTGTGCCCCAAATGCGACAATTTTGCTTGTTTACATACCCGCCAAGATCAAAATGAGCTTCATCTGAAAAGATGATTTTTTTTTTGCAAAATCGGCATCTTCTGTAAGTCGATCGCAGGCCCACGTAGCGAAGCGAAAACGCATTGGATGGTCAGTTGGCTTCAACTCCTGAACCAATTGGACATTGTATGGCGTCATACCAAGGTCTTTATGCAAAATTCGTCTCAATGATGTCTCCGAAATGTTCAATTGTTGAGAACGACGGTGAATTGATGTTGATGGCGCTTTACGCACACTTTCTGCCACAGCAGCAATATTCTCGGGTGTACGCACTGTTTTGGGCTTTTCACGCATTGGTTTATCGATGAGGATGCCAGTTTCTTTCACTTTTTTCACAAGATAACGAGCTGACGGTGCTTCTCTTCTTCCAAAATCCGTACGCAACTTTCTCACACATTCTGCAATATTACCATGATTTTCAAAGTAATGTCGCAATATTTCCCAGCGTTGTTCAAGCGTATACACAACCATATTCGTTCAGCGGAAGGATAAAACTAATTATCTGTCAAATCAAACATGAGCTAAGTGTTACCATTCACGAAATAAGCACTAGTTGAAAAAAAAAATATCAAAATAATAAATTTAAGTCAAGTATGCACTTTTTATATAAGCGTACACACACATACACGAAAATGCAAGCACTGACTATATGAATTTAGCAATGGGTTCAATGTTTGCATTGTTGATTGGTTTCTCATGCTTTTACGTTAAACTTGTTCCGTCGCTGTTGCATGGTATTGTATAAATTACGTTGTCCTTGTCCATAGTTTAAATATTGCATGGAACTGGAATGCGCGTATCTTCCGGCAGCTCCGTAGTGCCTTCTTGAAAGCAGATTTTAAAACAGCCTTTTTTCCGTTGTAGTTTATACCGATATGCAACGTTTTAACTTGTTTGATTTTTGTTGGAGGGAAGTCAATATTTTTAAGCATGTGTAATATGCGGCATGTTGAATGTAAAACGATAACCCACATTTAGAAAGTTATTTTCAATCTGTGCCCCAAGCTGAGGTTTTTTAGATACGTATTTATGGTGATTATCGATATATTAGACGTAGATGTACTAACGGACAGTACATTCAAGTGGCCCAACGATACCAAGCACCGGCTTGTTAACGCACGGACCCAAGCACAAAGCGACCCACCTCCAGCCCATCCACCGCGTAACGTGCGGTTACGATGATCGCGAACATGTAGACAAATGACATAACACAATTTTTTTTAGTAAGCATGCCGAAGTAGTACTATGTATTAGGTGGGAAAGATCGTTATATAATGAACATAAGATCCGAAAAGGGTTATGGATAGCATAGTTAGAATAGCAAGCATGCAGGGCTATAGGTAAACAATTTCTACTACTTCTAATGGGTACAGCAAAGTTAATTTGGTTGATTAGTATGGGGGAATCTATTTCATCATTTATTAATTTGTGAACAAAGGTTATGGCTAGCATAGTTCTACGATTAGTCAGAGAGGGAAGATTTATTAGAAAAAATCTACTGTGGTAAGCAGGTAAATTAAAACTACCATCCCAGTTAAGACCCCGAAGGGCAAAGAGTAAAAATTGTTTTTGCACCGATTCTGTTCTATCCTGATGAATCCTGTATATACCATATACAAGATCCATATTCGAGAATCGGTCGGACAAGAGACACATAGAGTTTTTTTTATATAGGGGTCGTCGAATTCCTTCGAACAGCGCATAATGAACCCCAAGGCACTTGATGCTCGATTTGTAATTGAAGCTATATGCTTGTCAAACTTAAGCTGTTGGGATTCCCAAATCCTCAACCAAATCAATCCGATCGAGTGGTAGGTTATCCAGAATATAGATATTAAACAAGTAAGAAGGCTCTAGTCCCGACTAGACGATACCCTGATCCCTTTACTTTACGCGTACAGTCAGTGCTTGCAAGTATGTGTGCGTGTGTGTACTACCATACTGCATACTCAACTTGAAGGTTCCATATCTCCGGTGTTTCTTAACCGATTTTAAGAAAAATTTCACAGATTGTTATTATTTTGATTAATAATTAAAATGCCATCTAAAGTTTTTTCAAATTCAAGATTTTATTGTTATCGATCCCATGTGTATATCGGAAACGGGATGAGTTATCGAAAATCAAAAACAAACTTGTACTGCCTAGGGATTAGGCGAGCTTAAGTTCCAAATCTGGAGTCTCTAGCTCTTATAGTCTCTGAGATCGACGTGTTCATACATACAGACGGACAGACGGACAGGCGGACATGGCTATATCGACTCGACTGTTGATGCTGATCAAGAATATATATACTTTATGGGGTCGGAGATGCTTCCTTCTGCCTGTTACATACTTTTGCACAACTTCATGATACCCTTTTTCCCATTTTTAATGGGATCAGGGTATAAAAAAGGCATTCGCCTATAAAAAGACATGACTTTACATTTACTGCAATTGAGATGCAGTAAATTTACTTTGCACCAAGTTTGAAAATTGTCTAAGTCACTTTGCAGACAGAAGACTTGCAGCTGCATAATTTCACATCATCAGCAAACATCAGTACCCGAGAATGATTTTAATAGACGGAAGGTCGTTCATAAGCTGTGTTAATAATAACGGTCCAAGGTGACTTCCTTGTGGAACCCCAGAAGTGACCTGGACCGCTTTAGAAACTGAGCCATTAAAATAGACTCTCTGAGATCTAAAAGTTAAATAGTCTTGATTCCAAAGAATAAGATTATTGGGAAAGCCCAAAAGTTTAATTATATATATTAAAAGGAGGTGATTTACAGAGTCAAAAGCCTTACTGAAATCAGTGTAAATAACATCAGTTTGCAATTTGTCTTCAAAGCCTTTAATAACAAATGATGTGAATTCTAGTAAGTTAGTGGTGGTAGATCTTTGTTTCATGAAACCGTGCTGGCAAGGTGAAATCATAGATTTACAAGATGTTTAAGATGAGAGGTTATTTATTTCTTAAAAATCTTAGGAATAGCAGACAACTTGGAGATACCCCTATAATGAGCATTCGATTTGTTTCCTTTTTTTTGCAAAGGTATAATATAAGACTCTCCAAATTTTTTGGAAAGTTTATAGCTCCACGGACAAACTAAAATATTTATGTAAAGGTTTTAAGAGATTCTGAGCACAGTACCTAAGCACACAGCTAGGTATTCCATCAGGTCCTGGAGAAAATGTGGGCTTAATAACCTGAAGATCACAAAGTAGTGAACTCTCCGTGATTTCCGGTATGAAAATGCAATTTGAGCCATCAAACTGATAGGGGTAAGGCATGACGACTGGTTGAAAACAAGGGCTATAGGTCGTTTTAAAAAATTCAACAAATAGATCAGCAATGGCCTGATCTGAGTTGGCTTTCATTTCATCAAAGAATATGTTTGATGGAAGAGTCGATGACTTGCGTTTCGCATTAACGAAATCAAAAAACCGTTTAGGATCCTGCTGAAACTGTAATCTACTATTAGTCAGGTAATTCCTGTAACATTGGTTATTAAGGACTGAAAAATTGGAACAAGCAATCAAGTTTGCAGAACAAGCTAACGGAGTGCTTGGTTTTCTGAAACTCTTGTAGAGTTTCGATTTACGATTTTTAGAATTGTCAACTCTCTGGTAAACCACACAGGTTTATATGACCTGTTTGGCATTCCATAAAAAACACACAAATCTAATAACGAATTTAAAGTATTATAAAAAATACTGATTGCCACGTCCAAATTGTCAGACCCGTAAAGGATGGATCCAAAACAAAAGCCAGATCAAGCATTTTATTAAGTGAATTTGGGATATCATTTATTTGATTCATTGATATCCCAAGTTAATCAAGAATTCATTCTGTGCCGAGGGGGTCAGGGCGCCAGAATCGGGACAAGAAATCCATGTAACTTCAGCAATATTGAAATCACCGAGAACTACAAGGATATCGCGATCGGAAAGCATGCAAGAAACGGACATTATAGCAGACAAATGAGCATCGTAGACAGAGTTATCAGAGGTTGGGGGTATATACGAACAAGTTATAAAAACACCAACACCATTAAAAGACAACTTAACAGCAACAAATTCTATATCCATAGAACCACCTACTATTACTGTCTCCGAAAAATAATTTTCATCAACAGCAATAAGCACACCTCCGCCACGTCGAAGCGTACGGTCTTTTCTATAGATACAGTATCTGTTGCATACAACTTCCGAACTAAGAATGTCTTGCCTTAACCAAGTTTCAGTGACGGCAGTGACATGAAAAGGAAAAGAAAGGCTATTAAGATATAAACTACTAACCGGATGCCGATTTGTTTTTCTTGCAGTATATTCATTTACTATAATGTGCTCCGGCCAAAACTCTCTGCAACATATAGAGCTAAAGTCTTGACTCGAAACACTGATTTTAAATGAAGAGATATTCCTAGTATAATTAAATTTGAATTTTTCCACCGTGAAATTGGCTTTCCATTTGGCCTTAATATAGACCGTGACATCATCTGATGTCAAAACAGGCAGATGCCTTGAAACAAAAATTTGTTTTTTTGGTGGAACGGCAACAAGTCTTGTGATGATCTCTTCAACCGAAGCTATATTTTCAGCTTAAGGAATCATTAGCTCTTTGGATATATTTGGTTTGTTTTGTTGAACTACGTCAACACTACTCACCACCAAAGAAGTTAAAGGACCAGGATTAGATGAAACGACATCCATGGGGACTATAATGTTTTCATCTGGTATCTCGTTAATTTTTGGGATTGGGGCAGAAAAATTTTTTCATTTACTTATTTTTATTTTTGGGGTCTTGAATGTTTGGTGGAATTTCAGACATGACAGGTCGCGATGACGGCCCAACATTGGCTTTTTTGCGCTTAGGCATTGGACATTTGGGCACATCCAGCAGCCAATAAAAGCCATCTTTGTATTGGCGCGAACTTGGCAGCCCTTGTAACAACAGACAGGCATTATTATTATTATTTAAAATTTTTTTTTTAATAAATAAAAAATAATAATAAAATAAGAAAGAGAAAAATTATTTATTTAATCAGTGAATTCTGCTCAAAAAAAAAGGTTTAGTGCTACGCTAGGGTTAATAGTATGAATACGCTTGTAAATACTTACAAAAACGAAAACTCAGCAACCGAAAGCAACAAATACGGAATAATTTTAAACCGGGACCAGCACCAACACAAAAGAGCGCGTGAGAGCCAAAAACGGTTTTATGCACAGAGAGCGCGCACAGAAAAACTAAAAGAGTGCAAATATGAAAATACAAAAACAAAATTCAGCAGGGCACAAGCAAACTAAGCAAGTTAAGCAGTGAGCTTTGACTGCAATTCGTTGTTGTAATTTGGCACTTGCAAAATAAATGCAAATAAAGTATTTAAATTAATGTTCAACTTGGGTTATACACAACCGATGAAACACAGTCACAAAACAATTTATTTGCACAGAGTCGCGAAACTAATAAGAAAAAATTAAAACACACAAAAATCAAAAAAAAAAACCAAGAGCATAAAATAAACACGTCCGTTGAGAAGCAAAGTGAGCGAGGATGAAATGCCAGTTTCATAGCAGGAGTGTGCTCGTCAAAATCAGATTATCTATTAGTATACTCTTCTACTAAACAATCCAAAACACCTACATATTCATCGAATATTTTATTTTCACAGTTCTGATCATTTAACATTTTAGTTAGCTCCGGGAAGTGTTGTGCAGATATTTCCGATCGACAAAGCAATGTTTTAAAATAGGATAATTTTTTTCTAAACGCTTGGATCTTTTGCCACATTTCATAAATATACCTCGTTTCACCTTGCACGCAAATATATAAATTGTTTTATTTTGTCATCATATCAGACAAAAATGCAAGGTTTCTGAGAAATGCTTCATCTGATATCACATTGTTTTCCTTGTTCTTGATAAAAGGTTTGTCGTCGTAAAGACAAAACTTTTTTCAAAACCTGACCTATTGATAGCCAGCGAACCTTGCAGTAGTATGGTAGGTCAGCACAATACGTTTCCTCATCTAAAGAGAGCATCTGCCGCATTGCATTTACGCGAATATAGTTGACAATGGCAATGGTTCTATCCAGAGTGTCTTGCAAAATGGTAGATTTTGCTGATGCAAAATGCATTGAAATGATATCGATTTTTTCAAGTTTAAGTTTTCCTTTTTTAACAAAGCAACGAATCCTTCATTGGTGACAATCTGACATTCAATTGTAATTTATTACATACTTCTTTGAAGAGTTTTTTGAGTTTTTCCAGTAAGTGTACGCAACGCAAGTAGTTCTTCGTAACATTGATAATCTTTAGTTATAGCACGAATAAAATATAAAACTTGTGCCGAATCTGTTTTATCAGTACTTTCATCTATAGCAATTGAAAAATATACATCTTCACTTTGTATAATTGTATGAAGTTGCTCTGTTACATTTTGCGCTAATTCTTGAAAGCTACGATAATGTAATGAACATAGATACGAAAGCAGAGACCGTACGGTATTCGCAAAAAAAATGCTGAGCCCTGTAGATTGGCTCGTGTTCTTCTTATACTTCTCGGCCTGTGTCTAATTGGTATTCGTTTTTGCTTTGTGATTGCTCATGCATGCATACGTAAAAGTTTGTTTGTACTCACAAAAACGAAAACACAAACAAAAACGTACCGGCGCGAGCGCAGCAACCGAAAGCAACAACAACGGAATAGTTTTAAACCGGGACCAGCATCAACACAAAAGCGCGCGTGAGAGCCAAAAACGGTTTTATGTACAGAGTGCGCGCACAGAAGAACTAAAAGAGTGCAAGTATGAAAATACAAAAACAAATATCCAAATATTGACGTTTAAAGCTAACTCGATGTGGTTAGAAACAGGAAAATTATCAATTAAAATTTTATATGAAAAAAAAGAAATAAAATGAAAAAAAATCTTTTTTTTTCTAGCTAATGATTCCATGTTTTGGTACCTTTCGGCGAACATATTTTACAAGGCTTAACATTTCGCCATATTTCTGGAACAAACATACCAAAATCAGAAATTTAAGGCAAAGGCACATTCACACTTAATCTGGTCTCAAGACGGTTCCGGCCCACAGTCCTTCTTATATGTTCTTTCGTACTGCTACAGTGAAGTTGTGGTCGCTTACAACTAGGTTTGAAAAAAATAATATAAGACGATACAAATAAAATTATAACAAGTAAGAAGGCTCTAGTCGAGAAATCCCGACTAGACGATACCCTGAACCCTTTACTTTACGCGTAGTGCTTGCAAGTATGTGTGTGTGTGTGTATACGCGCATACTGCATACACAACTTCAATGTCCCATATCTCCGGTGTTTTTTAACCGATTTTAATAAAAATCCCACAGATTGTCATTAATTTGTTTTATATTTCAAACTCTGTCTCAAAGTTTTCCAAATTCAAGATTTTGTTGTTGTCGATCCCATGTGTATATCGGAAACGGGGTGAGTTATCAAAAATCAAAAAATCTTGTACTTGTAAAAAATTAATAGATACCACTTTTTTGACAAATAAAAAAGTAAGTTAAAGTCCGAATGACCTGAGATTTTTAGAAAATACATTCAAGCAGCTATATTTTTCACAGTATCAAATGAATGTAATTTTTTGAGATTAATATATAATTTATAATGTTGTAGTTCTTCCAAAAGACGACTGCCCATGAACATTCAACAGATTTTCTTTTTATTTAATTTGACTTCGAGGACTACGCAATAAAAATCAAAGGGCGCTTAGCTACCAATTATTACATCTAATTACATAGGCTTGATGAGATAGGACAGAGAGCGGGAGAAAAAGAGAGCAAGAAGGACAGACAAGGATATAAGGGACACGTTAGATAGAAATGTTGATTAATATGGGTACAAAGGGGGTGAGTTTAAGGTACACTCAACATTATTGACTATATTAGATCGATCATAAATACATAATTAATGCAAAACCATCTAAAGGAGACCGTTTGTATCAGTTTTATATATTGGTTCTACGCCTTCATTTTGCTTAAGAAATTGTACATGAATTGCGCTTGGAGCTCAGGCTGCGCTCTTGAATACGCTGCAGATGCTGCAGCTGTGCCGGCGTTGGTGTCGTCGAACCGTGCACTTCGCCTACAGCACTAGTCGATTTTGAGTCCGATGCAGCGGTGGAGCCATGCACTGCACCCTGTCCATGCGCCTGATGCGGTTGATGATGATGATGGTGCAACGATGTTCCGGGTCCACTGTTACCAATTTGTTGCGGCAAAGACTGGCGGCGACGGCGAAGCGCTGGGCTTAGATTGTAGGTAATTTTAGCTTGGGTTAGCAGCTCCTTAAAAACCTGAGAGGAAATAAGCAATTTTTAGTGTTTGTGACATCGTTCGCTGATAATTCACGGCCACAATCCAAATTCCTTTCTTTCTATCAGGTCGGATTTTCAAAATAACAACTGATTATTGTAGTTTTTTGGCTATGTCAAAGTCCTTTTATGATGGAGTGATATGGTCGTTGTTTTTGGATTCAGCCACCTCAAAAACGTGTAGTTAACATATTTAGATTTCCAGGTTAGATTTTCTATACACTTGAAAAGTGTATATTAATTTTGTCATCAAAAGTGTAACGCATAGAAGGAAGGATATGTTGATCAACATCGCAAGCTAAATCAATATATTCATGTCCGTCTGATCATCTGTCCGTCTAATTCTTGAGCTAAACAATGAACTAAATCATTGGTCAAAGTCTTATGTTTGTTACAGTTCGCTCATGTGACAAATTATTCCAGATCGGATCACTATGATAAAGCTGATATACAAATGCAAGATCTGTTAAATGTTTTTACTATGAAAATCAAGTGGCCTTTGCAAGTGTATATAATATTCGGCATGCCAAAAGTAGCTTTCTTTACTTGTTTTTTTTTTTGTGCTATTCTTTGTGCAGGTACCTGGTTGATGTTGTCGTTTTTAGCGGCTGATGCTTCTACAAAGCCATTTTCCCAATCGACAGTTACGATAGACTCTGTTGTAGTATATTGTACCTGGAACAATATTTAATCATAAATCACAGCTTTGCATTTTTATATTATATTATATTGGACGTAGATGTACTAACGGGCAGTACAATCAAGTGGCCCAACGATACCAAGCACCGGCTTGTTAACGCGCGGACCCAAGCACAAAGCGATCCACCTCCAGCCCATCCGACCGAGGGGCGGACCGCGTAACGTGCGGTTACGAAGATCGCGAACATGTAGACAAATGACGTAAGACAATTTTTTTAGAGAGCATGCAGAAGTGGTACTAGTTATAAGGTGGGAAAGATCGGTATATAATGAACATAAGATCCGAAAAGGATTATGGATAGCATAGTTAGAATAGCAAGCATGCAGGGCTATAGGTAAAAAATTTCTACTATTTTTAATGGGTACACCAAAGTTAATTTGGTTGATTAGTATGGGGGAATCTATTTCCCCATTTATTAAATTGTGAAAAAAGGTTATGGCTAGCATAGTTCTACGATTAGCAAGAGAGGGAAGATTTATTAGTAAAAGTCTACTGTGGTAAGCAGGTAAATTAGTACTATCATCACAGTAAAGACCCCGAAGGGCAAAGAGCAAAAATTGTTTTTGTACCGATTCTATTCTATCCTGATGAATCCTGTATATACCATATACAAGATCCATATTCGAGAATCGGTCGGACAAGAGACACATAAAGAGTTTTTTTTATATAGGGGTCGTCGAATTCCTTCCACCAGCGCATAATGAACCCCAAGGCACTTGATGCTCGATTTGTAATTGAAGCTATATGCTTGTCAAACTTAAGCTGTGGGTCCATTAAGATTCCCAAATCCTCAACCAAATCAATCCGATCGAGTGGTAGGTTATCCAGAATATAGATATTAAAATAAGGCATTCGCCTATAAAAAGACATGACTTTACATTTACTGCAATTGAGATGCAGTAAATTTACTTTGCACCAAGTTTGAAAATTGTCTAAGTCACTTTGCAGTCTATGACCAGACAGAAGACTTGCAGCTGACATGCATAATTTTACATCATCAGCATACATTAGTACCCGAGAATGATTAATAACAGACGGAAGGTCGTTTATGAACAGTGTAAATAATAACGGTCCAAGGTGACTTCCTTGTGGAACCCCAGAAGTGACCTGGACCGCTTTAGAAACTGAGCCATTAAAATAGACTCTCTGAGATCTAAAAGTTAAATAGTCTTGATTCCAAAGAATAAGATTATTGGGAAAGCCCAAAAGTTTAATTATATATATTAAAAGGAGGTGATTTACAGAGTCAAAAGCCTTACTGAAATCAGTGTAAATAACATCAGTTTGCAATTTGTCTTCAAAGCCCTTAATAACAAATGATGTGAATTCTAGTAAGTTAGTGGTGGTAGATCTTTGTTTCATGAAACCGTGCTGGCAAGGTGAAATCATAGATTTACAAAGATGTTTAAGATGAGAGGTTATTTATTTCTTAAAAATCTTAGGAATAGCAGACAACTTGGAGATACCCCTATAATTTTGAGCATTCGATTTGTTTCCTTTTTTTTGCAAAGGTATAATATAAGACTCTCCAAATTTTTGGGAAAGTTTATAGCTCCACGGACAAACTAAAATATTTATGTAAAGGTTGTAAGAGATTCTGAGCACAGTACCTAAGCACACAGCTAGGTATTCCATCAGGTCCTGGAGCAAATGTGGGCTTAATAACCAGAAGATCACAAAGTAGTGAACTCTCCGTGATTTCCGGTATGAAAATGCAATTTGAGCCATCAAACTGATAGGGGTAAGGCATGACGACTAGTTGAAAACAAGGGGTATAGGTCGTTTGAAAAAGTTCAGCAAATAGATCGGCAATGGTTTGATCTGAGTTGGCTTTCATTTCATCAAAGAATATGTTTGATGGAAGAGTCGATGTCTTGCGTTTCGCATTAACGAAATCAAAAAACCGTTTAGGATCCTGCTGAAACTGTAATCTACACCTAGTCAGGTAATTCCTGTAACATTGGTTATTGAGGATTGAAAAATTGGAACGAGCAATCAAGTTTGCAGAACAAGCTAACGGAGAGCTTGATTTTCTGAAACTCTTGTAGAGTTTCGACTTAATTTTTTTTAGAATTGTCAACTCTCTGGTAAACCACACAGGTTTGTTTGACTTGTTTGGCGTTCCATAAGGAAAACACAAATTAAATAAAGAATTTTAGGTATTATAAAAAATACTGATTGCCACGTCCAAATTGTCAGACCCGTAGAGGGTAGACCAGTCAGTCAGGGCCAACAGCCGAGAAGGTTTAGCAAAATCGGTTTTCCGAAATTGGCGTACTCGGCTTAAACGATTTCTACTGGGGCATAGCCCCCGGTAGGGTAAAGTGATCGACATCTCCAACGTTGGGTGGTATAAATCCTCTGGATAAGATATGGGTTGTGATCGGGTAATGGATGAGGAGGACGGATCCAAAACAAAAACCAGATCAAGCATTTTATTAAGAGAATTTGGGATATCGTTTATTTGATTCAATGATATCCCAAGTAAATTAATCAAGAATTCATTCTGTGCCGATGGGGTCAGTGCGCCAGAGTCGGAACAAGAAATCCAAGTAACTTCAGCAATATTGAAATCACCGAGAACTACAAGGATATCGCGATCGGAAAGTTTGCCAGAAACGGACAGTATAGCAGACAAATGAGCCTCATAAACAGAGTTATCAGAGGTAGGGGGTATATACGAGCAGGTTATAAAAAAGATACAATCAGAGGCCGATTTTTCTTTCTGGCGTTTATTCGTTTACTATTCTGTGCACCGGCCAAAATTCTTTGCAACATATAGAGCTGAAATCTTAAATCGAAACATTGATTTTAAATGACGAAATGGTCCTAGTGTAGTTGAAATTAAACTTTTCCACCGTGAAATCGGCTTTTGATTTGGCCTTAATGTAGACCTTGACATCATCTGATGTTAAATCAGGGGGAAGCCTTAAAACAAATATTTGTTTTTTAGGTGGAACTGCAACAAATTTTCTGATTATATCTTCAACCGAAGATATATTTTCAGCTAAAGGAATATTTGGCTCTTTGGATATAATTAGTTTGTTTTGTTGAACTGCGTCAACTCTACTTTCCACCAAAGAAACCGAAGGACAAGGATTAGATGAAACAACATCCATGGGTATTATATTTTTTCCATCTGACATCTCGTTTATTTTAGGGACTGGGGCAGGAGATTTATTTGTTACGTTATTTTTGTTTTTAATTTTGGGCTCTAGAGCGTTTGGGGGATTTTCAGACATGACAGGACCCGATGGCTGCCCAACATTGGCCTTTTTGCGCTTTGGAGAATCATTCAAGAGGTTTTTCTCATTGAAGTTTCTCTGCACTGTTGAGAAGTTTTCACACAGTTTTTTTAACTGGCCGAAAACTTCATCAAAACCAAGCTGAGCCTTCATAAAGGCTGCCATGTCTTTTTTCCTCTCCAAACAAGACCAACATGGCCACTCTAGATTTGTAGTGCCCAATAAATCAATGATTCGGCCGTTAAGACCAGCACATTTTTTATGTGCAACATTTGGGCACATTCAGCATCTAATAAATGCCATCTTCGTATTAGCTCGAACTTGGCAGCCCTCGAAACAACAGACGGACATTTTATTAGATTTATTTCTTTATTTTTATTTTATTTTTTTTAAATATATTAAAATAAGAGGATTAGAAATTTTAATTTATCCAACAAGTTAATACTGCATTGAAAAGTTTAGGGTCAGTCTAGGGTTAAAAGTAGTAAAAGTTTGTTTGTACTCACAAAGGCAGTAACACAAACAAAAACGTACCGGCGCGAGCGTAGCAAACCGAAAAGCAAACACAACGGAATAACATTAAACCGGGACCAGCACCAACAAACAAGACAGCGCGTGAGAGCCCAAAAAGTATTCAAAGTAAGAGAGGAAACCAGAGTCGCTCTCATCTGTTAACTTAACATTTTGTAAATTAATAGCTCCTGGGGAAATAAGTATCACTTCTGCCTTGTCAACTCATTCACGAAGTGTGCGATGCGTTAGATAACGATAGTGATCGGCCATTATTCAACTTTGTTTTGGTTGGTGGTCGACTTTTGGTTCTATCTGCTTGCTGATGCCTAAAATGGGAAGGCAGCATAGCTTTGTATGAACTTTGTACTATTGAATGGCCAAACGTGAGATACCTAAATGTGACATCCACCATATGTGCTTGTCTATATATTGGCAATTAGGTAGATCCCTAATGACCTTTTGAAAAGGGTTTAAAATGACTAAATACCAAATTAACACTAACCATAAAATAAACGCGTTTTGTATTTGTATTTGTATTTATATAAATATTGTAATAAAGGGTATCAAAACAACGTTGAGCAGAGTGCGCGAATGTAAACCAAGAGAGGAACGCAGTTTCTTATTTCTGTTAACTTTTTACATTTTTCAAGCTTTTTAGCACCTATTTCCTTTCAATTCCTTGATTCTTTTCGGTTATCTTCTCGGACTACCGCTATGTTTGAACTTGATTTTGCTTTGTATATCGACTGCACATGCTTTGTGTCATGTACTTTTGGCACTGTCTGTTTGTGCTTAAAAGCCTAATTCATATTTCTCAGCATGAACACATATCAATGTATCCATTCCCTTACTCTTGTAAGCTAAGAGTGCCTTAGAAAGAATTAGCAAACGAATTGAACATTTTCTCAAATTTATCATATGAAATTGGTGAGCTGCTGGTTATTTTGCTTTCAAATAGAGTAAGTTTGCTTATTATACACTGAACCCACTAAAAAAGAGGAAAAAGGGTATATTGCTTGTGTGCAAAAGTATGTAACAGGCAGACGGAAGCATCTCCGACCCCATAAAGTATATATATTCTTGATTCGTATCAACAGCCGACTCGATATAGCCAAGTTTAGTATAGGGTTCAGGGTGTTGTCTAGTCGGGATTTCTCCACTAAAGCCTTCTTATTTGTATTTTACAATTTTGTTGCTGCCGACAAATCAGTTTGTATGTTTGTGTTTGTGTGCTCATTGGTGTCGAAAGCAAAGCGTCTGTGGATGGCCTGCTGCATGTGGTTTTGAGCCGTCTTTTTGTGTATGCATGACTTTGCGTCTAACGCAGCGGTCGGGAAACTTTTTGAATCATTACACCAAATATTGTTGTCAAACTTGACATTACCCCATGGTGAAGAGTAAAAAAAAAGGTCAAAAGAATAGAAAATTAAAAATATATACTTTTTCAACATTTTATATATGTACTTTTTAATCATTACCGTTACCCCCAGATATTTCATTTTTACCCCATTTGGGGTTATTTACCCCGGTTCTACGACCGCTGGTCTAACGGGAATAAGCAGAACGCAAAAATAATAACAACAACAACACGTGACGGTTGTCGTTGCTGAAACGCATACGCTGCTCAATGTTGTTTTGATACCCTTTATTACAATATTTAATTAATGTCAATGACATTTTTAATATATATTTATGTTATATAAGGACAATTAATGTTAGGTATATGAGTACAAAATGCGTTTATTTTATTTAAGTATCTCACGTTTGGCCATGCAATTGCA
Organism: Scaptomyza cyrtandrae; assembly: GCA_035044605.1. Classification (NCBI taxonomy): domain Eukaryota; kingdom Metazoa; phylum Arthropoda; class Insecta; order Diptera; family Drosophilidae; genus Scaptomyza; species Scaptomyza cyrtandrae. The sequence goes on from JAWNNS010000078.1 coordinate 54,812, forward strand.
CAAAGTTCATATAAAGACTTAAGTACCCTCCCATGTTAGGCATTAGCAAGCAGAAAGAATCAAAAGTCGAAAATTTAAAATCTCAGCTTCGCTCACCACACACAGCAAAACTCAAGTATGTATGTATAGCAACAACTAATCTGTTTCTCGTGCATCGCACACTTTGGTATCAAATCGAAAGCCCAAACAATAATGGTCGACCACTTTGAATGAGTAAGTTGGGAAATTTTCTCCCAACGAGCTACTTTTCAACTATAGTCTCTTCTGTTAAAAAATACTGGGTACTTGTTTCCTATCTTGTACTTCAATCGTCTTTGTTTTCAACAATGAACTTTTTTCTGTTAAAAAATACTGGGTACTTGTTTCCTATCTTTTACTTCAATAGTCTTTGGACGACTCTGGAATCATCTCTTTCATTCAGTCCTCTCTGGTTTTATGCACAGAGAGCGCGCACAGAAAAAACTAAAAGAGCGCAAGTGTAAAAATACAAAAACAAAATATCAGCAGGCAACACGCAAACTGAGCAAATTAAGCAGTAAGCTTGGACTGCAATTCGTTGTTGTACTTGGGCACTTGCAAAATAAATGCGAATAAAGTTATTAAGTCAATGTTAAATTTGGGTTTAACACAACCGATGAAAACCCAAAGTCACAACACTATTTATTTGCACAGAGTCGCGGAAAAATAAACAATTTTGAGCATGCTTAAATTTAGATGAAAACAAGTAAGGCTCTAGTCGGGAAATCCCGACTAGACGATATCCTGAAGCCTATACTTTACACGTACAGTCAGTGCTTGCAAGTATGTGTGTGTGTATGTACGCACATACTGCATACCGCTTACTCAACTTTAATGTTCCACATCTCGGGTGTTTCACAACCGATTTCAATAAAAATTTCACAAATTGTTATTATTTTGATTAATAATTCAAATGCCATCTCAAAATTTTTCAAATTCAAGATTTTGTTATGTATCCCATGTGTATATCGGAAACGGGAAAAGCTATCGGAAACGGGAAAAGCTATCGAAAATCGGAAACAAACTTCTACTGCCTAGGAATTAGGCGAGCTTAAGTTCCAAATCTGGAGTTTTTTGCTCTTATAGTCCCTAAGATCGACGCGTTCATACATACAGACAGACGGACACGGCTATATCAACTCGGCTGTTGATGCTGATCAATAATATATATTCTTTATGGGGTCGGAGAAGCTTCCTTCTGCCCGTTACATACTTTTGCACAAAACCATTATACCCTTGTTTTCATTTTTAATGGGATCAGGGTATACAAAAACACAGGAACATTATGTGACAGAATGCTTTTTCATTTTCATTCTTGTCTTGTTCTTGTTTAAGTGTCATTTTACGGAAGTGTAAACAGCAAAGTTGGAATTTGTCAACTATTAAGAAAATGAAGAGGTTTATAAAACGAGTAAACTTTTTTAAAGAATTTTTCGTCAAAATGAGATGAATTGTGAATAATGTTGTCAAAGAAAACGCATACTACGCTCACTCTGCAAATATTTTATTAGCAATGTTCGATAATGAAAAACAAATCAAACGATTTGGCTATAAAAATAATTGTGGAAGATGCGTTGGAACTGAGAGTTTATAAGAAACCTATGATAAACTCCAATTGCTCGGACTGAATATGATTGAAATGAATATTAAATCAAACATATTCGAACTCTAAGAATTGCTTATTTAATTCTAGAACATATTGTTCTGGGAAACGATGAGCCACCGCCGACTGATTTGAAAATTCCGTTACACATTCAAGGAATGGAAAGACCCGTTTAACTGATGGCTAGCGTGTCCAGACTTATGTCTCTGACATTAAACAATTAATTTATTTCAATTCCTTATAAAAATATTCGTCTTTCATTTGTATACCCTGATCTCATTAAAAATGGGTAAAAAGGGTATAATGGTTTTGTGCAAAAGTATGTAACGGGCAGAAGGAAGCTTCTCCGACCCCATAAAGAATATATATTATTGATCAGCATCAACAGCCGAGTCGATATAGCCATGTCCGTCTGTCCGTCCGTCTGTCCGTCCGTATGTATGAACGCGTCGATCTCAAAGACTATAAGAGCTAGAGACTCCAGATTTGGAACTTAAGCTCGCCTAATTCCTAGGCAGTACAAGTTTGTTTTCGATTTTCGATAACTCTTTCCATTTTTGATACACATGGGATCGATAACAACCAAATATTGAATTTGCAAAAACAACGACAGCGTTTGATACATTTAAAAAAATAATGATAACCTGTAAAATTTTTATTAAAATCGGTTAAGAAACACCGGAGATGCAGTATGTGCGTACATACAAACACACATACTTGCAAGCACTGACTGTACGCGTAAAGTATAGGGATCAGGGTATCGTCTAGACGGGATTTCTCGACTAGAGCCTTCTTACTTGTTTTTTTTTTGTATTACTGAATTCAATTGTGTTTTAATATATTAAGTTGTGTTTTGGTTAAAATTATAAAGTAAAATGAGGAAAAAATATATTTATTCATTCAAAGAGTAATTTAAACAAGTAAGAATGCTATTGTCGAGGAATCCCGACTAGACAATACCCTGAGCCCTATAATCAACGCGTACAGTCAGTGCGTGTTCGTATGTGTGTGTACGCGCATACTGCATAATTTACTTAATTTCAATGTTCCATATTTCCGGTGTTTCTCAACCAATTTCAATCAAAGTTTCACAAATTGTCACTTTGCGCGTACAGTCATTGTTTTGAAGCATGTTGTTTTAAATCATTTATTAATATATACACAAATCTAGGATTATACTATAAGCCATGACTAAGTAACACTACTTCTGGGGTGGAACTAGCGTGAGGCATTGCGTTGTCCGAGCTGCAAAGTCCATCATACTGCGATAGCAGCTGTTTCTCTCTCAAGACGTCTGAGCTCGCACATTACGACCGGTATAAAGTTGCTGGTCGCCTCCCATCGCTGCTTATTGCCAACCAAGAGGTTGATAATGTTCTCTACCGGAATGCGCTATTACTGCCTTCATTACTGTCTTCAGACGGATACGATCTGCTTTAAAGCGCGGGCCTTCGAAGAAGACGTGCTCGGTATTCTCTTTCGAGCTGCCGCCGCACCATGTCCACCCTGGGCTAGGCTTGTGTCCAGACGATGGAGATAGCTTCTAAAACATCCATGCCCACTAAGCAGCTGCGTAAGGTGGAAATTTACCACGCTATGCTTTCGCCCCAGCCACACGGTGAGCGTTGGTATAAGCCGGTACGCCTATCGACCCTTCACCCAATTATGTAATCGATCTTACCATCGAGCGATGGTTCTCGTTCTGGTTTCAGTTCTTTAAAACGATTGTCTGGGCCTTGTCGGGCTGTCGTCGCCGCTCGATGCATTGTAGAGCTCCGATGCCTCATGAGCAAGTTTTTCGATGGGTATCATTCCGGAGATGACAAGGGCTGCGTCATCTGACACATTTCTGAACGATCTGCAGGCGCGGACAGCACTTAGGCAATACGTAGCTTCAATGCCTCGGGTATGCATGGCACGGTACCAAATCGGTTCTGCATACATCATTCGTGCGAGAGCTTTTTCTGTTCTGGGTGCCTGTCTGGATAATTCAATTATGTGTGTGTGTACGCGTATACTGCATACTTGACTTAGCTTCGATGTTGCATTTCAAAAAAAAAGACTCACAAAACGTCATTAATTTGACTAATATGTTCCAAATTCAAGACTTTATTGTTATCGATCGCAAGATCGCGTGTACCGGAAACGGCAAAAGTTATCGAAAAGTTGATTTGATATGTTCCAAATCTGGAGTTTTTTGCTCTTATAGTCCCTAAGATCGACGCGTTCATACATACAGACAGACGGACACGGCTATATCGACTCGGCTGTTGATACTGATCAAGAACATATTTACTCTATGGGGTCGGAGATACTTCCTTCTGCCTGTTACATACTTTTGCATAAAACCATTATACCCTTTTTACCCATTTTTAATGGGTTCAGGGTATAAAAAGGAAGATGTGTAACCACTTTGCTGGCAGCTTAATTTAGTGCCTTCTTAGTATGTGTTACTTTGTTTAGGTTTATATTTTTTAAAATTTTTTTAATATTTGTAAAAGTTTATTGGTTAAGTTACTTATGCAAATTAAAAAAAAAAAAATATTAAATTAAAATTGTGTGTCCATTCTAGCTTTAAAAATAAAAATTTTTCACAGTGTGTAAACACTTTGTTGTCAAACTCTATATGTCTTCGCTGTTAGTCTTTGAAAAAGTAAACACTTTGTTGCAAATCTGCATGTGTATTCTGTGTACATTGTCAACGTGGACCTCTTAATCCAATTTAACATTTGAAAGCTCTTAAGCGGCATATTCAGAGTATATATGTAGGTATTTTATGTACATGTGCATAAAAATCTCTGATATACTTAATGTACTAACAATTACACTTTTTACAGTTTGAATTTTAAGCTATATAAATCTCTATCGACGTAACACATTAAAATCTATGAATCTGCATTTTAGTGGTCACGCAGCAGTTGAGCGATGAGCAAATATCGTGAGCATTTGCGCGACCGCAACAATCGCCTTTATTATTTATCTCTGAGCGACAAAATAATAAATTGCAAAGCAAAAAATCGATGAATCTTTAAAATGCAGGCTGTCGCGGAGTGCCTGTTTAAAATCGGGAGAATGCATGTTTAACCTTAAAAATAACGCAGCACCAAGATCACGCTATCACATCAGAGGAGGCAATAAATAACCCCAGAAGCATCGTGTTGGCCAAAGTCCCAGATCCTGACGGCATTCCTAACCGACTGCTGAAGCTAGCCATGACAATTTAAGCCGCCCAATAAGTTGCACTCTTCACTTCAACTTTTCAGTCAATTTGGAAAGTGAAGAATCTGCTTATACTACCGAACCGCCTGGGGAGCCCTCTTTGTATATACTATAATGTCACCAATCAGTTCACGTTTCATAAAGCGGGGTCAACTATCGACGACCTGAGGATTGTGGTCGACATAGTATCTAGCGCTATTCAAGGCTTTAGATGGGCGGGAGGTGAGAAGAAATATTGTCTGTCACGCTGGACATCAAAAATAATGCGTTCAACATATCTGGATTAAGGTGTTAATCAACCTAAAACTAACCAAAAACGAACTTTAAGCGGATTTCAGGTGTGAGGAGCTCTGTTCGAAAAGGTTTTTCAATCTCAAGCAGCAGGACCATCACAACTGTTACATTTTTGAAAGTTAATTACAAGTTTAGTTGCATATTGCAAAAACATTTGAATCTTATTCGAAGTCTTCAACAATGTATTTTAAAGACGATTTTTTGTGACAAATTTACATAAGTTTCATAATCGTGTTTGAGCAGTGGACAGTGCAGAGCGTGTGTGAATTAAGAAGACGCTGAGACGCACCAAGGATTAGAAAGTTGTCATGGCCGCTGCTCCAGGAGGCAGCACGCGACAGGAGATAAATGATAACTTTGCAGAAGCCCTACACGGTTGTCGTTCGGCCCATTTTGCTGTACGCAATGTCAGAACGGTGGTCAACTCAAAGCATCAGTCCATAAGCTCAGCAAAGTGCAGCAGGAAAGACCGCAACCTTAAAATATTCTGAATTAAAATGTTCAGAAATTAAAGAAATTATTTTTGCTTTCTTGGCTTTACTAATTATACTCTTATATAATGTCCGTTTGTATGACACCTTAAGCTAAAGACTTGAAACCTTACAAATATCTAGGAACATGTATTTGTAAGAGAAAATGGTGAGCAACTCCAACTGTGGGCTGTTAAAATGTGGATATCTACATCGTGTCACAAATTTTCGGAAGAGGACAGCTGGTTACTTCTCCCAAAAGTCTGCTTCAAAATTTTGAGTGCCTCGCCCACCGCTGCCGCCACATTTTCACTTGTTTTAATTGTGTACGGGCTTTTCCATTTTCCATTTAAATATTTTTTATTGGACGTAGATGTACTAACGGACAGTACATTCAAGTGGCCCAACGATACCAAGCACCGGCTTGTTAACGCGCGGACCCAAGCATAAAGCGACCCACCTCCCGCCCATCCGACCGAGGGGCGCACCGCGTAACGTGCGGTTACGAAGATCGCGAACATGTAGACAAATGACATTACACCATTTTTTTTAGAGAGCATGCAGAAGTGGTACTAGTTATAAGGTGGGAAAGATTGTTATATAATGAACATAAGATCCGAAAAGGATTATGGATAGCATAATTAGAATAGCAAGCATGCAGGGCTATTGGTAAAAAATGTCTACTACTTCTAATAAGTACAGCAAAGTTAATTTGGTTGATTAGTATGGGGGAATCTATTTCACCATTTATTAATTTGTGAAAAAAGGTTATTGCTAGCATAGTTCTACGATGATTAAGAGAGGGAAGATTTATTAGTAAAAGTCTACTGTGGTAAGCAGGTAAATTAGACACTTGATGCTCGATTTGAGATTAAAGCAATATGCTTGTCAAACTTAAGCTTTGGGTCCATTAAGATACCCAAATCCTCAACCAAATCAAATACATACATATAAAACACAAGCAACTGTCACTTTAGAGACCCTGCAAAAGGCAAATGCCAAATGTAAGTGGATTTATAGTATCTACAAGCACTAACTATACGCGTAAAATATAGGGTTCAGGGTATCGTCTAGTCAGGATTTCTCGACTAAGCCTTCTTACTTGTTATACCCTGAACCCATTGAAAATGGGTAAAAAATAAAAGGTAAAAAGGTATAATGGTTTTGTGCAAAAGTGTGTTACAGACATAAGAAATAGCATCTCCAGGCCTATAAAGTATATATATTCTTGATCAGCATCAACAGTATGAACGCATCGATCTCAGAGACTACAGAAAACTTAAAAATTGTTTTTGAAACTTACGATAAAACAATATAATGAATTTGATTAATATCGGTTGAGAAACACCGGAGATATGGAAGATTGAAGTTTTGTCATTAACCATTGGTGCAGTAGTGCAGGCTTGGACCTACGTAGTCGTGCTAACTTGACTAGGGTCTTCTTACGTGGCCCTAAGTAGTCGTGCTAATTTGACTAGAGCCTTCTTACTTGTTGTGTCAATATTATACATTAAAATTCCTTTCTGTGCTTTATTGACCGCTATTAATTCAGTAAAATTGAGGTATTATTAAATAAGGCACTTTAAATTTAGGGTTAAGCCCAACTGTGCTTCGATTACTTACTTCGCGCAATTCAGCATCCTCGGCAAGCAAATCTGTTTTATTGCCAACAACTACAATTGGCACTGCTGTAGCAACCTTTGTCTCATGTATCTGATCCCTTACAGCCCGCACCTCCTCAAATGTGGACGCATCGGTGACATCGTAAACCAAAATAAACGCATCTGCTGATGAAATGGACAAAGCGCGCATTGCTGGAAACTGTGAAAAAGAAAATTCGTGCTTTACTAAACAAAATTACAATAACCAATATATAAATAAAGAAAAAGACAGACACAGATATGGCAAAATAGAGGTTGTGTTTTCCATAGACTTACATACACGTATGTATATAAATAAAAAAAATAAGAGCTGGTATATTATGTTAATAAACATCGACGCAAGATTTAAGCGAACGCAAGAGGATACAAAAAATAGCGAATCTTTATCATCACTTGCTTTAGCAGATTATCTCAGCATACTCGCCGAAAGTCAGCTGGTGAAATCCCGACTAGACGATACCCTGAACCCTATACTTTACGTGTACAGTCAGTGCTTGCAAGTATGTGTGTGTGTCTGCATAGCGCATACTGCATACTCAATTTCAATGTTTCATATCTCCGCTGACTAAATTGCGCGCAAAATTAAAATGAATTGACTTTTTAGGCTATTAAATAATTGACCCAAAAAAATTGTTGGTAAAGAAAATGACGCCTAAAGCAACGTCTGGAAAAAATTTCAAATTATTAAATATGAGAACGTACATCAAGATTTTGTGTGCTGCAATGCCTGAAAACTGTGTTGGCGTGTAACCGTAAGACTGGCACTGGAGCACTAAGCCGTCTACACTTTAAAATCAAATTTTACAAAATTTTGAAGAAAGATAGCTGGTGACTTCTCTTAAAGATCTGCTCTCATAATTCAATAAATACAAGAGGGACCATTATTTCCGAAATTTACGCTGTGATGGGAGTGAGAGTGGTGGAATCAACTGTTTGACTACATGTCCGTTAGTGTCACGCCACCATTGTCAGTATCTAGAACAAAGTTGTTTGCTGAAAGCGCCCGTGTCATGACGTGGTGTGCCTCTGTTGTGCTGCAAAATTGTTCAACTAAGCTTGGACCGTGCTGTGCCTCAAAAAGGAGGCTCGCGCCCAACTCTACACAGTATGTAACTATACTTATACTAGAAATGTTTTCTTAAAAATTTACTGCTGCTGATTGGACAATGTTAGTTGAAAACAAGTAAGAAGGCTCTAGTCAAGAAATCCCGACTAGACGATACCCTGATCCCTATACTTTACGCGTACAGTCAGTGCTTGCAAGTATGTGTGTTTGTATGCACGCACATACTGCATACTCAACTTCAAGGTTTTATATCTCCGGTGTTTCTAAACCGATTTTAATAAAAATTTCACAGATTGCTATTATTTTGATTAATAATTCAAATGCCATTTAAATTTTTTCAAATTCAAGATTTTGTTGTTATTGATCCCATGTGTACATCGGAAACGGGATGAGTTATCGAAAACCGAAAACAAACTTGTACTGCCTAGGGATTAGGCGAGCTTAAGTTCCAAATCTGGAGTCTAGCTCTTATAGTCTCTGAGATCGACGCGTTCACACATACGGACGTACAGACGGACATGGCTATGTCGACTCGACTGTTGATGCTGATAAAGAATATATATACTTTATGGGGTCGGAGATGCTTCCTTCTGCCTGTTACATACTTTTGCACAACTTCATGATACCCTTTTTTTCCCATTTTTAATGGGATCAGGGTATAAAAAATAATAATAATAAGGAAGAGCAACTAAATCTAATAAAAACACGTGAAAATATATTTTAACAAACCAAAACAAAGTTCTTGCGATATTGGGCAAACTTTCTACAAAGTACGTTTTAAATGAAAACTATCTTCCAACAACCTCGGTGTAAAAGGCATTGAGGAGGTCAAAAAGTCAGTTTTTTTTTTTTATTATTATTACATTTAAGGACTGATGCACGCATACATTGTGCCCCATTTAAGGCGTGTTACAGCTATTTTATCAGACCCTGGTCTGGCACAAAAGCAATATGGATCGTTGGTTTCAGGTTGGTTTCTGTTTGGATAACATGTTTTCTAGAAAACAATTTCTTTTCCTTGATAAGGCTACGCACTCTGCTATGACGTGCAAGGAGGATTATCCTTCCACGACAGAAATCTTGCAAATGCCGCTACTGACTTAAATCGTTTCCTTCCACAACTTATTTTCCGCCAGAGACTCTCTTCGTCCTTAGTACCTTCCTTTCTTTTTTCCTTTTTCTTCTCTTCACGACAGAGTACGGCTGGGGTGTCTCTGCCTCCAACCTTGCTTGCTTATCTGCCTCTTTGTTCCCTGCTTTATCAACATGACGCGCCACTTGTCTTAGGGTAAGCTTATTGTGTGATCCCAGAATGCGTAGCTTAATTCGTACCACGCGATGGTTGCACCTTAGATTAAAGTCCACACACCTTGGGCGGAGATTTTAAGACCAGAGCCTTGACGGGTAAGAGCTTCATCGGTGTACCATTTAATGGTGTGTGGTTTTATGGAGTGAAACTCTTCGAGAGATGGTCAATCTATTTTGTTACTGAGGTGATCTTATATCATTTGCTCAAATATGTGATCAGCTTTTGTTTCGTCATTGTGCTGTGCCAGTAGGAGAAGTTCACCTGAAAGCACATTAAGAATGTGCCTTTCTTTGACTTTGACTTTCTTTTGCAGCCCAATTGTATGATGGAGTGGCGTGATCTCCAAAAGAACCTCTAGGGCTGATGTGGGGCAGGTCCTTATCGCTCCTGTCATGTCTGCAAAGTCCATTTTTCGTAACTTTTGTAGTTGCTTATGCACAGTGATTTGCTGTGCCTTATTATCCCACGCAATCACTTCGTACGTGAGCATGGGTCTTTCTAACATTAGGTATAGCCATCTGATTATCTTTGGCGATGTGCCCCATGACTTTCCGGCTATTCTACGATACGTTTAGAGTGCTCCGCAGCACTGATATCGTATTATGAACATAAAATTAAATTCGCTGTCAAAAATAAGCCCAAGAAACTAAGGTTCCTTGCTTGTTTCCATTTAACTACCGGCGAGCCTAAACTGCCTCATCCTCTGTAACTTATATCTCCTGATGAATGGAACAATGAAGTTTTTTGTAAGGTTTAAAATGAGAACAACCTTATCCTAAGTTCCAGTTTTACAATGTCACAGAGTGTTTCTTTATGCTTGTCCCGTGTTATTATCACAATGACAACAGCATAGCCCTGACATTGCTTCCCGCAGCTAGCAAGTCTACTTAATAGCTCATCGACTGATTACTGCAACGAAGTAGTGATAAAACTCCGCCTTGTGGACAACCTTTTATGGATGTAACTGTTATTATTATTATTATTGGACGTAGATGTACCAACGGACAGTACATTCAAGTGGCCAACGATACCAAGCACCGGCTTGTTAACGCGCGGACCCATGCACAAAGCGACCCAGCTCCCGCCCGCCCGACCGAGGGGCGCACCACGTAACGTGTGGTTATGATGATCGCGAACATGAAGACAAATGACATAACATTATTTTTTTAGTAAGCATGCCGAAGTAGTACTATGTATTAGGTGGCCCTATGGCCCTATCTTGTATTGATGCCGTAGTCTGTCTGGATATTAGCAGGAATAAAATCGATCTACTTGTTGTTTAGTCCAGACTTTTCTATTTAGGGTTGCGCTGACTGCATCATGTGACGTATCATCTTAAGTTGTTACTACCAAGCGTTAGCTGCGGTGCAGTTTATGTTGTGCCGTGACTTCATTTGCGTGCTACATTGCTTGCAGCGGACGTGCTCGTTATGCTGTTGTTAAACGAATGGGTCTGAAGGACTTTGCGTTGGTGTTATCTATCTTCCCTACCTTGGGAATGACTTGGTATACCGAGGACTTGGAGTAGAGCTAGGTTGTTTTTCATATGTACATATATATATATATATATATATATATCCTGTCCCTGCTCTAGGAATGCTCAATAGTTCCAATTTCCCTTTTTAATGAGTAAAAAGGGTATAATGGCTTTGTGCAAAAGTATGTAACAGGCAGAAGAAAGCATCTCCGACCCCATAAAGTATGTATTTTCCTGATCAGCATCAATAGTCGAGTCAATATAGCCATGTCCGTCTGTCCGTCCGTCTGTCCGTATGTGTGAACGCGTTGATCTCAGAGACTATAAGAGCTAGACTCCAGATTTGGAACTTAAGCTCGCCTAATCCCTATGCAGTACAAGTTTGTTTTCGGTTTTTGATAACTCATCCCGTTTCCGATGTACACATGGAATAGATAACAACAAAATCTTGAATATGGAAAACTTTGAGATGACATTTGAATTAATAAGCAAAATAATGACAATCTGGGAAAATGGAACATCGAGAGATATGGAACATTGAAGTTGATTATGCAGTATGCCGTATGCGCGTAGACACACACACACATACTTGCAAGCACTGACTATACGCGTTAAGTATAGGGTTCAGGGTATCGTCTAGTCGGGATTTCTCGACTAGAGCCTTCTTACTGGTTTTGAAACATCAATTACTTATCATTGTCCCTTTGAAGTGGTTCAACATCTTTTTTCGTTCAAAAGATACGATTTTTGCATTTCGCCGAGCCGCGTTAAGGGCCTTGCCTTTGAGTCTTGCGGCTTGGGCGACGTACGCCTGGTAAGGGCGATGCAGAAGTTTTCCCACGTTGTGGGGCTGCTCCCCTTCAAACACACTGTTTGTCCGAGACTTCTTTTTCACGAGGAATCTCGTTTATTCACAGATGATCCCAAAGGGCCTGGTGGCCTAAGCTCAGCCCTCCTCAAAAGAATTATTAGGGGAGATTTTGTGAAAACCTTTAATTAGCAATTGGGAAGATTATTCTGGAATTTAGTTATGATGGCCACAATGACAAGTGTCCGCCCTTAACAATAAGATATAACGATTTTCTTAAGTGAGTGTGGGGACCCAACTTTTCACTTTCGCTCTAGCCTATTCTATCCTAAGGGATTGTGACATAGTGTGCTAAAATCCAGACACACACCAGACAAAGTCTATGCCGTTGCTATTCTCTACACGAATACCCAGCTAATCCGGACAAAAAATTGGTATAGCTTGGGGAAAATAATAATATAAGGATTTGGTGATTAGGATATTAACTTACCTCATAGGAACCGGCCGTATCGAGAATGTCCAGCGTCAGGCTTACGCCCGCAATTGAAAAGTTTCCCTGATGCATTTCTTCGATGGTTCTTTTGTATTTAGTGGCAAATGTGTTATATAGAAATTGTTTGATTATCGAAGTTTTACCCACTTTGGCGGCGCCCATGACCACAACTTTGTGTCGTGCACCTGCCGGTCCAATAGCATCGTCCGTTGCATTATTCCTACCCACTCTGTGAAATGCCGCAGTATGCAGAAAAAGAAGAAAAAATTTAAATGCGGGATTGTATAAGTAAAAAATTTTTTTATTTATTTATTTACCCTGAACCCATTAAAAACGGGTAAAAGGGGTATACTGGTTTTGTGCAAAAGTAGGTAACAGGTAGAAGGAAGCATCTCCGACCCTATAAAGTATATACATTTTTGATCAGCATCAACAATCGAGTAGATATAGCCATGTCCGTCCATCCGTCCGTCTATCCGTCCATCCATCCGTCTGTCCGTCCGTCTGTCTGTCCGTATGTATGAACGCGTCGATCTCAGAGACTTTGGAACTTAGGCTCGCCTAATCTCTAGGCAGTACAAATTTGTTTTCGATTTTCGATAACTCATCCCGTTTCCGATATACACATGGAATCGATAACAAAAAAATCTTGACTTTGAAAACTTTGAGATGGCATTTGAATTATTAAACTAAACAATGCAAATCTATGAAGTTTTTATTGAAATCGGTTAAGAAACACCGGAGATATGGAACATTGAAGTTAAGTATGCAGTATGCGAGTAGACTCACACACACATTCTTGGAAGCACTGACTGTACGCGTTATGCTTAACGTTAGGGTTCAGGGTATTGTCTAGTCGGGATTTCTCGACTAGAGTTTTCTTACTTGTTCCCTTTTATGTTTTTATACCCTGATCCCATTAAAAATGGGGAAAAAGGGTATAATGAATTTGTGCAAAAGTATGTAACAGGCAGAAGGAAGCATCTCCGACCTTATAAAGTATATATATTCTTTATCAGCATCAACAGTCGAGTCGATATAGCCATGTCCGTCTGTATGTATGAACGAGTCGATCTCAGAGACTATAAGAGCTAGAGACTCTAGATTTGGAACTTAAGCTCGCCTAATCCCTAGGCAGTACAAGTTTGTTTTCGGTTTTCGATAACTCATCCCGTTTTCGATATACACATGGGATCGATAACAATAAAATCTTGAACTTGAAAAAACTTTAGATGACATTTTAATTATTAATCAAAATAATAACAATCTTTTTATTAAAATCGGTTAAGAAACACCGGAGATATGGAACCTTGAAGTTGAGTATGCAGTATGGTCGTACACACACGCACACATACTTGCAGTCACTGACTGTACGCGTAAAGTATAGGGATCAGGGTATCGTCTAGTCGGGATTTCTCGACTTACTTCTTACTTGTTTATTTTAAAATCCGCAGCTTTTTATTATTAATATTATAACAGCTATAACATTTGAAACAAGTAAGAAGGCTCTAGTCAATAAATCCTTACTAGACGATACCCTGAACCCTATATTTTTCGCGTTTGCTCAGTGATTGCAAGTATGTGTGTGTGTGTACGCGCATACTGCATACTGCATACTCAACTTCCATACCTCCGGTGTTTCTCAATGGATTTCAATAAAAATTTCACTACTTGTCGTTATTTTGTCTAATGTTTCAAACTCTGTTCCAAAGTTTTCCGAATTTTTGTTATCAATCCCTAGTGTTTATCGGAAACGGAAAAAGTTTTCGAAAATCGAAAACAATCTTGTACTGCCTAGGGATTAGGCAAGCTCATGTTCCAAATCTGAAGTCTCTAGCTCTTATAGTCTCTGAGATCGACGCGTTCATACATAGGGACATTATTGATTCGACTGTTGATACTAATCAAGCATATATTTACTTAATGGGGTCGGAGATGCTTCCTTCTGCCTGTTACATACTTTTGCACAAAACCATCATACCCTTTTGTGGAGCATGCTCTTGCCAAGATGAAAATTTAAGGCTTTTTATTTTGTTTTATAGTTACATTCATATTTACTTGTTATTATAAGCAACTGGCATATATTAGTAACTCGGGAACCACGATAGATATTTTGAATTTTGGTTTTTTGCTTTGGCATTTTTAGAATCAAAGGAATGGTTATTTAGAAAATAAGAATATCCGCGCCCTTTTTCATATTTTATCGAATAAAATTTTTATATTTTCTACGCGTCTTGTAATGATAATAATACCTTAGTAAAATAATCAACATCGGTCACCAATATCATGAGGCTCCCATAGGAACAATCGGTAAAAATGCAATGAACAAACGAAAAACCAGTAAGATAGCTTTAGTCGATAAATCCCGACTAGAAGATACCCTGAACCCTATACCTAGTGCTTGCAAATATGTGTGTGTGTGTACGCGTATACTGAGTACTTGACTTAACTTCAATGTTCAATATTTCCGATGTTTCGTAACCGATCTCAATCAAAAGTTCATGCTATTTCCAAGTTTTCTTAATTCAAGATTATATTGTGAGCAATCACATAAGTACATCGGGGACATGTGTACAACGGGATGGGTTGAGAGAACTTAAAACAAACTTCTACTGCCTAGGACAGCGGTCGGGGAACCGGGGTATATTACCCCAAATGGGGTAAAAGTGAAATTTCTGGGGATAATGGTCATGATTCAGAAATATATATTTTTAATTTCTTATTATATTTTTCTTCTTTTTTTTTGCTCTGGGGTAATGGCAACTTACACAACATCACGGGGTAATGGCAACTTCTACAACAACATTTTGGGGTAATGGCAACTTACACAACAATATTTTGGGATAATGGCAACTAACACAACAACATATTGGGGTAAAGTCAAGTTTGACAAAAAAAAATTTGGGGTAATGATTCCAAAAGTTCCCCGACCGCTGGCCTAGGGCTTTGGCGAAGAGTCTCTAACTCTCATAGTTTCTGAAATCGACGCGTTCATACATACAGACTGGCATACGGACATGGCTATATCGGACCATTTTCAATTGGTTCAGGGTATAAAAATCTGCAGAGCTTAAAGGTATGTGTCCTGGTGAATTGAATCAAAAGCAAAAGTTGGAAATGCCACATAGCTAGTCCTCAGGACGTCGTTATCAAATTACGGCATTAAGCAAGGAAGATCGAAAAGGGCTATAGACCAAAAGATCGAAAGAGCCGTATAGAATACACACAAGTTAAAAGAAAGTATGGTATTGAGAACACGAGGCGATAGAAAGCGCACTCATCAGAAAGGCGAATCGACGCGGATAACAACCTGGACTTAAGAATTGTTGGAATCCAGAGTTATTTTGCTAGACCTAGGGCAATCACGAATTCTATTAAAGCCCCCAGAGAATGCCCTCAAGGGAAAACTCTCTCCTCTGTTGTGAGCTCTTATGATCGATGAAATTCTTTACAAGTTAAGCGACTCGGGAGTCTCCATCCATGGTCTAGCCGCTAGACTCTAGCGGATAACATCATCATATATACTACGTGCTGTCATAAGGACACCATTTTAGCTCGCATGCAAGAAACCCTAAACATAGAAAAGAGCTGGTGCATGCAAAATGGGTAAATAATTAACCCGTCAAAAACCACTCTTGTACCATTTACAAGGAAAAGTGCGCTGAACATGCAAAGACCCACTCTTAATGGTACAACAATTGAACTCTGCAATGAAGCTAAATAACTAGGAGTGAATCTTTATTATTTTTATATTGACGTGGAAATTACATCTCAAAACGATTAAGATTATTATTATTATCAAAGCCTCAAAGGTATTCAATGCTGTTCGGAAGGACTTGGGGTATTTGTCTTAAAATGATCATACATGACAATCATGTAACCCTTATTTACCTCCGCATCCATTGTATGTTGGAAAATGCTACTCAAAGAACAGCAGCCCAGAGGGCAGTAAGCTGCAACGCCTTATAATATAATAACAGTGGCTATGCGCTCCTGCCCCACAGACACACTAGGCGAAATAACAGGCCTACCACCAATCTCCATAAGCTTCAGATTTTGCACATATCAGATAACAAGAATAAAACTTTATGTTTCCATAGTTTCAAACTCTTGCAATACGGACTCAATCCAGGTCTAGTATACAGGAGGAACCAAATTGGACAACGGGAACACCGGAACTGAAATCTTTGAGCAAAGCCTGTAGAATGTCATTCCAATTTGCAAATGACCGACTACCTTTCAAGCAGAGGCTTATGGAACAGAAATCTGTGCACGCGAATGCCTACGCAGGAGAACAGCAGGAAAAAATATATTTAATATTTCACCATGAAGGACATGCAGCTAACGAAATGGCTGACGATTGAGCCAATAAATGGCTAATTGAGGAGCCAATAGTCATTTCATTGGACCAGAACCCTTCTGTGGCCTAGATTAAGGCTACAAATGGGAATAAGAGGGAATACAAAGAAGTCTGCACAAAAGATTAACAACTGGTCGAGGTGTTGTCGTTTTTAGGTCCACGAGATGTTTAGTTTCTTTTCTCAATAATCTAAGAAAAAATCTACCACTCTGAGCTGATGGAGCGTTGACCATTGAAAATGGTTAAAAAATGGTATAATGGGTTTGTGAATAAGTATGTAACAGACAGAAGGAAGCATCTCCGACCCCATTAATACATATTCTTGATCAGCATTAACAGCCGAGTCGGTATAGCCATGTCCATCTGTCCGTTTGTATGCATGAACGCTTCGATCTCAGAGACTATAAGAGCTAGAGTCCAGATTTGGAACATAAGCTCGCTTAATCCCTAGGCAGTAAGGCGGTTAAAATTTTCGATAAATTTTTCCGTTTTTCATACACAAATGTGTTCGAAAACAAAAAAATCTTGAATTTGGAGAACGAGAAACGTTTTTTAAGACATTAAACGAAATAATGACAATATGTGCATTTTTATTAAAATCGGTTGAGAAACACCGGAGATAGAAACATTGAAATTAAGTAAAATATGCATTATATGCGTACACACACACGTACTGGCAGCTCGGCGAAATGCTGGAGGCTCTAAGGCGAAGTATAGGGTTCAGGGTTTTTTCCAGTTCTACTCTGGTTTTCGCAATGACTGTCATGGTGTCTGTCCGTATGAATGCAACTTGTTCGGCTCCTTTAAAGCTGGAGACTTGAAACTTTGCAAATTCGGTGGACCTTGTGTTTGTCAGAAAAAGTGTTAAGGTTTTGTATCAACGTCTACTGAGGGACCGGAAAACATATAACAAGCCGGTTAAAAAAAATTTGGATGCCTCGCCCACACCTACCGTTCCTAGACTCACGCCTTTTATAAATGAAAACGCCCATTCATTTTACACTTTTTGACCTTAAGTCACCAAATTTAGTGGGAAGATATCTGAAAGTTATCTACAAAGATCTGCATTATTTTAAACGACGCGCCGACCATTACCGCCCTGTACTCACCCTTTGCAAGCAGACTCCTGACCACCCGTTTTTTTGATGGTGTCAGAATATTGCGCAGTCGGTTACGTCCGACTGCTACGTTTTCACTAATATTTTGGTATGTGTATGCATATTTACTTAAAGCTAGTACTTACTTGTCGCGCTTGGGCTTATCCTCGGCACTGTCATCCTTCATGAACGAGGGCTGCAGGCTGAAACGTCGACGCAAGTGACGGCCACGCATTTTGAAAAATTTGTTTATATTCGTTTCTCTGTCTTATCTATTATTGCGGCCGTTGTTTTGATTGAAGTTGTCAAAAAAAATTCTGTAACAGTAAATAAGGCAAAAATTTATGTATAAATAATTCATCATAATCCTGTTTGCAAAACAAATTTAAACACGTAAAAACGTTTCAGTCCGACGCAACCTATTGTGGAATACTCTGAAACCAGTACTTAAACTAGTGGTAAAGAGCCTGCTTGCAAAAGAGGCATTGGAAGCGGCAAGGAAGGTCTAGACTTCAAACATTTTTGACAACGACCTTTGGGGAATTTAACTAAAATATTTGCCAATAAATGTATGACTCTAGTTCAAAAACTGGGTAGTCACTTGCTATCTTTCCACCAATTCTGTAACTCAAGCTCAACAGTTGCGGGATATAAGCATTTCTGATTTTAAAAAACGGGTGCTTTTGTGCGCGTGGCATCTAAATAAAATTTTATGCTGACCTTTTTTGACATCCACAGCTAACTTGACACAAAGTTTGGTGACACTAGTACATAATCTGTGAATGATACAGCTTATTATGATTTTTGCGTGGCAATGGCTTCAGGGAACGCAGAGAGTAGGCATGGTTTAAAAATGTTTGATGCAGTTTTTGAGAGACGTCATCACCTTCATCTTGGCGGTTTGGTGGTTCCGGTTTAAAAACAATGGCATATAAAGACGTTTTTAATTTTTAGCAAGTAAGAAAGCTCTAGTCGAGAAATCCCGACTAGACGATACCCTGATCCCTTTACTTTACGCGTACAGTCAGTGCTTGCAAGTATGTGTGTTTGAGTCTACGAGCATACTACATACTGCATAGAAAACTTCAATGTCCCATATCTCCGGTGTTTCTTAACCGATTTTAATAAAAATTTCACAAATTGTCATTATTTTGTTTAATATTTCAAACGCTATCTCAAAGTTTTCAAAATTCAAGATTTTGTTGTTATCGATCCCATGTGTATATCGGAAACGGGATGAGTTATTCCTAGGGATTGGGCGAGCTTAAGTTCCAAATCTGGAGTCTCTAGCTTTTATAGTCTCTGAGATCGGCTTGGACTGTGGATGCTGATCAAGAATATATATACTTTATAAGGTCGGAGATGCTACCTTCTGCCTGTTACATGCTTTTGCACAAAAACATTATACCCTTTTTCCCATTTTTAATGGGATCAGGGTATAAAAATGCGAGGGTCTGGTAGCGCCTAAGGTGTTAAAAGTTGTTTTACTAAAAAAACAAGTAAGAAGGCTCTAGTCGAGAAATCCCGACTAGACAATACCTTGAAACCTATACTTAACGCGTTCAGTCAGTGCTTCCAAGAATGTGTGTGTGTGTCTACGCGCATACTGCACACTGCATACTCAAATTTAATGTTCCATATCCCCGGTGTTTCTTAACAGATTTCAATAAAAATTTCACAGATTTTTATTTTTTGTCTAATGTTTTAAATGTCGTCTCAAAGTTTTCCAAATTGGAGATTTTTTTGTTATCGATCCTATGTGTATATCGGAAACGGGATAAGTTATCGAAAATCGAAAACAAACTTGTATTGACTAGGGACTAGGCGAGCTTAAGTTTCAAGTTTGGAGTCTCTCGCTCTTATAGTCTTTGAGATCGACGCGTTCATACACACGGACGGACAGACGGACGGACATGGCTATATCGACTTGACTGTTGATGCTGATCAAGAATATACATACTTTATAGGGTCGGATATGCTTCCTTCTGCCTGTTACATACTTTTGCACAAAACCATTATACCCTTTTTACCCTTTTTGATGCGTTCAGGGTATAAAAACCTTACGGGCGAACCGATGAACCCACAGCGACACAACTTTGTACACTGACGCAGGTAGCGTGACACTAACGGACATGTGTTAAAAAAATCTGTTCCCCCACTCTCCCTCCCCACCACAGGGTAATTCTTATACTTCTGGATCCCCCTCGTACCTTTGGTTTCAGAGTATCAAAATTACTGAACGAACGGGGAACGAGAATAGTGCGGAAGATGAGACAAACAAAAAAAGTTTTTGTATACATATTGCCATGAAAATGTGCTTAAACTGTGCCTTTGATGAAGCAAACACCAAAGAAAGTCATAAATAAGTATGTATATATATTGGGGCGAGTCAATTTATATGCGCCAAAAAAAAAGATAGAAAGTGGCAACCATGAAAATAAATCTGCGCACAATTCTAAGCTACTTTAACTAAGAAACAACTTGAAAAAATTTGTAAGACACCAATTTTCTTAAACTTTAACGATAATTTTTTTTCAAAATAAGTCACAATTCAAAGCTATAATAAAATTATAAGGATAACATTTTAAACTTTTGCTGCTGAAAAGGAGCATTAAAAGAGAAGAAAAATTCAAATACCTCATAGCACTTTTGAACAATAAAAAACTTGTTTGGTTTTTCATGTCGACATAAATATATATCCACATTTTTTAATTTATTAATTAAAAAATAATAATATTTGCATTTCATATAAAATTTAAATGCCGCAAAGACTAAGTCTTTTATATCGGTTTGCTTTCTATTCGTGGTTTTCTTATACCACTTTATATATAAGCCCCATGAAATCTTGCCATTTTTTCCCACAATGCTCTTTTAAACGCAACTGCACAAATCTCTCAGTTGTTTTAATTTAGTAAGGGATCGTCAAACTCAAGATATTCCACCAAATGGAATATATGCAGGAAAAGAGAGCTCTGATAAAAGCAAATATTATCTAATTTAGTCTACATAAGTTGTGCAATCAAAATAAATTGGATATTTTTTATATGCGGTTGGGTCATACACCTTTTCACTAAAACAAACACATTTTTGTATCGCTACTTTCCCCACTGTTCTTCTCACATCAAAGAACGTTGTCAACAAAACGTTCTCCGGATGACCAAAGTATCTATTATTCCATCTTTCATTTGTTCAGACTACAGGTTGAAATCGCAGGCATAAAAGTGTATCAACAATAATACAATTATTTACTTGAGGTGGCTTTCTTATTTAGAGATCAAAGAGGATTGAAAAAAACGGTCCTAATTTTATTGCTGTTGGCAAAGATCAAAGAGCAAAATGATGTAGTCCCAGCGTTGGCTTCATCTGGAACAGCTGCATCATTGTTAGATGGTGGACGATTTGCACATTCTGCTTTAAAATTTTCACTAAAATGCAAATAAGCAAGCAATCAGTTTGCATGATTGTCAAACACAGAGCAATTGCAAAGATTCTTGAGATATACAGCCAACCAAAACATTTTTGATCCTGCCTTGAATCTGTTATCAGGTTATTATACCCTGAGCCCATTAAAAATGAGGTAATAATTAAAATTATAATAGGTTCAAAAACACCGAGATATGGAATATTGAAGTTGAGCATGCAGTATGCTGTATGCGCGTACACACACACGCATATATACTTGCAAGCACTGACTGTACGCGTTAAGTATAGGTTTCAGGATATCGTCTAGTCGGGATTTCTTGACTAGAGCCTTCTTACTTGTCTGTTGATCAACGATCTTTTTCCCATTAAAAATGGTTGAATAGGGTATAATGGTTTTGTTCAACAGTATGTAACAGGCAGAAGGATGTTTCTCCGACCCCATAAAGTATATATATATATTCTTGATCAGCAACAACAGTCTAGTCGATATAGCCAAGTCCATGTCCAAAAATCAATCAAGGAGACAAGGGCTTTTTAACGTGCAAAGTAAACGCTAAAAGTTAAATAAAAATAAAATTTTTTTAATTTTATTTATTTAAATTAATTTTGTAACCACATTGTCAATAAATCGTTAAAAATTAATAAAAAAAAAGTTTTACTTTTGCATGAAACTTTTTTAGTGTATTAAACTTTGCACTTTGGCAGCCGACTATGAATCACCATGTTGACCTACAAACTCATTTTACGCTCATTGTGAAACTACAATGCAATTCTTAATCATTGTTTCTCTGCAATTATTCAAATATCTTTTTCCGTTCACAATACACGATTTTTGCAATAGAAAATTAACGATGTTTTCGGTCACTTTTGCAACAGAAATGTGAATAAAGTATTTAATTTAATAATGTAACTCAAAGTCAATAAAGTTTATTTAATAATCAGAGAAATGAAACGCACAATATTAAATAAGAGGAAGGTTTTAGTCGAGTAAACTCGACTAGGAGATACCCTAAACCCTAGACCTTATGTGTGCGGCCATTTCTGCACTACTGCACCAATGGTTAATAACTAACAAGTAAGAAGACACCAGTCGAGAAACCCTGAACCCTATATTTTACGCGTACACTCAGTGCTTGATGGTATGTGTGTGTGTACGCGCATACTGCATACTCAACTTCAATGCTCCATAACTCCGGCTGTTGATATTGATCAAGAATATATATACTTTATGGGGTCGAAGATGCTTCCTTCTGCCTGTTACATATTATTGCACAAAACTATTAAACCCTTTTTACCTATTTTTAATGGGTTCATGGTATAACAAGTAAGAAGGCTCTAGTCGAGAAATCCCGACTAGACGATACCCTGATCCCTATACTTTACGCGTATAGTCAGTGCTTGCAAGTATGTGTGCGTGTGTGTACGACCATACTGCATACTCAACTTCAAGGTTCCATATCTGCGGTGTTTCTAAACCGATTTTAATAAAAATTTCACAGATTGCTATTATTTTGATTAATAATTAAAATGACATCTAAAATTTTTTCAAATTCAAGATTTTATTGTTATCGATCCCATGTGTATATCGGAAACGGGATGAGTTATCGAAAATCGAAAACAAACTTGTACTGCCTAGGGATTAGGCGAGCTTAAGTTCCAAATCTGGAGTCTTTTGCTCTTATAGTCTCTGAGATCGACGCGTTCATACATACAGACGGACATGGCTATATCGACTTGACTGTTGATGCTGATAAAGAATATATATACTTTATGGGGTCGGAGATGCTTCCTTCTGCCTGTTACATACTTTTGCACAACTTCATTATACCCTTTTTTCCCATTTTTAATGGGATCAGGGTATAAAAATCAATCTTTCATATCTCGTGTGTTTCTCAACCGATACTAATGAAACATTTACGATTTTAGTTTTATTTCGTCTATAATCTCAAATGCCATTTCTAAGTTCTCCAAATTCAAGATTATATTGTTATTACAATTACACAATACACAATACAATACAATTGCACAAAACCATTATACCCTTTTTACCCATTTTCAGTGGGTTTAGGGTATAAAAACAACAATCAAAACCTAAGTTTGAGTTGTTGGGTTTTTCCGGCCAAAAATAACATTTTCTTCAGAGACTGATTTATTTATACATACATTAAGTGTTATTAGTTGTTTGCACTTTATTATAATGGTGTCCATCCTAATTCTGATATTGCTTCGGTCTCCATATGTTTCAACTATTTAATTATATTGTTAATTAATTTTCGTCTAGTCGTTTTTGTTTGTTTTGTGCTGCAGCCGGTTTTGTTGATTACAGCCGCGTTAACGTAATTTGTGTTGTCCATGTCTTTTTTGTGGTTAATCGCTACTTCTCCTCGCTGCTCTTTGCGCAAGATCTCCAGCGTTAATCTTGTTCGCTCTCTTTTCTCTATGTCAAGTACTCTGACGTCAGTCATTCACGTACACTTCATTGCACTCTACCCCCTCTTTCACTTTGCAACTATTTTTATACCCTGATCCCATTAAAAATGGAAAACAAGTAAGAAGGCTCTAGTCGAGAAATCCCGACTAGACGATACTCTGATCCCTATACTTTACGCGTGCAGTCAGTGTTTGCAAGTATGTGTGTTTGTATGTACGCACAGACTGCATTCTGCATACACAACTTCAATGTCCCATATCTCCGGTGTTTCTTAACCGATTTAAAAAAAATTGCACAGATTGTCATTATTTTGTTCATTATTTCAAATGACATCTCAAAGTTTTCAAAATTCAAGATTTTGTTGTTATCGATCACATGTGTATATCAAAAACGGGATGAGTTATCGAAAATCGAAAACAAACTTGTACTGCCTAGGGATTAGGCGAGCTTAAGTTCGAAATCTGGAGTCTCTAGCTCTTATAGTCTCTGAGATCGACGCGTTCATACATACGGACAGACGGACAGACGGACAGACGGACGGACAGACGGACATGGCTATATCGACTCGGCTGTTGATACTGATCAAGAATATATATACTTTATGGGGTCGGAGATGCTTCCTTCTGCCCGTTACATACTTTTGCACAACTTCATGATACCCTTTTTCCCATTTTTAATGGGATCAGGGTATAAAAAGGGTATAATGGTTTTGTGCAAAAGTATGTAACAGGCAGAAGGAAGCATCTCCGACCCCATAAAGTATATATATTCTTTATCAGCATCAACAGTCGAGTCGATATAGCCATGTCCGTCTGTCCGTCTGTATGTATGAACGCGGCGTTCTCAGAGACTATAAGAGCTAGAGACTCCAGATTTGGAACTTAAGCTCGCCTAATCCCTAGGCAGTACAAGTTTGTTTTCGATTTTCGATAACTCATCCCGTTTCCGATATACACATGTGATCGATAACAATAAAATCTTGATTTTGAAAAAATTTTAGATGGCATTTCAATTATTAATCAAAATAATAGCAACCTGTGAATTTTTTATTAAAATCGGTTTAGAAACACCGGAGATATGGAGCCTTCAAGTTGAGTATGCAGTATGCAGTATGGTCGTACACACACGCACACATACTTGCAAGCACTGACTATACGCGTAAAGAATAGGGATCAGGGTATCGTCTAGTCGGGATTTCTCGACTAGAGCCTTCTTTCTTGTTTTGTTTTGAGTTCTTGTTTATTTTAAACATTGATTTTCTATGTTGTCAATTTTGCTTGTGACGCCCTTAATAAGTTGGTTTATGATGCATTGGGTAGTTGTTCTTTATCCCATTTTTAATGGGATCAGGGTATAATGGTTTTGTGCAAAAGTATGGAACAGGCAAAAGGAAGCATCTCCGACCTTATAAAGTATATATATTCTTGATCAGCATCAACAGCC
The DNA here is from genome assembly GCA_035044605.1 of Scaptomyza cyrtandrae. NCBI lineage: Eukaryota > Metazoa > Arthropoda > Insecta > Diptera > Drosophilidae > Scaptomyza > Scaptomyza cyrtandrae. Next base: position 79,984 of record JAWNNS010000078.1, read on the forward strand.
GAGTCGATATAGCCATGTCCGTCTGTCCGTCCGTCCGTCCGTCCGTCCGTCCGTCCGTCCGTCCGTCCGTCCGTCCGTCCGTCCGTCCGTCCGTCCGTCCGTCCGTCCGTCCGTCTGTCCGCCTGTCCGTCCGTCTGTCCGCCTGTCCGTCCGTATGTATGAGCCAACCGAGACTATAAAAGCTAGATACTCCAGATTTGGAACTTAAGCTCGCCTAATCCCTAGGCAGTACAAGTTTGTTTTCGATTTTCGATATCTCATCCCGTTTTCGATATACACATGTGATCGATTTGAGATAACATTTGAAATAATAAACAAAATAATGACAATCTGTGAAATTTTTATTAAAATCGGTTAAGAAACACTTGAGATATGGGACATTGAAGTTGTGTATGCAGTATGCAGTATGTGCGTACATTCAAACACACATACTTGCAAACACTGACTGTACGCGTAAAGTATAGGGATCAGGGCATCGTCTAGTCGGGATTACTCGACTAGAGCCTTCTTACTTGTTATACCCTGAACCCATTGGAAATGGGTAAGAAAGTGTATAATCGTCTATAATTTTGTGCAAAAGTATGTAACAGGTAGAAGGAATCATCTTCTTCCCCATTATAAATATAGTATATAAATTCTTGATCAGCATGAACAGCCGAGTCAATATTGCCATGACCGTCTGTCCGTCCGTACGTTTGTATGTGTAAACGCGTCGATCTTAGAGACAATAGGAGCTAGAGACTCCAGTATTGGAACATAAGCTCGCCTAATCTCTAGGCCAGCGGTCGGGGAACTTATTTTTAATCATAACCCCAAATATTTTTGTCAAACTTGACGTTACCCCGTAGTGAAGAGAAAAAAAAAAGTCAATAGAATAGAAAATATAAAAGATGTTCTTTTTGATCATTACCCCAAAATATTGTTGTGTAAGTTGGCATTACCCCATGGTGAAGAGAAAACAAGTAAGATGGCTCTAGTCGAGAAATCCCGACTAGACGAAGGGTATCGTCTTGTGTATATGCGTGTGTGTACGCGCATACTTCACTACACTCCGGTGTTTCTCAACCGATTGCAACCGATTCCTCGACCTCTGGTCTAGTCGCATTTCTGGAATAGAGCCTTCTTACTTGTTAATTTATCATAGTTTTTCGCATAGTTTTTCGCCGATTGTGTGGGTGTTTCTGATCATGTTTTTAATAGTTTTTATTTTCTGTGTCATTGGTTGCTTTGAATGGAAATTCATGATCCGACCCGTTAATTTTCCTTTTATGTACCAATCAAAAATTTATCTTTTTTCACTTCGCTGTAATTTCAAATGCATTGTTGTTATTTGTTTCGTTTTATTGTAAATTGAATTCTTTGTGAATATGTCGTCGACGTATTTTCAAATGACTTTGAATGTTATATTATATTGTTATATTTTGTCAATCGCATCGTCAAGGATTTGGGTTCCCTGGTTGTACGTCAAAGTGTTGTATTTAAACTTTTAGGCTTTTGTTTTGGTATAGTTGTCTGTGTTGAAATATCTGCCCGTCTGGTTTTTTGTTACGGTGTTAATCGGTATGTTCGTTAAAAGTTATATAACGTCTAAGGATACTAGTGTTTTGTCTTTTTCAATTTCTATGCTTTTGATCGGACTCTTTAATTCTATTGCGTATGCTCTTAATTGTGTCAACTGTGTATTTGGTTTATTTGTAGCATGGTATCTCAGTTGATGCTGATATTGGTATTTTGCTTTATGGTTATTTTTGGTCTAGGTGCGTTTCATTCTGAGCAATATGTTCTTAGTTTTGTTCTTATATATATCCAATTGTTCTTGTACAAGTAGTTAACTATAGCGTGATGAGTTTTTGTGTTGTGACATTTCTTATAGTTCTGTATGTTGTTTTGTTGTTAAGTAAGAGTTGCATCTTGTCATGATAATCCCTTTCATATAGAATGACTGTTTTGTTGCCCTTGTCTGCTTGTGTTATAATTATTTATCGTTGTGTTCTTTCATAAGTTGTTTAGTATTGTTGGCTATGTTTAATATGAATTTTTCTTTTCGGTTTAGTTTTGTTAAGTGTTTGAAGTTGTTAAGCCTGGATGCTAAATTGCCTCGATGCTCAGTTGCCTCTAATTATATCTCTTTGTTTTTTGTTTTCAATTGTTATAATTCCTTGTTCCAAGTCTGCTATTATGTGTATTGACGAAATGTTTTCTCCATATGTCGGTAGCCCAAATTTTTATGTTAAGCTGACGTGCCAGTTCGTTTTGCTTCGTGTAGTTTTTGTTCAATAGTCTGGTCTGGGATAGTACGTATTCTTGGTATGTTAATTATTGATCCGTTTGTTGATCTTCAATCTCCGGCAGATCTAGGCTTTTCTTAAGTTAATTTATGGTTTGTGTTTTGTCAATTGTGTGTGTGTGTGTGTCTATATGATTCCTTTATTTCAAGCTGAAGTATTTTAAGTAGGAAAATGTTTTCTAATTTTTCCAGTTCTTTTATCGATTGGTTTAACGTAAAATTGAGTCTTAGGGATATTGTATCATATTTAAGTGTTTTGGTATGATGTCAAAATTCTTACATTTAACTAAATATTTTGACAATTTAAATAATGCTGAATGTATAGTACATAGTTTTCTCCATATGTAGACTGTATGTATGAAATGTATCCCTCTGGCAATGTTGCTATGCGTTATATTTGTTGATTTTGTTTAAAAGTCGTAAAAAAAATTTGAAACAAACGTAAAACAAAAAATATTGGTGTTTACAATAAATTCCACTCCACGTTAAATGTAATTTTCAGAAGGTATGTTTATGAAATAAAGTGCAACAAATTGGACTATTTTTTTATAAACCTTACAGCACTTTTAAACACCTTTTTCACACTTTTTCTATGGTATAACTCGATAAGCTCACGAAAACATCCAGGTTGATAAAGTTTGCTTTTATCTCGGCAGTATATTATGTGGTTGAAAAAAAGGCAGATAAGCAGACAACCCATAGGCCAAGGTGAATTGAATACCCCAATAATAAAGTCTATACTATTATGTCATGTAAGGCAGCAGCAAGTCGATTGCAGTGAAAATCTTAAATTTCCTTACTCAATTTGTGTCTCAACAACAACAGAAATGAATTAAGGTAACATTTAATTTTTTAAGGAATCTGACAAAGAAAATGTGAAAAGATAATCGCTATTTCTTGTTTCCCCATGCGTTTGCTTTCACATGCGAAAATATCAATCAACATAACACACGAGCTCATTAACGTCTATGGTCTGTAGTGGTTATAACTTGGTGACTATTCATAGAAAACTTCAAATATCTTACCGCCTCCACGTGGGGATTCCTGAAATAGCTTCTTGTTCGAAAAATAGCACAGCTAGGCTTACTAAGAAGGAATCGCAGAAGAAAAATTTACTCCCCTTAGTGCATATAAACTCCCCTCCCATAATTAAAAGAGCCTTTGAAGCTCGAACCCCAATAAAAATATTTCGTTCGAGAATTCATCTAAACATAAAATATATTAGTTTAAAAATCTATTTTCCACTTAACTTTTCACATTTCAATCAACTGTTTTGAACTTAAGCCTAACAGTCTAATATAAAAACAAGTAAGAAGGCTCTTACTTTACGCGTACAGTCAGTGCTTGCAAGTATGTGTGTATGTGTGTACGCGCATACTACTTAATGCATAGAAAACTTAATTGTCCCATATCTCCGGTGTTTCTTTACCGATTTTAATAAAACTTTCACAGACTGACATTATTTTGTTTAATATTTCAAATGCCATCTTGAATTGAATACTTTATTCAAAATTCAATATTTTGTTGTTATCGATCCCATGTGTATATCAGAACAGGGATGAGTTATCGTAAATCGAAAACAAACTTGTACTGTCTAGGGATTAGGCGAGCTTAAGTTCCAAATCTGGAGTCTCTAGCTCTTATAGTCTCTGAGATCGGTTGGCTCATACATACGGACAGACAGACGGACGGACAGACGGACATGGCTATATCGACTCGGCTGTTGATGCTGATCAAGAATATATATACTTTATGGGGTCGGAGATACTTCCTTCTGCCTGTTACATACTTTTGCACAAAACCATTATACCCTTTTTTCCCATTTTTAATGGGATCAGGGTATTAAAATCGGAAATTTCTCGAATTGAACCAACTATCGGCTGTTAATATTTACGCACAATGAAAACGTTGAATGACGGAGAATGACGGATTAGGAAAGACTCCATAATAGAGGAAGAAGATGCCTTAACGGCAATTAAAGCAAACGTAGGGGACGCGTGTCTAGACCGATTGACAAAGGTAAACAGGTCGGAGCAAAGACGAACTTACATCACGCTACCCACTAAAGATTCAGCAAAATACTAGAGGATGCTTGAATCAAAATAGTACCCGCAAATGAACGGTAACGGACCAGCCCGAATTTAAGCAGAAAACCTACCGTATGATCAACAACATTACACAGGCGAACATCGAAGACAGCGTCTCGAATATCAGGATTATAGCGATTTAAATTCGAGAGCTACAAAGCGGGGTGTGCGCTCAACCAAGCGTATCCTCGAATGAGGTGTCCTCCTAATAGCCAACGTCGGATGAACAGAAACGTTTAATCGAGTAGTGTGAGAAAATTTGGCGCGAAAAATCAAAAATTGGTAGGTTTTCGACGAATACATAGGAAGCGATCACTAGAACAGCGTGATATAGGACATCACTGCGAGAAACTTGATATCCAACACCACACAGCGCTGATAGAACGTCAACCATCTAATCAGGAGATTGCCAAAAGAAGATCGGAAAAAAACAACACAGAAAGCGAACATTAAAAAGCATAAAATATACCGGTGGACAGATGAAATAGGGATGCTATGAAAAACTGTTTCAGAAACAGACTTATTCGCACTAGAACAAGACGTCGGACTGATTTTGCAGGGCAGGTCAAAAAATACAGAAGTGATAAGAAAGATCTTAAAATAGATATCAAAAGCAAAAAGCGAGAAAAGTGGATTTCTTCTGCAATGGCATTAACGCCGATCCACGGGGCTTGTGCTACAAAACTGTGTTGAAGAAGCTGAGAGCCAAAGGTGCAGTTCCAAATATAGATGAGAGAAATATGGAAAAGTTAGGCAAATATCCTCCTTATCAATCAATCCTTTTACTCAGAAGTTCATCAAAGCAGCGATTAACCTTAATAGCAGGGGAGCCTTTGGAACTAACAACATCCATACAAAGGTCTTTACAATAAAAGCAGGAAGCCTGTCCCAAATACTATTGATTATGTAGAGGAACTGCCTCCGATACGGACTCTTCCCCGACCCATGGAACTTACACGGTTCGAACATGTTACGCAAGGGACAAGGTTATTCCACAACACTAATTGCGTATTGGAACCTATGGTTGTAAAATACAGCGGGTAATAGGACCAAATCAAGTCCAGACTTGTAGGTGCAGTAGAAAACGCTAGTGTGCTCTCTCCAAAACAGTACGGACTTAAACGTGGCAGATCAACAATTGAAGAAATGTAGTTATACTGTCTATACTTGACATTGAAAATGCGTTGACATTAAATGGGCTAGTATATTTATTTTTGCTATTGGCCGTAGATGTGCTAACGAACAGCACATTCAAGAGGCCAAGCACAGGTTTGTTACCGCGCGGACCCAAGCACAAAGCGAATCACCCTACGCTCGACCGATCGAGGGGCGCACCGCTTAAGTGCGCTTAAGACACAAGACTAGTTTTTTAAGAGAGCTAATTTAAGTGAAGTTCACTTTGTTACTCTTCGCAATTATTGCGCTCATGCTGAATATGAACTGAATTTGGTATTGCGCCTTCTCGACGAGGTTTAAGCTCACGCCACCTAATAAACGCCAAGTCTCACTATAACCTTCCTGACACCGCAATGATGTTATGATAATTTTTCCTTACTCTCAGGTTTCGTGTGAGCGTCATCTGTCCTTCGACGCGGATTTTGACTTTAAAGACGCGGCATTACACGAGTATTTCACTTATCACATTTTTCAAGAGGATCCCGACACTAACGGTACGTGTCACATGGCAAATGCAGCCAGACATGTACCTTAGTGTTGACTTCCTGCGCCAGAGTGAGCCAGCATGCAAATTCAAGGCAATAGTAAAAAAAACAAGAAAACTACAAAAAAAAAAAACAATAATTCAATTTGGGAAAATATAAGAATAAGATCAAACAGAATACACTTGCCAGCAAAGTAATAAAATCTGAATTGTGTGAAACAGACCAACTATTTTCGTTTTCATTTATTTAAGGTTTCAAACATATTTTCGCCCAAATAAAGCAGTATTTAACAATGTTCTAAAAAAAAGACACCTAGGATGAAAAGTGCAGTTAATTCGTCTTATGTGCGCAGCACATTAAAGTTGTGTGCAATGTTCGTACTTTTAGACCAGAGCGCAATGAAAACAGGAATGAAAAACAAGTAAGAAGGCTCTAGTCTAGAAATCCCGACTAGACAATAACCTGAACCCTATACTTTGCGCGCACAGTCAGTGCTTCAAGTATGTTTGTGCGTGTACGCGCATTCTGCATACTGCATGCTCAACTTCAATGTTTCATATCTCCGGTGTTTCTCAACCGATTTCAATACAAATTTCATAGATTGTCATTATTTTGTCTTATGTTTCAAACGCCGTCTCAAAGTTTTCCAAAATTTAAGGTTTTTCGTTATCGATCACAAAAAACAAACTTGTACTGCCTAGGGATTAGGCGCGATTATGTTCCAAATCTGGATTCTCTAGCTCTTATAGTCTCTGAGATCGAAGCGTTCATACATACGGACGGACAGACGGACATAGCTATATCGACTCGGCTGTTGATGCTGATCAAGAATATATATACTTTATGGGGTCGGAGATACTTCCTTCTGCCTGTTACATACTTTTGCACAAAACCATTATACCCTTTTTACCCATTTCTAATGGGTTCAGGGTATAACAAGTAAGAAGACTTTAATCGAGAAATCCCGACTAGATAATACCCGGACCTCTATACTTTACGCGTACAGTAAGTGCTTGCAAGAATGTGTGTGTGTCGCCGCGTGTACTGCATTCTTGACTTAACTTTAATGTTACATATCTCTGATGTTTCTTCCCCGATTTGAATACAAATTTCACAGATTGTCATTATTTCGCTTAATCTCGAAGTTTTCCAAATTCAAGATTTTGTTGTTATCGATCCCATGTGTATATCGGAAACGGGATGAGTTATCGAAAACAAACTTGTACTGCCTAGGGGTTGGGCAAGCTTATGTTCATCTGGAGTCTCAAGCTGTTATAGTCTCTGAGATCGACGCGTTCATTTATACAGACGTACGGACGGACAGACGGACATAGCTATGTCGACCAAAAAGTATGTAAACCAAAAGAGGTAAAAGAGTTGCTATCTTCTGTTAACTTAACATTTTGTAAATTATTACAAATTTAATCCTCACTTGCATCGCAACGGACGTGTTTTTTTTTTTGCTCTTCGCTTGTTTTATTTTTGTGCGTTTAGATTCTGCTTTTTTTTGTTCCGCGACTTTGGGTTTTCATCGGTTGAGTTAAACCCAAATTGAACATTAATTAATTGGCTCTCAGGCGCTCTCTTGTTTGTTGGTGCTGGTCCCGGTTTAATGTTATTCCGTTGTGTTTGCTTTTCGGTTTGCTACGCTCGCGCCGGTACGTTTTTGTTTGTGTTATTGCCTTTGTGAGTACAAACAAACTTTTACTACTTTTAACCCTAGACTGACCCTAAACTTTTCAGTGCAGTATTAACTTGTTGGATAAATTAAAATTTCTAATCCTCTTATTTTAATATATTTAAAAAAAATAAAATAAAAATAAATAAATAAATCTAATAAAATGTCCGTCTGTTGTTTCGAGGGCTGCCAAGTTCGAGCTAATACGAAGATGGCATTTATTAGATGCTGAATGTGCCCAAATGTTGCACATAAAAAATATGCTGGCCTTAACGGCCGAATCATTGATTTAATGGGCACTACAAATCTAGAGTGGCCATGTTGGTCTTGTTTGGAGAGGAAAAAAGACATGGCAGCCTTTATGAAGGCTCAGCTTGGCTTTGATGGAGTTTTCGGCCAGTTAAAAAAACTGTGTGAAAACTTCTCAACAGTGCAGAGAAACTTCAATGAGAAAAATCTCTTGAATAATTCTCCAAAGCGCAAAAAAGCCAATGTTGGGCAGTCATCGGGTCCTGTCATGTCTGACAATCCCCCAAACGCTCTAGAGCCCAAAATTAAAATTAAAAATAATAATAATAATAAAAATAACGTAACAAATAAATCTCCTGCCCCAGTCCCTAAAATAAACGATATGTCAGAAGGAAACAATATAATACCAATGGATGTTGTTTCATCTAATCCTTGTCCTTCGGTTTCTTTGGTGGAGAGTAGAGTTGACGCAGTTCAACAAAACAAACCAATTATATCCAAAGAGCCAAATATTCCTTTAGCTGAAAATATATCTTCGGTTGAAGATATAATCAGAAAATTTGTTGCAGTTCCACCTAAAAAACAAATATTTGTTTTAAGGCTTCCCCTGATTCAACATCAGATGATGTCAAGGTCTACATTCAGGCCAAATTAAAAGCCGATTTCACGGTGGAAAAGTTCAATTTCAACTACACTAGGAACATTTCGTCATTTAAAATCAATGTTTCGAGTCAAGATTTCAGCTCTATATGTTGCAAAGAATTTGTGCCGGAGCACATAATAGTAAACGAATATACTGCCAGAAAGAAAAATCGGCCTCTGATTGTATCTTTTTTATAACCTGCTCGTATATACCCCCTACCTCTGATAACTCTGTTTATGAGGCTCATTTGTCTGATATACTGTCCGTTTCTGGCATGCTTTCCGATCGCGATATCCTGGTGATTTCAATATTGCTGAAGTTACTTGGATTTCTTGTCCCGACTCTGGCGCCCTGACCCCCTCGGCACAGAATTAATTCTTGATTAATTTACTTGGGATATCATTGAATCAAATAAACGATATCCCAAATTCTCTTAATAAAATGCTTGATCTGGTTTTTGTTTTGGATCCGTCCTCCTCATCCATTACCCGATCACAACCCATATCTTATCCAGAGGATTTATACCACCCAACGTTGGAGATGTCGATCACTTTACCCTACCGGGGGCTATGCCCCAGTAGAAATCGTTTAAGCCGAGTACGCCAATTTCGGAAAACCGATTTTGCTAAACCTTCTCGGCTGTTGGCCCTGACTGACTGGTCTACCCTCTACGGGTCTGACAATTTGGACGTGGCAATCAGTATTTTTTATAATACTTTAAATTCGTTATTAGATTTGTGTGTCTTTTATGGAATGCCAAACAGGTCATATAAACCTGTGTGGTTTACCAGAGAGTTGACAATTCTAAAAATCGTAAGTCGAAACTCTACAAGAGTTTGCATGAGTTTGTTCTGCATACTTGATTGCTCGTTCCAATTTTTCAGTCCTCAATAACCAATGTTACAGGAATTACCTGACTAGGTGTAGGTTTTTCAAGTTATTTAATAATAACCTCTCAGTTGTTTAAACCACTTTTTGGTTTGTTGTATTGGCGTAAAAGCGTACAATCCTCATTTTTCAATGTCTCTTGTCGTTTTATCAAACTAACAGTTGTTTTGCATTTTTATAAATATAAATTGCGTATTAACCTTGGATGTTTTTTGTTTGGCTTTAAGAAGCCGGATTGACTACGGTTGGGCACACCAGTTGTTGTACCCAGGTCCGCTGATTTTTAGATTACAGTCTCAGCAGGATCCTAAACGGTTTTTTGATTTCGTTAATGCGAAACGCAAGAAATCGACTCTTCCACCTAACATATTCTTTGATGAAATGAAAGCCAACTCAGATCAGGTCATTGCCGATCTATTTGCTGAATTTTTTCAAACGACCTATACCCCTTGTTTTCAACTAGTCGTCATGCCTTACCCCTATCAGTTTGATGGCTCAAATTGCATTTTCATACCGGAAATCACGGAGAGTTCACTACTTTGTGATCTTCAGGCTATTAAGCCCACATTTTCTCCAGGACCTGATGGAATACCTAGCTGTGTGCTTAGGTACTGTGCTCAGAATCTCTTAAAACCTTTACATAAATATTTTAGTATCTCCGTGGAGCTATAAACTTTCCCAAAAATTTGGAAAAAGTCTTATATTATACCTTTGCAAAAAAAAGGAAACAAATCGAATGCTCAAAATTATAGGGGTATCTCCAAGTTGTCTGCTATTCCTAAGATTTTTAAGAAATAATAATAATAACCTCTCATCTTCAACATTTTTGTAAATTTATGATTTCACCGTGCCAGCACGGGTTTATGAAACATAGATCTACCTCTACTAACTTACTAGAATTCACATTATTTGTTATTAAAGGCTTTGAAGACAAATTGCTAACTGATGTTAATTACACTGACTTCAGTAAGGCTTTTGACTCTGTAAATCGCCTCCTTTTAATATATATAATTAAACTTTTGGGCTTTCCCAATATTCTTATTCTTTGGATTCAAGACTATTTAACTTTTAGAACTCAGAGAGTCTATTCTAATGGCTCATTTTCTAAAGCGGTCCAGGTCACTTCTGGGGTTCCACAAGGAAGTCACCTTGGACCGTTATTATTTACACTGTTTACAAACGACCTTCCGTCTATTAAAATCATTCTCGGGTACTAATGTACGCTGATGATGTAAAATTATGCATGTCTTCTGTCTGGTCATAGACTGCAAAGTGACTTAGATAATTTTCAAACTTGGTGCAAAGTAAATTTACTGCATCTCAATTGCAGTAAATATAAAGTTATGTCTTTTTATAGGCGAATGCCTTTTTTTAATGTCTATATTCTGGATAACCTACCACTCGATCGGATTGATTTGGTTGAGGATTTGGGAATCTTAATGGACCCACAGCTTAAGTTTGACAAGCATTTAGCTTCAATTACAAATCGAGAATCAAGTGTTTTGGGGTTCATTAAGCGCTGGTCGAAGGAATTCGACGACCCCTATATAAAAAAAACTCTTTATGTGTCTCTTGTCCGACCGATTCTCGAATATGGATCTTGTATATGGTATCCCAATAACAGGATTCATCAGGAATACCCCCTTCGGGGTCTTAACTAGGATGATAGTACTAACTTACCTGCTTACCACAGTAGACTTATACTAATAAATATTCCCTCTCTTGCTAATCGTAGAACTATGCTAGCAATAACCTTTGTTCACAAATTAATAAATGGTGAAATAGATTCCCCCATACTAATAAACCAAATTAACTTTGCTGTACCCATTAGAAGTAGTAGAAATTTTTTACCTATAGCCCTGCATGCTTGCTTTACTAACTATGCTATCCATAACCCTTTTCGGATCTTATGTTCATTATATAACAATCTTTCCCACCTTATAACTAGTACCACTTCTGCATGCTCTCTAAAAAAAATGGTGTAATGTCATTTGTCTACATGTTCGCAATCTTCGTAACCGCACGTTACGCGGTCCGCCCCTCGGTCGGATGGGCTGGAGGTGGATCGCTTTGTGCTTGGGTCCGCAAGTTAACAAGCCGGTGCTTGGTATCGTTGGGCCACTTGATTGTACTGCCCATTAGTACATCTACGTCCAATAATTAGCTCCCGGGGAAATAAGTTTCACTTCTGCCTTGTCAACTCATTCACAAAGTATGCGATGCGTTAGATAACGATAGTGATCGGCCATATTTAATTTATATCTGCTTGCTAATGCCTAACATGGGAGGATAGTATAAACTTTCTATAAACGGCGTACAATTGTATGGCCAAACGTGAGATACTTAAATATGAGTTTCTTTCAGTTTCAGTTTCTTATCACTCAAAACATAAGAAACTGAGTGTCGCTCTTGCTCTCTTTACTTTAGACGAGCTACTTTTCAACAATGAACTTTTTTCTGTTAAAAAATTCTGGGTACTTGTTTCCTATCTTGTACTTCAATAGTCTTTGATTAGTGCCTACCGCCCCTCAATTGCTTGTTTCTTTTCGCTTATCTTCTCGGCCTGCCGCTATGTTAGAATTTGATTTTGCTTTGTGTATGGACTGCTCATGCTTTGTCTCATGCACTTTTGGCACTGGTCTGTTTATGCTGAAAGCCTTATACAGTTTGCCAATTATTTGCTTACACACAGTAAACAATTTTGATATTTTCACTTTAGAGCTGTATGGTCACACTGGTTGTTGTGGAAATTTTGTATTTCTTATAAGTAATTCAGTCAATTATCTCTTAAGCCTTTTAAAAAAAAACTTAAAAATCATTAACAAAAGCACTAAATTGAACTGCCAATTAAATGTTTACACACCTACGTTGTTTATGTGTTTTCCTTGTGAAATTCGTATGGAATTCGTATGTACAGTTACTTTTAATTAAATAAAAATGCACAGATCCATAAAAGTCAAAGTTTTTTGGCGCAGATCGCTTGATAATGAGACAAAGAATGATTGTGGAGTAACCATTATCTCGCGAATGTGGCCTAAAAAAATTTTAAGTACCAACCCTTAATCTCGAGCTGTACAGTCGGTATAATATTTTTGGTTTTCAAGTGATTTCAGAGGGTGGCGCCACACTCTACTGGGGCCAACGTCATAGTGTAGCACTCGCATTGGATCCAGTCAGAATTTAAACGTGTCTAAACATGCTTCGTCGATATCAAGAAACTCGAGTTTTACAGATCGGTACTTAAAATTTTTTGGGCCACATTCGCGAGCTCTTTAGTGAAAATATCAAAATTTTTCACTGTGTGTAAACAAATAATTGGCAAACTGTACATATTTGAAAACATAAACACATATCAATGTATCCATTCCCTTACTCTTGTATGTTAAAAGTGTCTTAGAAAGAATTAGCAAACAAATTAAACATATTTTGAAGTTTATCATGTGAAATTGGTGGGATTTTGGTTATTTTGCTTTCAAATGAAGTAAATTTGCTTGTTATACCCTGAACCCATAAAAAAAGGGTATAATGGTTTTGTGCAAAAGTATCTAACAGGCAGACGGAAGCATCTCCGACCCCATAAAGTATATATATTCTTGATTCGTATCAACAGCCGACTCGATATAGCCAAGTTTAGTATAGGGTTCAGGGTGTCGTCTAGTCGGGATTTCTCCACTAAAGCCTTCTTACTTGTATTTTAAAATTTTGTTGCTGCCGACCAATCAGTATGTATGTTTGTGTTTGTGTGCTCATTGGTGTCGAAAGCAAAGCGTTTGCGGATGGCCTGCTGCATGTGGTCTTGAGCCGTCTTTTAGTGTATGCATGACTTTGCGTCTAACGCAGCGGTCGGGAAACTTTTTGAATCATTACACCAAATATTGTTGTCAAACTTGACATTACCCCATGGTGAAGAGTAAAACAAGGTCATAAGAATAGAAAATTAAAAATATATACTTTTTCAACATTTTAAATATGTACTTTTTAATCATTACCGTTACCGTATGGTTAGTGTTAATTTGGTATTTAGTCATTTTAAACCCTTTTCAATAAGTCATTAGTTATCTACCTAATTGCCAATATATACATAAGCATATATAATGGAAGTCACATTTAAGTATCTCACGTTTGGCCATGCAATTGCACAAAGTTCATATAAAGACTTAAGTACCCTCCCATGTTAGGCATTAGCAAGCAGAAAGAATCAAAAGTCGAAAATTTAAAATCTCAGCTTCGCTCACCACACACAGCAAAACTCAAGTAAGTATGTATAGCAACAACTAATCTGTTTCTCGTGCATCGCACACTTCGGTCTCAAAACGAAAGCCCAAACAATAATGGTCGACCACTTTGAATGAGTAAGTTGGGAAATTTACTCCCAACGAGCTGCTTTTCAACTATAGTCCATTCTGTTAAAAAATACTGGGTACTTGTTTCCTATCTTGTACTTCAATAGTCTTTGGTACTAATAAGCATGAATATGTTCAAAGTTAACAGAAGAGAGCAACTCTTTTTACCTCTCTTGGTTTACATACTTTTTGATATCATGAACATAAACTATTTGTGGCCATTATCATATAACTTATATGCGTCGAAAAAATGTACGGTTAAATTAAATATCCCTAAGTTTTTTTACACATATGTTTCGGATTTAGAAATCTTTAAAAATCTGTCGAGCCAACATCTCTAGATATTTCTATCACACCCCAGTATGTAACGAAGTTTTTCTTTTCCTCTTGAAATTCGAATTATAGATGTTTGAATTTAGTTGCAAGTTGCAAAAAAAAAAAACAGATCAACTAGTGCAATACTGGTTTTTATTGAATCCAAGAAGTCATTTTCTAATTTGTAACCTATAATTGAGAGGTGTATCTAGTTGCAGGGTTTTGCTGATCGGAGTGACTACCTTTTTTAAAACAACAATAAACAATTCTTAACATTAAAAAGCAATCGAGCGAGAACCAGCTTTAAGTTCTACTAGTTCTAAACGGTTTCTAGGCTAGTTCTAAAGACGAGCCCAGTTTCTAAAATTTTAAATAAGACATGCTTGGACATTATATTGATCATCTGAATTGTATTGAGAAGTCCCCGAGATATTAAAGATTGAAGTTAACTAAAATAAATTAATTTTCAATTATTTGCCCCACTCCATAAAACAAACGAGATACCAGATGAAAACATGATAATCCCCATGAATGTTCCCGGTTCTTCGATTTTTTTGGTGAAGAGTAATGTTGACTTAGTTCAACAAAACAACAACAGAGAACCAAACATTAAATTATTTGAAAAAAGCTTCAGTTGAAGATATTATCAGAAGATTTTTTGCCGTTCCACCAAAAAAACTTCGACTTTGAGGGGTGTTCAATCAAGAATCATAATAAGGAACGCGAGCCTATGAGAAAATGTACAAAATATCAACGCGCGTTACGAACAAAACGGATATCGACATAATTTAAGTACAATGCTGCAGAATCCTGACTAAACAGTGATACTTAAAATAACTTTAAGTGCGTTACTCCAAGTGCTGTTTTGTGCAAGTGTCGCGTTTTTAAGCCAAGTTCTAAGCAACAGCTAAAATTTAATGAGCTTGGCGACGGGCAGGTGAGGTGAGTGAAAGTCGAAAAGCATGCCGTGTATGCGGACAGGATGAATTATAGATTTTCACAATCCGGATTTGTGTTGAGACAACGATCCTTTACTTGTTGCTAGTCGGGAAACGGTCCGCCAGCGAGGAACGAATGGAAGCCAGAGACAGCCCCCGACACTGATCGAAAATCTGCAGGACGAAGGCGCACAATCATTGCACGTAGTCGCCCGAGCCAGACGGGATTCCATACCGAGCACTAAGAATAGTTTTGCACTCTGCCCTGACTTATTTGTGAATATGTCTAACTAAAGTCCACGCAATTGAGTTTATTCCAAATTGCTGGAAGATTAAGCGCGAAGAGCTATTTCTGAATCCTGGGAATCAGCAGCCAATTTATTATACCCTGAACCCATTAAAAGGGGTAAAAAGGGTATAATGAAGTTGTGCAAAAGTATGTAACAGGCAGAAGGAAGCATCTCCGACCCCATAAAGTATATATGTTCTTTATCAGCATCAACAGTCGAGTCGATATAGCCATGTCCGTCTGTCCGTCTATCCGTCTGTATGTATGAACGCGCCGATCTCAGAGACTGTAAGAGCTAGAGACTCCAGAAGCGCTGGTCGAAGGAACTCGACGACCCCTACTAAACAAAAACTCTTTATGTGTCTCTTGTCCGACCGATTCTCGAATATGGATCTTGTATATGGTATCCCAAATACAGGATTCATCAGGAATACCCCCTTCAGGGTCTTAACTGGGATGATAGTACTAACTTACCTGCTTACCACAGTAGACTTATACTAATAAATCTTCCCTCTCTTGCTAATCGTAGAACTATGCTAGCCATAACCTTTGTTCACAAATTAATAAATGATGAAATAGATTCCCCCATACTAATAAACCAAATTAACTTTGCTGTACCCATTAGAAGTAGTAGAAATTTTTTACCTATAGCCCTGCATGCTTGCTTTTCTAACTATGCTATCCATAACCCTTTTCGGATCTTATGTTCATTATATAACAATCTTTCCCACCTTATAACTAGTACCACTTCTGCATGCTCTCTAAAAAAAATGGTGTAATGTCATTTGTCTACATGTTCGCGATCTTCGTAACCGCACGTTACGCGGTCCGCCCCTCGGTCGGATGGGCTAGAGGTGGATCGCTTTGTGCTTGGGTCCGCAAGTTAACAAGCCGGTGCTTGGTATCGTTGGGCCACTTGATTGTACTGCCCATTAGTACATCTACGTCCAATAATTAGCTCCCGGGGAAATAAGTTTCACTTCTGCCTTGTCAACTCATTCACAAAGTATGCGATGCGTTAGATAACGATAGTGATCGGCCATATTTAATTTATATCTGCTTGCTAATGCCTAACATGGGAGGATAGTATAAACTTTCTATAAACGGCGTACAATTGTATGGCCAAACGTGAGATACTTAAATATGAGTTTCTTTCAGTTTCAGTTTCTTATCACTCAAAACATAAGAAACTGAGTGTCGCTCTTGCTCTCTTTACTTTAGACGAGCTACTTTTCAACAATGAACTTTTTTCTGTTAAAAAATTCTGGGTACTTGTTTCCTATCTTGTACTTCAATAGTCTTTGATTAGTGCCTACCGCCCCTCAATTGCTTGTTTCTTTTCGCTTATCTTCTCGGCCTGCCGCTATGTTAGAATTTGATTTTGCTTTGTGTATGGACTGCTCATGCTTTGTCTCATGCACTTTTGGCACTGGTCTGTTTATGCTGAAAGCCTTGTACAGTTTGCCAATTATTTGCTTACACACAGTAAACAATTTTGATATTTTCACTTTAGAGCTGTATGGTCACACTGGTTGTTGTGGAAATTTTGTATTTCTTATAAGTAATTCAGTCAATTATCTCTTAAACCTTTTAAGAAAAAAACTTAAAAAACATTAACAAAAGCACTAAATTGAACTGCCAATCAAACGTTGTTTATGTATTTTCCTTGTGAAATTCGTATGGAATTCGTATGTACAGTTACTTTTAATTAAATAAAAATGCACAGATCCATAAAAGTCAAAGTTTTTTGGCGCAGATCGCTTGATAATGAGACAAAGAATGATTGTGGAGTAACCATTATCTCGCGAATGTGGCCTAAAAAAATTTTAAGTACCAACCCTTAATCTCGAGCTGTACAGTCGGTATAATATTTTTGGTTTTCAAGTGATTTCAGAGGGTGGCGCCACACTCTACTGGGGCCAACGTCATAGTGTAGCACTCGCATTGGATCCAGTCAGAATTTAAACGTGTCTAAACATGCTTTGTCGATATCAGCGGTTTTTTCAAGAAACTCGAGTTTTACAGATCGGTATTTAAAATTTTTTGGGCCACATTCGCGAGCTCTTTAGTGAAAATATCACAATTTTTCACTGTGTGTAAACAAATAATTGGCAAACTGTACATATTTGAAAACATAAACACATATCAATGTATCCATTCCCTTACTCTTGTATGTTAAAAGTGTCTTAGAAAGAATTAGCAAACAAATTAAACATATTTTGAAGTTTATCATGTGAAATTGGTGGGATTTTGGTTATTTTGCTTTCAAATGAAGTAAATTTGCTTGTTATACCCTGAACCCATAAAAAAGGGTATAATGGTTTTGTGCAAAAGTATCTAACAGGCAGACGGAAGCATCTCCGACCCCATAAAGTATATATATTCTTGATTCGTATCAACAGCCGACTCGATATAGCCAAGTTTAGTATAGGGTTCAGGGTGTCGTCTAGTCGGGATTTCTTCACTAAAGCCTTCTTACTTGTATTTTAAAATTTTGTTGCTGCCGACCAATCAGTATGTATGTTTGTGTTTGTGTGCTCATTGGTGTCGAAAGCAAAGCGTTTGCGGATGGCCTGCTGCATGTGGTCTTGAGCCGTCTTTTAGTGTATGCATGACTTTGCGTCTAACGCAGCGGTCGGGAAACTTTTTGAATCATTACACCAAATATTGTTGTCAAACTTGACATTACCCCATGGTGAAGAGTAAAACAAGGTCATAAGAATAGAAAATTAAAAATATATACTTTTTCAACATTTTAAATATGTACTTTTTAATCATTACCGTTACCCCCAGATATTTCATTTTTACCCCATTTGGGGCTATTTACCCCGGTTCCCCGACCGCTGGTCTAACGGGAATAAGCAGAACGCAATAACAACAACAACACGTGACGGTTGTCGTTGCTTAAACGCATACGCTGCTCAATGTTGTTTTGATACCCTTTATTACAATATTTAATTAATGTCAATGACATTTTTAATATATATTAATGTTATATAAGGACAATTAATGTTAGGTATATGAGTACAAAATGCGTTTATTTTATGGATAGTGTTAATTTAATATTTAGTCATTTTAAACCCTTTTCAATAAGTCATTAGTTATCTACCTAATTGCCAATATATACATAAGCATATATAATGGAAGTCACATTTAAGTATCTCACGTTTGGCCATGCAATTGCACAAAGTTCATATAAAGACTTAAGTACCCTCCCATGTTAGGCATTAGCAAGCAGAAAGAATCAAAAGTCGAAAATTTAAAATCTCAGCTTCGCTCACCACACACAGCAAAACTCAAGTATGTATGTATAGCAACAACTAATCTGTTTCTCGTGCATCGCACACTTCGGTCTCAAAACGAAAGCCCAAACAATAATGGTCGACCACTTTGAATGAGTAAGTTGGGAAATTTACTCCCAACGAGCTGCTTTTCAACTATAGTCCATTCTGTTAAAAAATACTGGGTACTTGTTTCCTATCTTGTACTTCAATAGTCTTTGGTACTAATAAGCATGAATATGTTCAAAGTTAACAGAAGAGAGCAACTCTTTTTACCTCTCTTGGTTTACATACTTTTTGATATCATGAACATAAACTATTTGTGGCCATTATCATATAACTTATATGCGTCGAAAAAATGTACGGTTAAATTAAATATCCCTAAGTTTTTTTACACCTGTGTTTCGGATTTAGAAATCTTTAAAAATCTGTCGAGCCAACATCTCTAGATATTTCTATCACACCCCAGTATGTAACGAAGTTTTTCTTTTCCTCTTGAAATTCGAATTATAGATGTTTGAATTTAGTTGCAAGTTGCAAAAAAAAAAAAACAGATCAACTAGTGCAATACTGGTTTTTATTGAATCCAAGAAGTCATTTTCTAATTTGTAACCTATAATTGAGAGGTGTATCTAGTTGCAGGGTTTTGCTGATCGGAGTGACTGCCTTTTTTAAAACAACAATAAACAATTCTTAACATTAAAAAGCAATCGAGCGAGAACCAGCTTTAAGTTCTACTAGTTCTAAACGGTTTCTAGGCTAGTTCTAAAGACGAGCCCAGTTTCTAAAATTTTAAATAAGACATGCTTGGACATTATATTGATCATCTGAATTGTATTGAGAAGTCCCCGAGATATTAAAGATTGAAGTTAACTAAAAATAAATTAATTTTCAATTATTTGCCCCACTCCATAAAACAAACGAGATACTAGATGAAAACATGATAATCCCCATGAATGTTCCCGGTTCTTCGATTTTTTTGGTGAAGAGTAATGTTGACTTAGTTCAACAAAACAACAACAGAGAACCAAACATTAAATTATCTGAAAAAAGCTTCAGTTGAAGATATTATCAGAAGATTTTTTGCCGTTCCACCAAAAAAACTTCGACTTTGAGGGGTGTTCAATCAAGAATCATAATAAGGAACGCGAGCCTATGAGAAAATGTACAAAATATTAACGCGCGTTACGAACAAAACGGATATCGACATAATTTAAGTACAATGCTGCAGAATCCTGACTAAACAGTGATACTTAAAATAACTTTAAGTGCGTTACTCCAAGTGCTGTTTTGTGCAAGTGTCGCGTTTTTAAGCCAAGTTCTAAGCAACAGCTAAAATTTAATGAGCTTGGCGACGGGCAGGTGAGGTGAGTGAAAGTCGAAAAGCATGCCGTGTATGCGGACAGGATGAATTATAGATTTTCACAATCCGGATTTGTGTTGAGACAACGATCCTTTACTTGTTGCTAGTCGGGAAACGGTCCGCCAGCGAGGAACGAATGGGAGCCAGAGACAGCCCCCGACACTGATCGAAAATCTGCAGGACGAAGGCGCACAATCATTGCACGTAGTCGCCCGAGCCAGACGGGATTCCATACCGAGCACTAAGAATAGTTTTGCACTCTGCCCTGACTTATTTGTGAATATGTCTAACTAAAGTCCACGCAATTGAGTTTATTTCAAATTGCTGGAAGATTAAGCGCGAAGAGCTATTTCTGACGCCTGGCAAACAGCTCGAGGAATCAGCAGCCAATTTATTATACCCTGAACCCATTAAAAGGGGTAAAAAGGGTATAATGAAGTTGTGCAAAAGTATGTAACAGGCAGAAGGAAGCATCTCCGACCCCATAAAGTATATATATTCTTTATCAGCATCAACAGTCGAGTCGATATAGCCATGTCCGTCTGTCCGTCTATCCGTCTGTATGTATGAACGCGTCGATCTCAGAGACTGTAAGAGCTAGAGACTCCAGAAGCGCTGGTCGAAGGAATTCGACGACCCCTACTAAACAAAAACTCTTTATGTGTCTCTTGTCCGACCGATTCTCGAATATGGATCTTGTATATGGTATCCCAAATACAGGATTCATCAGGAATACCCCCTTCAGGGTCTTAACTGGGATGATAGTACTAACTTACCTGCTTACCACAGTAGACTTATACTAATAAATCTTCCCTCTCTTGCTAATCGTAGAACTATGCTAGCCATAACCTTTGTTCACAAATTAATAAATGATGAAATAGATTCCCCCATACTAATAAACCAAATTAACTTTGCTGTACCCATTAGAAGTAGTAGAAATTTTTTACCTATAGCCCTGCATGCTTGCTTTTCTAACTATGCTATCCATAACCCTTTTCGGATCTTATGTTCATTATATAACAATCTTTCCCACCTTATAACTAGTACCACTTCTGCATGCTCTCTAAAAAAAATGGTGTAATGTCATTTGTCTACATGTTCGCGATCTTCGTAACCGCACGTTACGCGGTCCGCCCCTCGGTCGGATGGGCTAGAGGTGGATCGCTTTGTGCTTGGGTCCGCAAGTTAACAAGCCGGTGCTTGGTATCGTTGGGCCACTTGATTGTACTGCCCATTAGTACATCTACGTCCAATAATTAGCTCCCGGGGAAATAAGTTTCACTTCTGCCTTGTCAACTCATTCACAAAGTATGCGATGCGTTAGATAACGATAGTGATCGGCCATATTTAATTTATATCTGCTTGCTAATGCCTAACATGGGAGGATAGTATAAACTTTCTATAAACGGCGTACAATTGTATGGCCAAACGTGAGATACTTAAATATGAGTTTCTTTCAGTTTCAGTTTCTTATCACTCAAAACATAAGAAACTGAGTGTCGCTCTTGCTCTCTTTACTTTAGACGAGCTACTTTTCAACAATAAACTTTTTTCTGTTAAAAAATTCTGGGTACTTGTTTCCTATCTTGTACTTCAATAGTCTTTGATTAGTGCCTACCGCCCCTCAATTGCTTGTTTCTTTTCGCTTATCTTCTCGGCCTGCCGCTATGTTAGAATTTGATTTTGCTTTGTGTATGGACTGCTCATGCTTTGTCTCATGCACTTTTGGCACTGGTCTGTTTATGCTGAAAGCCTTATACAGTTTGCCAATTATTTGCTTACACACAGTAAACAATTTTGATATTTTCACTTTAGAGCTGTATGGTCACACTGGTTGTTGTGGAAATTTTGTATTTCTTATAAGTAATTCAGTCAATTATCTCTTAAACCTTTTAAGAAAAAAACTTAAAAAACATTAACAAAAGCACTAAATTGAACTGCCAATTAAACGTTGTTTATGTATTTTCCTTGTGAAATTCGTATGGAATTCGTATGTACAGTTACTTTTAATTAAATAAAAATGCACAGATCCATAAAAGTCAAAGTTTTTTGGCGCAGATCGCTTGATAATGAGACAAAGAATGATTGTGGAGTAACCATTATCTCGCGAATGTGGCCTAAAAAAATTTTAAGTACCAACCCTTAATATCGAGCTGTACAGTCGGTATAATATTTTTGGTTTTCAAGTGATTTCAGAGGGTGGCGCCACACTCTACTGGGGCCAACGTCATAGTGTAGCACTCGCATTGGATCCAGTCAGAATTTAAACGTGTCTAAACATGCTTCGTCGATATCAAGAAACTCGAGTTTTACAGATCGGTACTTAAAATTTTTTGGGCCACATTCGCGAGCTCTTTAGTGAAAATATCACAATTTTTCACTGTGTGTAAACAAATAATTGGCAAACTGTACATATTTGAAAACATAAACACATATCAATGTATCCATTCCCTTACTCTTGTATGTTAAAAGTGTCTTAGAAAGAATTAGCAAACAAATTAAACATATTTTGAAGTTTATCATGTGAAATTGGTGGGATTTTGGTTATTTTGCTTTCAAATGAAGTAAATTTGCTTGTTATACCCTGAACCCATAAAAAAGGGTATAATGGTTTTGTGCAAAAGTATCTAACAGGCAGACGGAAGCATCTCCGACCCCATAAAGTATATATATTCTTGATTCGTATCAACAGCCGACTCGATATAGCCAAGTTTAGTATAGGGTTCAGGGTGTCGTCTAGTCGGGATTTCTTCACTAAAGCCTTCTTACTTGTATTTTAAAATTTTGTTGCTGCCGACCAATCAGTATGTATGTTTGTGTTTGTGTGCTCATTGGTGTCGAAAGCAAAGCGTTTGCGGATGGCCTGCTGCATGTGGTCTTGAGCCGTCTTTTAGTGTATGCATGACTTTGCGTCTAACGCAGCGGTCGGGAAACTTTTTGAATCATTACACCAAATATTGTTGTCAAACTTGACATTACCCCATGGTGAAGAGTAAAACAAGGTCATAAGAATAGAAAATTAAAAATATATACTTTTTCAACATTTTAAATATGTACTTTTTAATCATTACCGTTACCCCCAGATATTTCATTTTTACCCCATTTGGGGCTATTTACCCCGGTTCCCCGACCGCTGGTCTAACGGGAATAAGCAGAACGCAAAAATAATAACAACAACAACACGTGACGGTTGTCGTTGCTGAAATGCATACGCTGCTCAATGTTGTTTTGATACCCTTTATTACAATATTTAATTAATGTCAATGACATTTTTAATATATATTAATGTTATATAAGGACAATTAATGTTAGGTATATGAGTACAAAATGCGTTTATTTTATGGATAGTGTTAATTTAATATTTAGTCATTTTAAACCCTTTTCAATAAGTCATTAGTTATCTACCTAATTGCCAATATATACATAAGCATATATAATGGAAGTCACATTTAAGTATCTCACGTTTGGCCATGCAACTGCACAAAGTTCATATAAAGACTTAAGTACCCTCCCATGTTAGGCATTAGCAAGCAGAAAGAATCAAAAGTCGAAAATTTAAAATCTCAGCTTCGCTCACCACACACAGCAAAACTCAAGTAAGTATGTATAGCAACAACTAATCTGTTTCTCGTGCATCGCACACTTCGGTCTCAAAACGAAAGCCCAAACAATAATGGTCGACCACTTTGAATGAGTAAGTTGGGAAATTTACTCCCAACGAGCTGCTTTTCAACTATAGTCCATTCTGTTAAAAAATACTGGGTACTTGTTTCCTATCTTGTACTTCAATAGTCTTTGGTACTAATAAGCATGAATATGTTCAAAGTTAACAGAAGAGAGCAACTCTTTTTACATCTCTTGGTTTACATACTTTTTGATATCATGAACATAAACTATTTGTGGCCATTATCATATAACTTATATGCGTCGAAAAAATGTACGGTTAAATTAAATATCCCTAAGTTTTTTTACACCTATGTTTCGGATTTAGAAATCTTTAAAAATCTGTCGAGCCAACATCTCTAGATATTTCTATCACACCCCAGTATGTAACGAAGTTTTTCTTTTCCTCTTGAAATTCGAATTATAGATGTTTAAATTTAGTTGCAAGTTGCAAAAAAAAAAAAACAGATCAACTAGTGCAATACTGGTTTTTATTGAATCCAAGAAGTCATTTTCTAATTTGTAACCTATAATTGAGAGGTGTATCTAGTTGCAGGGTTTTGCTGATCGGAGTGACTGCCTTTTTTAAAACAACAATAAACAATTCTTAACATTAAAAAGCAATCGAGCGAGAACCAGCTTTAAGTTCTACTAGTTCTAAACGGTTTCTAGGCTAGTTCTAAAGACGAGCCCAGTTTCTAAAATTTTAAATAAGACATGCTTGGACATTATATTGATCATCTGAATTGTATTGAGAAGTCCCCGAGATATTAAAGATTGAAGTTAACTAAAAATAAATTAATTTTCAATTATTTGCCCCACTCCATAAAACAAACGAGATACCAGATGAAAACATGATAATCCCCATGAATGTTCCCGGTTCTTCGATTTTTTTGGTGAAGAGTAATGTTGACTTAGTTCAACAAAACAACAACAGAGAACCAAACATTAAATTATTTGAAAAAAGCTTCAGTTGAAGATATTATCAGAAGATTTTTTGCCGTTCCACCAAAAAAACTTCGACTTTGAGGGGTGTTCAATCAAGAATCATAATAAGGAACGCGAGCCTATGAGAAAATGTACAAAATATCAACGCGCGTTACGAACAAAACGGATATCGACATAATTTAAGTACAATGCTGCAGAATCCTGACTAAACAGTGATACTTAAAATAACTTAAAGTGCGTTACTCCAAGTGCTGTTTTGTGCAAGTGTCGCGTTTTTAAGCCAAGTTCTAAGCAACAGCTAAAATTTAATGAGCTTGGCGACGGGCAGGTGAGGTGAGTGAAAGTCGAAAAGCATGCCGTGTATGCGGACAGGATGAATTATAGATTTTCACAATCCGGATTTGTGTTGAGACAACGATCCTTTACTTGTTGCTAGTCGGGAAACGGTCCGCCAGCGAGGAACGAATGGGAGCCAGAGACAGCCCCCGACACTGATCGAAAATCTGCAGGACGAAGGCGCAC
This sequence comes from Scaptomyza cyrtandrae, assembly GCA_035044605.1. Classification (NCBI taxonomy): domain Eukaryota; kingdom Metazoa; phylum Arthropoda; class Insecta; order Diptera; family Drosophilidae; genus Scaptomyza; species Scaptomyza cyrtandrae. The sequence goes on from JAWNNS010000078.1 coordinate 105,139, forward strand.
AATCATTGCACGTAGTCGCCCGAGCCAGACGGGATTCCATACCGAGCACTAAGAATAGTTTTGCACTCTGCCCTGACTTATTTGTGAATATATCTAACTAAAGTCCACGCAATTGAGTTTATTCCAAATTGCTGGAAGATTAAGCGCGACGAGCTATTTCTGACGCCTGGCAAACAGCTCGAGGAATCAGCAGCCAATTTATTATACCCTGAACCCATTAAAAGGGGTAAGAAGGGTATAATGAAGTTGTGCAAAAGTATGTAACAGGCAGAAGGAAGCATCTCCGACCCCATAAAGTATATATATTCTTTATCAGCATCAACAGTCGAGTCGACATAGCCATGTCCGTCTGTCCGTCTATCCGTCTGTATGTATGAACGCGTCGATCTCAGAGACTGTAAGAGCTAGAGACTCCAGATTTGGAACTTAAGCTCGCGTAATCTCTAGGCAGTACAAGTTTGTTTTCGATTTTCGATAACTCAACCCGTTTCCGATATACACATGGGATCGATAACAACAAAATCTTGAATTTGAAATAATTTTAGATGGCATTTGAATTATTAATCAAAATAATAACAATCTGTGAAATTTTTATTTAAATCGGTTGAGAAACACCGGAGATATGGAACCTTGAAGTTGAGTATGCAGTATGCAGTATGGTCGTACACACACGCACACATACTTGCAAGCACTGACTGTACGCGTTAAGTATAGGGTTCAGGGTATCGTCTAGCCGGGACTTCTTGACTAGAGCCTTCTTACTTGTTATACCCTGATTCCATTAAAAATTAGAAAAAAGGGTATAATGGTTTTGTGCAAAAGCATGTAACGGGCAGAAGGAAGCATCTCCGACCCCATAAAGTATATATATTCTTGATCAGCATCAACAGCCGAGTCGATATAGCCATGTCCGTCTGTCCGTCTGTATGAATGAACGCGTCGATCTCAGAGATTATTAGAGCTAGAGACTCCAGATTTGGAACTTAAGCTCGCCTTATCCCTAGGCAGTTAAAGTTTGTTTTCGATTTCGATTTTTGATAACTCATCCCGTTTCCGATATACACTTGGGGTCGATAACAATAAAATCTTGACTTTGAAAAAACTTTAGATGGCATTTGAATTACTAATCAAAATAATAACAATCTGTGAAATTTTTATTAAAATCGGTTGAGAAACACCTGAGATATGAAACCTTGAAGTTGAGCATGCAGTACACACGCACACATACTTGCAAGCACTGACTGGGGATCAGGGTATCGTCTAGTCGAGATTTCTCGAAAATTTGAAACTAACTTTTACTGCCTATGGCTTAGTCGAGCTTATGTTCCAAATCTGAAACTCTAGCTCTTTGAAGCGGATCGTATTCGTCTGGAGGCAGTAATTGGACAGCGCGTTTCGGAAGAGAACATAATCGAACTCATGGTTGGTTATAAACAGCGATAGGAGGCGACCAGCAAATTTGCAGCAGTCGTAATGTGTGAGTTCAAACGCCTCAAGACAGAGCTACAATCGCAGTATGATGGATTTCGCAGCGCGGTCGACGCAATGCCTCATGGTAGTCCCGTCCGAGCAGCGGGAACATAATCTCAATTTTAATAATTACAGCTTAGTAAAAACTTAGTCATAGTTTAATGCCTAGAATAAACTAGATTTGTTTATATATTAATAAATAAATTAAAAAAGAAATCAGACTACGCGCTAAGAATAGGGTTCAGAGTATCTTTAAGTCGGCATTTCTCGACTAACGATCTAATGATCAACTGACGTCATTTAGCTTTTGTTAGCTTCCGTCATGATCCAGGTGGCTTATTACAACTCCACCTTCGGGAAATCGGAGACTGATATTGCATAAGTGTAAGCAATTAGTAGCAAAACTGTTCACAATGTTTTTAGCACGGGTAAAATCGTGGGAAGGATGGTGGGGAAGCCTTTATCTAATTGACCGCGGGCAATAGCTCTGAGGGCAGAGTGAATTATGGTCAGAAGGATTAAAGAAAATCCAATTTTTTTTTTGACCAGGATACATTCGCGATTGTACACAAATGCTGAAAAATCTACAGAGTGTCGCCAGTTTTAGCGAACCTCTGATTCTTACACCTTGATTTTTGGTTTCGTTTATAATATTTTATTATATTCTCAAGTGAAGCAGTTGTTTCTTATTGCTAATTAAACTTATTGCACTTATTTTAGATTAAGTCGCATTGCCCCAATTGTCAGGGCACGTTGTACAACTTTCTAAGTTGCTTTTCGTCTCACACTCTTTTAACGACACTTGTAATTATTGCGCTCCGGCTGCATTCGCATACTAAAGAGGTTTTGGCTCCACCACCTGCTTGATTACCAGAACTTACTATAGCCTTCTACTCACAGGCTCTGAGTTAGCGTCGCCTTTCAGTCGCCAGGCTCATTACACTTTCGCTGCGTGTTAGCGCTGTTTTCTCTTACAAAGGCGTTGTGGCCAGCTCCTCTTATAGCGACGTGTCGCCTCGATGGACCGGGGCCTATTAGTATTTGCATTGTCGATTGAAAGACAAATGTGGCGTGATCGTTTTGAAATTTTGTCCTTAGCAACAACGGTTCCTCGGCTGCAGCTGGTATAAATGAGAATTGTGTGATCGCACCGCTCGCACACCAACGGCCGTCTGCCTAAAACATTAACGGTACATGTCCCTTGGTTTCTAAAGCTAGACACGTACCCATTCGCTGACATCCTGTTTTAGAACAAGACACCTTCTGAATTCGTCTCGCGTGCCGTTTGCAGTTGTATGGTTGTGAGACGCTAAATAAGCTCTTCTCAACAGGCAATTGGACACAATTTACAAGTTAGGATTTTAAGAATTTTTTTGAAGAATTGGGAGAGCGCAATTCACGGCACCCTACACATCCCAAGAAAATCCAATAGAACGGACCAAGTAAAAACAATGGTGGCACCGGAGGTGCTGGAATGAATCGCTACCATGATTGGCACTAGCCGTTAACACACGTAACTACAGAAAATGCAAAGAAACTGAGTGAAGTATTCGAGTTAGTGCGGCAAAGTTGAAACAAATAAGAAGGCTCTACCCTGAACCCTATGCTTGTGTATGTGTGTGTGTGTACGCGCATACTGCATACTGCACACTCAACTTCAATGTTGCATATCTCCGGTGTTTCTAAACCAATTTCAATAAAAATTTCACAGATTGTCATTATTTTGCTTAATGTTTAAAACACTTCAAAATTCAAATTCAAGATTTTGTTGTTATCGATCCCATGTGTATATCGAAAACGGGAAGAGTTGTCGAGAATTAGAAATTAAACTTGTACTCCAAGTCTGAAGTCTCCAGCTCTTACAGTCTCTGAGATCGACGCGTTCATACACATTTATTTAAATTGGTTGAGAAACTCCGGAGATAAATCGGCCTCCGATTGTATTTCACCCTCCATAGTTGTATCTAAAACCCTTCCCGTTTCTGATAGTTCAAAAAACTAAGAACTTCCTTCTTACTTGGCTATCAGAATGTAAGAGGTTTATACCTTAATAGCCTTTCTTTTCTTTTTTATATAATTGCATCTACTGAAACTTGGTTAAGGCAAGACATTCTTAGTTCCGAAGATACTGTATCTTTAAAAAAGACCGTACTCTTCGATATGAAATTGGAGTGCTTATTTCTGTTGATGTAGACCATTCTTCAGAGACAGTGGCTCTATAGATATAGAATTTGTCACTGTAAAGCTTATTTATTTATTTTTATTGCGTGCTCGTAAATACCCCCTTCCCCCCGCATTTGCTTGCTATATTATCTGTTTCTTGCATACTTTCTGATCGCGATTTCCTTGTAGTTTTTGGTGATTTCAATATTGCTGAAGTTACTTGGATTTCTTGACCCGACTCTGGCGCCCTGATCCCCTCGGCACAGAATGAATTTCTGATTAACTTACTTGGGATGACATTGAATCAAAACAATGGTATCCCGAATTCTCTTAATGAAATGCTTGATCAGGTTTTGTTTTGGATCCATCCATCCTCCTTATCCGTTACCCGATCGCAACCTATATCTTATCCAGATATGGCAATCAGTATTTTTTATAATACTTTTTATTCATTGTTAGAATTGTGTGTCCCTTATGTAATGCCAAATTGGCCATTGCTGATCTATTTGCTGAATTTTTATACCCTGATCCCATTAAAAATGGGAAAAAGGGTATAATGGTTTTGTGCAAAAGTATGTAACAGGCAAAAGGAAGCATCTCCGACCCCATAAAGTATATATATTCTTGATCAGCATCAACAGCCGAGTCGATATAGCCATGTCCGTCCGTCTGTCCGTATGTATGAACGCGTCGATCTCAGAGACTATAAGAACTAGAGACTCCAGATTTGGAGCTTAAGCTCGCCTTATCCTTAGGCAGTACAAGTTTTTTTTCGATTTTCGATAACTTATCCCGTTTTCGATATACACATGGGGTCGATAACAATAAAATCTTGAATTTGGAAAACTTTAAGACGGCGTTTGATACTTTTAACAAAATAATGATAATCTGTGAAATTTTATTAAAATCGGTTAAGAAACACCGGAGATATGGGACATTGAAGTTGTGTATGCAGAATGTAGTATGCCTTCTTACTTGTTTCAATTGTTTTCAGTCATTCGTCGTGCCTTACCCATACAAGCTTAATAGCTCTAATTGCATTATATTCCGGAAATCATTTATTTTTGATCTTCAGGTTATTAAATTCACATTTTCTCCAGAACCTGATTTAGTACCAAGTTGTGTGCTTAGGTACTGTGCTCAGGGTCTTTTAAAATCGTTGCATTAATTGTTTAGTTTGTTTGTAGAGTTATGCTCTTTTCCAAATATTTGGAAATTCATAAATTAATCCTTTGCATTAAATAGGAAATAAATCTAATGCTCAAGGCTAAAGGGGTATCTCCAAGTTGTCTGCTATTTCTAAGATTTTCTTTGCAAAGCTATAATTTCAGCGTGCCAGCACGGATTCATGAAACAAAGTTAAATTTTTTTGGCAAATGCTGGAGAAGGGAAACACTTTGCGTGCCATAGTTTGCGTGCCCGAATAGCAACCCGTGTTCCGGGCTCCTCTGCTTTAACAGCAAGTATACCGGCTAAAACCCCTCACCTTGTTCCTCAATGGTTGACCCACTCGACTGACCCTGGGCTTCCGACTCTGTAAATCACTACATTTTAATTCGTAAACTTAAAGTTTTGGGCTTTCCTAACAATCTTTTTCTTTTGATTAAAGATTACCTAATTTTTACTACTTTAAGAGCTCTGTTTTCAAAGCTGTTTAGGTCACTTCTGGTGTTCCTGTTTTTTAATGGTATTCCGTCTGTAATAAATCACTCTGGGGTGCTTATGTATGCTGATGATTTGAAATTATGCACGTCGGCTGAAACTCTTTTATTTGCTCATAAACTCTTAAGTGATTTAGACAACTGCTCGTTGCCCTTCGGGGTCTTAACTGAAATAATAATATTAGCTTACTTTCTTACCACAGTAGACTTTCACTTAAAACTCTTCCTTCTGTTTTTGAAGGTTGTTATTCTAACTATTCTATTCTATAATGATCTTTGCAAATTAATACATAGTGCCATTCCTACTTGTTCGCTAAAATAACTTGTCTTGTGTCATCTGTCTTCATGTTCGCGATCTTCGTAACGGCACGATACGCGGTGCGCCCCTCGGACGCTTTGAGCTATGGTCCGCTCTAAGCCGGTACTTGGTATCGTTGGGCCACTTGAATATACTGACCGTTAGTACATCTACGTCCAATAATAACCCGTTAGTCTTGAAAAGTAGCCAAGATACCTCTTAGACTGTTTGTTGTTTTCTGTTGGCGTGAATATAGGTGTATTGGTTTGGTATTTAAAATTTCACACTTTTTAGCACAAGAAGCACAACAATTTGCCACAGCAATTTGAACGCATAACGCATAGTAGAGAACATTTAACAAGTAAGAAGGCTCTAGTCGAGAAATCCCGACTAGACGATACCCTGATCCCTATACTTTACGCGTACAGTCAGTGTTTGCAAGTATGTGTGTTTGTATGTACGCACATACTGCATACTGCATACACAACTTCAATGTCCCATATCTCCGGTGTTTCTTAGCCGATTTTAATAAAAATTTCACAGATTGTCATTATTTTGTTCATTATTTTAAATGCCATCTGAAAGTTTTCAATATTCAAGATTTTGTTGTTATCGATCCCATGTGTATATCGAAAACGGGATGAGTTATCGAAAATCGAAAACAAACTTGTACTGCCTAGGGATTAGGCGAGCTTAAGTTCGAAATCTGGTGTCTCTAGCTACAGACAGACGGACAGACGGACGGACGGACGGACAGACGGACATGGCTATATCGACTCGGCTGTTGATGCTGATCAAGAATATATATACTTTATGGGGTCGGAGATGCTTCCTTCTGCCCGTTACATACTTTTGCACAAAACCATTATACCCTTTTTTCCTATTTTTAATGGGATCAGGGTATAAAAAGGCAAAGTGATAACGTAGAGTTAAGCACATAATTTTTTTTTGTGTATTTTTCATTACTATTGTTACCCTTTCTCATTTGGTCTTAGCAAAGAAAGAGAGTGAGAGAGAAAGCGCGCTCAACACAGCTTAGCGCATAAGGAAAGTGAAAAACTTTTTTAAAGTGACTCTGCTTCGAAATAATTTACAGCTACTTTTAACAATAGCTCCAAATAAATAGTTAAGAACTAACGAAGTTAAGGAACTGAGTACCAAGTAAACTAGTGGGAAGTTAAGTAAGTCATAAGTCAGCGCAGTACAGCATGCAATTTCGGTATACGCGTGTACACGCACACATACATATGTACATACAAAGAGTGCACTTGTTACATTAAGGATTTAGGGTATATACTAATTAAGCATCCGACGTGAGCCTTCTAACTTGTTGTTTATTTGTACTGTGTATTTTAACTTTAAGATGTTTTTAAACTTACACACCCGGAATTTTTTTTTACAACGGCATATGACCATTTTCGGTTAAATAAATTTTCGTAATAATAGAGTATTTTTTACTAATACCTGATTGAACGATGATGCTTTTAAATTACCGTTGAAAAATGTTAATTTATGTATATACTCTGATTAAGCTTAAAGAAAATTTCACGCAACGTTTTAGAGTTTTGCATTACACACACACACACTCAAAGAAAAAACAAACAAACGACAAACAATATTTATGAATTTTACACAAAAAGCGTTGATTTGAATGTTGTGCGGTTTCAGTTTCTTACTTTAGCCACATGACTTTTTTTACTGTTTGACTCTTTGCAGTTGTGGTACGTTACGGTTTGTTGGCAGCAGCACAGAACAACAAGCTGCATCAGGTTCCCGGGAAAAACTAAACTATTGTTACATTTACTTCATGAGATCCAGCAGCAAGACAGTCGACGACAATGACATTCCCATACGGCAGTACACAAACTCTGTACACAGCCAACGCTTGTCGTTCGCAGTTGGCAGTCGGAAGGCGTAAACGCCACACGAGTGTCTTGCCGAAGCACAGTGCCCCAAAATGAGTAACGTGTCATGATGCGCAAAGGGTAACCAATGTTGTGTCACACAGGGGGCTAAAAGCGCTACAAGTGCATGCCAAAAAAAAAAATTCCCATATATTTTTAAAATCAGACAACCAATAATTATATTTTAGTTTTGTTGTAAACGTCGATGGTCAGACAAACATCTGACGAATTTAAACTCTGTAGGAACAACTTTAATTTACAAATAAGAAAACTCGAAACGCGATAACGAAAACAAATGATAAAGGTGCTATCACAGCAATTTGACTTTTGAATCCTTTTTTGTGCACATGCAAATGCTTGTACACTTTTTCTATGAAAAAAGTAAATAACACAGCTATATAATCGAAAGAAAAATTCTTTTGTTAAAACGATTAGCTTTCAGAAGATTAAACAATTTGCCACTGAAGTAAATATTATTTTGAGCTAAGCGCAATATTTTCTTAGCTTGCGCTTCGGCGGTTTTGCTGGTTTGCCGCTCTGTCAAAAATAAAATAGAATAAACTAAATTCACACGGCATGTGGCAGCCGCCAGCTGAGTGTGGTGAAACGTTGTTGTGAAAGCTCTTTTTCTTTCAAGAGGGAAATGCTGCTAACATGACTCAGCAGCCATCGTAACATAATGCAAAGCTTTTAGCAAAGCTCCTGACGGTCGTTAAAATGTCTCTACACGCATACAGACAAGTCCTACGATAATGTCAGAGATTATGTAAAGAAAGATAGGAAGCAAGCTATCCCTCTTTTTTTACAGGTAATATTTGCGCTCTGTGAATAAGTACCTATTTCCCCTTCGTATTTCTTCCAGTTAGATTCTTATTTTTCTTCATTGCTTATACTTCTCGGTCAGCCGCCGTGTATGAATTTGTTTTTGCTTTGTGTATGGACTGCTCATGCTGCGTCGTATTTATTTGGCACTGTCTGTTTATGCTGAAAGCCTAATTAATTTTTCGCAGCATGAACACATATCAATGTATCCATTCCCATACTCTTGTAAGCTTAGAGTGCCTTAGAAAGAATTAGCAAACCAATTGAATATTTTCTTAAGTTTATCACGTGAAATTGTTTGGCTTCTGGTTATTTTGCTTTCAAATAGAGTAAATTTGCTTGTTATAGACTGAGCCCACTAAAAAAAAGGGAAAAAGGGTATATTTCTTGTGTGCAAAAATATGTAACAGGCAGAAGGAAGTAAAGGGTTCAGGCTATCGTCTAGTTGCGATTTCTCGACTAGAGCCTTACTTGTATTTTAAAATTTTGTTGTTGGCGACAAATGAGTATGTACATATCCATATGTATGTTTGTGTTTGTATGCTCATTGGTGTCGAAGGCAAATCGTCTGCAGCTAGCCTGCTGCATGTGCCTTGGTCCGTTTTTTTGTGTATGCATGCCTGTGCGTCTAACGGGACTAGGCAGAACGCAAAAATAATAGCAACAACAACACGTGACGGTTGTCGTTGCTGAAACGCACACGCTGCTCAATGTGTTTTAGTACCATTTACTACAATATTCAATTAATGTCAATGAAATAATTGATGTATGTTTTTAATACAGGGACAAGTATATAAATGCAAAATGTGTTTATTTTGTGGTTAGTGTTAATTTGATATTTAGTCAATTCAATTCTGTTCAATAAGTCATTAATGATCTACCTAACTCCCAATATATGCACATGTATGTATGTATATGTATGATAGAAGTCATAGTTAAGTATCTCACGATTAGCCATACAATTGCACATAAATCATATGAAGTCTATACTACCCTCCCATTTGAGGCATAGCAAGCAGACAGAAACAAAAGTCGAATATTTAAAATCTCAACTTCGGCCACCACACAACGGCAAAATGAAGTACGACAACGTTTAATCTTCGTCTGACGCATTACACGCTTCGATCTAATGCGAATCCGTGTACACTAAGATTCTCATTGGAGTTGAAAAGCAAAAACGATATTCATTTCCCCAGGAGCTTATTTCAGGTTTTATCGTTTCTGTTAAAAAGGAGGGGTATCTTGTTTCCTATCTTTATTTACATAATCTTTGCGATAATGTAATGAATCAAGATAGGAAACAAGCTACCCCTCTTTTTTTACAGTAATATTTGCGATCTGTGAATCGAAAAGTATTCAAAGTAAGAGAGGAAACCAGAGTCGCTCTCATCTGTTAACTTAACATTTTGTAAATTAATAGCACCTGGGGAAATAAGTATCACATTCTGCCTTGTCAACTCATTCACGAAGTGTGCGATGCGTTAGATAACGATAGTGAGCGGCCATTATTCAACTTTGTTTTGGTTGGTGGTCGACTTTTGGTTCTATTTACTTGCTAATGCCTAAAATGGGAAGGCAGCATAGCCTGCCGCCGTCATTGAATTTGTTTTTGCTTTGTGTATGGACTGCGCATGTCCATATTTTAGGTATTTTTAAGTACCGCCAGCCGTTGAAAGCACTTAAAACCAAAATATTATACTGACTGTACAGCTCGAGATTAAGGGTAGGTACTTAAAACGTTTTTAGGCCACAACAACCAGTGCGACCCCATAGCTCTAAAGTGAATATATCTAAATTGTTCACCATGCCCAAACAATTAGTTGTCAAGCTGTATATCTTTATATTGGTACTTTATACACTGACGCCGCTACAAACACCATAGTGATAATTTTACAAGGTCTTTGAAAACAAGCGTTTATACGTTGTGTAACGCATAAAAAAGCATATTTGACCAATAAAAATACACATATATATTTATTCTTAAAAAGCAAAGCGAGCTAAATTGAAAACAAGATGGCTTTTCAAGTGTATATAATATCCGGCATGCCGAAGATAGCCCTTACAAATTGTAGCTCTACTTTTTTTCTTTTAAAGCTCAATTTACAAGTTTTTAAGGTCCTCCGATCACCGCTTTCTTTTTTCCCAACGTCTAATTGTTACATTAACATAAAATTTAAAAAATAAGTATTGGCTATGCAATTTTGATCCTAAAAAAAGTCATTACTAGCGGTGGAAGAATTGTCCACAATTCTTAAGCAAGAGTCACGAATTTTCTACGAAGATTTGCATCAAACATTTCAGACCATTTCCGCTGCCCCATAGGTTTTTGCTTATTTAAATCGGTAACGCCTGTATCTTACACAGTTTTTGAGCTAGACACCCAATTTTAAGGATGATAATATTTTACATCTTATACAGTTGTTGAGCTTGTTACCAAATTTGAAGGAAGACCACTGTTGACATCTCACAAAGATATGAACAAAATTTTAGATGCCACGTATACCCCTGCCATCCCCAGGGCTTACTTTTACTAGTAACGACCATTAACGAACGGAAAAAATGTAAAAATTTCAATACTACCACAAAAATTCTATATCTCCCACAAATTTTAAATTATAGATCCAAAACTTCAAGGGGAAATACTGACAACCATATTCTTACCACTAGTTTTTACACAGGTATTACAATATTATGCAGTCGTTTGCGCCCGAATTTAATATATGTATACTTAGCTGTGTTAGGAAACGGTGAAAGTGTTCAATTTAATGGTTGTTATTTTTTTCGCGCTAAGCTAAAAGTTTTGTTTTAGTCGTAGACGACGTCGTATTCCGTCGACGCTATTTCGGTATTCATCAAGACAGATTGACGGAATGAATACTGTTTTTAATAAATATAATCGCCATTTTTTATTAATAAGCGTTAACGAAAGCGCTAATCAAGAGAAAGTGTAAGCAAAACATGTATTGAGAATGCGTTCGCCAATATTACCAGCAAAGTGGCTAGTGGTGCAACGAACTCCTTAGTGCACCGATGTAAGATACTGCAGAACGTCCTTACCTATTGTTCGACGTCGTGACTTTCCGAGATTGTTACTTCCAGGGGCGGTCTGCTCCCTGGTAGTATGAGTTCGCTGGAGTCAGCAAACACTTTAAAATTGAGAAAATTAATCAAATAAAACTCTTTAAATCATCTTTTTTTTAAATTTATGCAATTGTTGATTGATTTACATAATACTATTCTATGTGATTCCTATACAGCATATTATATATACAGTCCGCCAACAAAGTGTTTACACAATGTGAAAGATTTTGATTTTATATTTTTTTGTTAATGTTAATTTTTTTAAGGTTTTGATAAAAAGGTTTAAAAAAATAAAAAGAACTAGTGTGTCCTTTATAGCTCAAAAGTGAAGAAAATCAAAATTTTTCACATTGTGTAAACACTTTGTTGGCAGAGTGTATAGATTATCTGTCAAGCGGACTGGGCTTTACCTTAAATATTTCAAACCATAATTACACTTATGTAGCTTAAAATGTGGGGAGCAAATGTATTACACCAATACATCTTCTGTAAAAAAAAAAATTCAAAAAGGCAGCAACAAAATAAAATAAATAATAAAACTGATTTGAAAAAACAAACTTATTAATATGATCGAAATGTTGTATTTTTTTTTTTTTTGGAATATATATTGCTAGTCTTCTTTTACCAATTTTGTGATGCTTCGTCACAAGCTTAGAATGCACCTCGACAGGTAAACAAACGTGGTTTTATCGATGTTTAAAATGATAAGGTTGACAGTCCATGTCACTGAGTTTTCTTGATCTTAAATAAAACTGTTTAGAAAAAAGTTAGCTACCACGAAACAACTAATTCAAGGATTTTAATTTTAAATCCTAGGTTAGATCGTGCTATAACTTATATCTTAATCAAAAGGGTTTGTGCAACATATCTTAAAACTTAAAATGTGGATGAGTTGTGTCTGGTGTGGTGTGAAGTGTGTTGCGCTGTGTTTAATTGATTCTTACTTTGCACTTAAAAACTAGGAAAGTGCGACATTCCGACCAATTTTAAGTGTTATCACTTTAACTTTAGCTAGTTTCGTTAAGTTGTAATGAATTACTGCTCCGGAATCGATCTTGCGCTTCTCCTTCGGGTTAATTTGATTTGACTGGTGGTGAGCCTTTCACTCCTCGCCATAAAAAACGATGTGCATGCGATCGGGAAATTATTAATATTAATACTCATAGAAACAAGAGTGAGAAAGACAGATTTTACCGATTCTTGGCAGCAGCCCGTTTAGATGAGCGCTCAATGCGACTGTGAAAATTGGATCGTGGTATTGTTTCGTTGACCAACCGCTTTGTTTTTTTTTTGGCGACTCCCGCAAGTTCTTAGTATCTACATTGCGATGCGCTTCCAAGTTTTTTTTGAACTTTTCGATAAGCCCCTCGCAAGACAGGTTTGACTCTGGCTCCCAAGTATCTTCTTTGGCACCAAAACCCTTCCAGCGAATACGATAGAATCCGCCTTGCTCATCATCCATAAAGTCGATTATGCGTTCGACTGCCCATTCCTTTTCAGGATCGCTCTCTATGTTTTTGATAAGTTTGCGTTCACGACCGCCTTTAGCACCAGCCGCGATTTTTTAATTACTGCAGTGCCCTTTTTTGCACGTTCCTAAAAATAAAAAACTTATCAGGTCTGTTCTACTTTTCGACTCCATGTAAACCGGTCGGAATCGGTTAGATTTTTCTACATTTCGATACCGAGTAAAATAGAATCGTTTTGAAATCGAGTGGCAATAATTACTCCAATTGTTAACGATTGTGGAACTTACTTATGTGTGATTTTTAACATTTTTTTGATTTGAGATTGTTTTTGAAGAATGTCTCTTCGATCCCATCACAATTGACTAAGATATTAGCATTGAGATATTAAGACTGAAAGTGAAAATTTTAATGCATTTATTTCGAAACGGCATTTTGAAAACCCATAGGGTTGTTGCTTAAATATCAAACTTTTGACTGTCTAAAATTTTGTCAAATATGTATATTTTTCAAAACCATTTGCTCGAAATTTAGTTTATTATGTTATTAACCTAAATCAATTAACACTTTTTGTTTTAAATGATCTAGTTCGTCACAGTTTTTGTACAATCTTTCCAAAAAAAAAAAAAATGCCTGCAAAAAAAAAAACAAGTAAAAAAGGCTTTAGTCGAGAAATCTCGACTAGAAGATACCCTGAATGCTTGCATGAATGTTTATTTATTTTTTATTAATTAATTAATATACACACAAATCTAGGATTATACTTGCAAGATCCATTATACTACGATTGAAGTTCTTTCCCTCTCGAGACGTCTGAGCTATTACAACCGCTGCAAAGTTGCTGGTCTTTTTCAAATATATATTTCTTTCTCTTGATATACCCTGAACCCATTGAAAATGGGTATAATGGTTTTGTGCAAAATTATTTAAAAGGCAGAAGGAAGCATCTCCGACCCCATAAAATATTTATATTTTTGATGAGCATCAACAGCCGAGTCGATATAGCCATGTCCTTCCGTCCGTCCGTCTGTATGTATGAACGCGTCGATCTCAGACACTTTTTGTTTGTTTCAAATCATCGATAACTCTTTCCGTTTTCGATATACACATGTGATCCTTAACAACAAAATCTTGAATTTGGAAAACTTTGTGACGGCGATTGAATCATTAGGCGAAATATAACAATCTGCGAAATTTTTATTGAACCCGGTTTCGAAGAACTGGAGATATGGAACATTGAAAATATGCGTACACACACATACTTGCAACTCGGCGTAATGCTGGATTCGGGGCTGTAAGGCTAATTATAGGGTTTGGGTATCTTTTAGTCGGGATTTCTCAATGAAGTTATTGTCATTTTACTACTTTTTCACCTTGTTTTCCGACTTTGATAGACATTTCATTTAGTTTTGTATTCTGGTTTAAAAATGTTTGTTAAATACATATTTCAAAACAAAATGTACAAATATGGGCTTTAATTTAGTTGCCACTTTTTAAGGAGCGATTCGAAAACATCAATGTGCTTGAATGAATAATGTATTGATGTGAAGAAATTGAAGAAATCAAAGCACGATGTTAAACGCAATCGCATTTTAATATGGTGTTTAACGAAATATCATGTTAATAAATGGTGAAATAGATTCCCCCTTACTAATAAACCAAATTAACTTTGCTGTACCCATTAGAAGTAGTAGAAATTTTTTACCTATAGCCCTGCATGCTTGCTTTTCTAACTATGCTGACCATAGCCCTTTTCGGATCTTATATTTATTATATAACGATCTTTCCCACCTAATAACTAATACCACTTCTACATGCTTACTAAAAAAAAATTGCGTAATGTCATTTGTCTACATGTTCGCGATCATCGTAACCGCACGTTACGCGGTGCGCTTTCGGTCGGATGGGCGGGAGGTAAACAACGCGCGTTAACAAGCCGGTGCTTGGTATCGTTGGGCCACTTGAATGTACTGTCCGTTAGTACATCTACGTCCAATAATAAAAAAATCACAACATCGTGCTAATGTAAATTCTAAATGAGAATATTTCCTGCATTCTTTGAACGCGTGCAGTGTCATCAAAGGGACGCGACTGGGATAAGGAAAACCCATAAACCGAATTTTCCGGATGTCATTAAAAGGTTTAAGCGTTAGCGTTAACTGTTGAAAATATGCCAAAGAGACAAGTGCTCTTTAACGTGAAAAGTATCAACAAAAAGAAAACAGCTAATACAAAGTCAACTTGTATCAAGAGGAGAGTTGTCAGAAGAAACCCAAAAAGCTAAAAATAAGGAATACAAAAGTTGCAAAATATCTTGACTTCAAAATAAAGGGTTTTTTTTTAGTATTGCTGTTATATCTCATGTATTTTTGTGCGATAAATATGATCACGGGTTCCAAAATTGCGTACCCTGTCTGGAGTTTGAGAAATGGGTTTTCGTTAATTTTCTTATGAGGGAAGGTAGTAAAATAGTTTTATGCAAATGCTACATTCATTCTTATACGGCTGAATGCACGTGTGAGTGTAGGTATGCAGAATCGATTTGTATTTCATTCTTGTCTGTATCAAAAAGTATTCAAAGCAAGAGAAGAACGCAGAGTCGCTCTCTTCTGTTAACTTTGCACATTTTTCAAGCTTTTTAGCACCTATTTCCCCTCAATTCGTTGCTTCTTTTCGGTTATCTTCTCGGACTACCGCTATGTTTGAATTTGATTTTGCTTTGTCTCATGTACTTTGGGCACTGTCTATTTATGCTGAAAGCCTAATTAATTTTTCGCAGCATGGACACATATCAATGTATCCATTCCCTTGCTCTTGTAAGCTAAGAGTGCCTTAGAAAGAATTAGCAAATAAATTGAATTCAAGTTTATCATATGAAATTAGTGAGCTGCTGGTTATTTTGCTTTCAAATAGAGTAAGTTTGCTTGTTATAGAATGAACCCACTAAAAAAGGGGAAAAAGGGTATATTGTTTGTGTGCAAAAGTATGTAACAGGCAGAAGGAAGTAAAGGGTTCAGGTTATCGTCTAGTTGCGATTTCTCGACTAGAGCCTTCTTTCTTGTGTTTTAAAATTTTGTTGTTGCCGACCAATGAGTATGTATATGTATGTCTGTGTTTGTATGCTCATTGAAGTCGAAGGCAAATCGTCTGCAGCTGGCCTGCCGCAGTGGGCTTGGGCCGTCTTTTTGTGTATGCATGTGTCTGCGTCTAACGGGACTAGGCAGAACGCAAAAATAATAACAACAACAACACGTGACGGTTGTCGTTCCTGAAACGCACACGCTGCTCAATGTTGTTATGATACCCTTTATTACAATATTTAATTAATGTCAATGACATTTTTAATATATATTAATGTTATATAAAGACAATTAATTTTAAGTATATGAATACAAAATGCGTTTATTTTATGGTTAGTGTTAATTTGGTATTCAGTCATTTTAAACCCTTTTCAATAAGTCATTAGTGATCTACCTAATTGCCAATATATAAATAAGCACATAGGGTGGAAGTCATATTTAAGTATCTCACGTTTGGCCATTCAATAGTACAAAGTTCATACAAAGCTATGCTGCCTTCCTATTTTAGGCATTAGCAAGTAGATAGAACCAAAAGTCGACCACCAACCAAAACAAAGTTGAATAATGGCCGATCACTATCGTTATCTAACGCATCGCACACTTCGCGAATGAGTTGACAACGCAGAAGTGATACTGATTTCCCCTCGAGCTAATAATTTGCAAAATGTTAAGTTAACAGAAGATGACGACGCTGGGATCCTCTCTGTATATTCAGTACTCTCTGCCTGTGACGGCGGCTGTATGGCTGTTGCGCAAGCGCTGATGTTTAGTTCTTTTGGGGGCACTATCTCTATGGGCACAAACTTGATGACCCCCTCGACGAATTTGCTGATCCTCGACCGGTGGTCTTCTGCATCTGCCTTGGCCACTCCTGGTGTGTGCGGAACTGCTGCCTGGACGGTCTGACTCTGTCCAGGGTTCCAAGCGTAAGTCCTCTTCCTGCACTTTCACTAATTTGTCCGACTTTTTTCTTTCTTTCTTTCTTTTTTTTCTTTTTCGCTGTCTCATGCCTGGCTTTCTTCTCTTCTTCCTCATCTCAGCCATTTTCCTAAACGCCGACACCAATCGAATATCTTGGCCTACACGACTCTCCAATCCTCGTTCGACAACCACAACCATCAGCACATCGCCGACCATAACACCACACTCCGGTTCGCTTGTGTGCGCTGCGAACAGGAGTGCTAAAAAGAGGCGTCTGCTCGCCAAGCTGCCCAACGCAGGCCACCGCCCACGCCCTGAGATTAAGAGTCTCATGCTCTACCAACTAAACTAGCTGGGCACATATCCAACGCTCGGGGGTTACTGCTTGAGATCCTTAGCGTGGAAAACCCCGAGTGGATTTCTTTGAAGTGTCTCCAGCTCATATAGAAAACGTCCTACTGGCCTCACTACCCGGCACTTGGTGTAACGGCGGCAGAACTTCGCGTTGAGGTTCTTCGCGAAGTCACTCAACACGAAATTACGCTTATACACCTCCTGCCCTGCCGTGCATTGAACGTCCCGTGCCTTCAGGTCGTACTGCCTTGCTGATTTCTCATACGCCCGGTGTAGCGTCTCTTGGATGCGAGGACGGTATATTTGCTGCTTCGCTGACCTCTCTAAGGACTTGATGGTCGAGTCGCTAACATCGCCAACCCTCTTGGCTAAGCTATACTCGCTGCCGTGACTCAACATGTGCTGTCCGAACAATGCGAAATATGGAGAGGTTCCGGTCGCAAAGTGCACTGCACTTCGCAACGCCATCGCGATCTCGGGCAACGCCTCGTCCCACACCGTCTGGTCGGCGCCAATATGCACTCGTATCGCTGCCAACACCGAATGGTTAACACGTTCGGACGCGTTCGCTTGCGGGGCATAGTTCCCGGTGCGACAGTGCTTTATCCCGTGGTGTTCTAGCATCGCTCCGAACTCCTGTGACACGAACTGCTTCCCGTTGTCGGTGTGGACGATTTCGGGGACTCCATACGCCGAGAACACATCTTCTCTTAAGAACCGGATGACCGCTGCCGCTGTCGCCTTCGGTATCGCCTTTAGCCAGACAAATTTGCTAAAATGGTCTAGCACCACTAGAATGTAGGCGTTGCCCTGGCGAGAACGTGGGTACCTGCCCAAGAAATCCAAATGTAGCTTTTGCATCGGCCGCTCCGTCACCATCTCCTTGCCCATCCTCCGCCTTGCAATCTGCGTGCTGTGTTTGGTTTCTTTGCAGACTTCGCACCCGAGCACATGCGCCCGTACTTGCACTGCCATCCTCGGCCAGAAATAGAATTGGCGCAGCCTTGCCAATGTTCGGGCTATGCCTCCGTGCATCCCCTTAAAACCGTCGTGCGCCTGGTGAACTAGTGTGCTAGTTAGAGATTCCGGAATCCATAGCTTCCAAAGGAACTCCTCGCTATCGTCCCTTGCGAACTGGGACCTCTTGAAGAGTAGGCCGTCCTCAATCCGGAGATCAGGAAAACGCTCCGGTTCTGCGCGCACTAATGCCAACCGACTCTGGTACTCCTCGCTCTCAAAGGCTGTCGTCTCGAACTCGAACAAGTTGAGCTCTTCCACCTCACACGGTCGAGAGAGCATGTCGGCTACCACGTTCTCCTTCCCTTAACGGTGTTCGATTTGAAAATCAAACGCCTGTAGCGCTAGGGACCACCTCGCCAGTCTTCCACTCAGGTCTTTGAGTGACATTAGCCACTGCAAGCTCGAATGGTCCGTAATGACCGTGAACGGCATTAGCTCCACGTATGGCCTAAATTGCTCCATCGCCTTCACCGCTGCGAGGCACTCCTTCTCCGTTACGCTATAATTCAACTGGGCTCCACGCAGCTTTGCTGAAAAGAACCCAATGGGTCGATCTGCACCCTCGTCGTCACGCTGAAAGAGAACTGCACCAATCCCCAAGTGGCTTGCGTCGCACTGGATGAAATAGGGCCGGCTAAAATCTGGGTGCACTAGGACCGGCGCACAGGGAAGTGCCTTCTTCAACTTATGTAATGCCCCGACTGCTTCAACCGACATTTCACACTTCTTGCCGATTTTTAAGGCAATCAGTTAGCGGCGCAGAAAGGCTCGAGAAATCTCGGATGAATCGCCTGTACCAACCTACAGTTCTAAAAAATCTCCTTAGCTGCTTAGTGGTTCTCGGGACGGGAATCTGGACTATTGCCTCAACTTTGCTCGGATCCGTTCGCAGAGCTCCGTCACCAACAATGTACCCTAAATACCTCAGAAATTTGAAGCAAAACTTCGATTTCTGCAAGCTAATGGTCAGATTGGCCTCCTTAAACACTGTGCTACCTCCTTCAACAGCTGCACATGCTCCTCAAAGGGGCGGGCGATGATCAGCAGGTCATCCAAATAGACGAACACGCGATTCCGCAGACGTTGTGGTATCACCCGGTCCATCAATCGACACAACCGCTGAGCGGCATTACACAGACCGAAAGGCATCATCCGGAATTGATAAAGCGGACGGCCCGTAATAGTGAATGCCGTGTATGCTCTGCTCTTGGGCTCCAACTCAATCTGCCAGAATACGTGTTTCAAATCGACGCTGCTGATGAAGTTAGTGTCATCCACGCGGCTTAGGATAGACTCAATATTCTGTAAAGGGTAGGCATCTTTTACGGTTACACTCTTCAGCTTACGAGCGTCTAAGCACAGCCTATTTTTTCCAGGCTTTCGTACCAGCGTCGTCCTGTTGCTCCAGGGACTTTCGCTTGGCTCTATGACGCTAAGTCGAAGCATTTCGTCGACCTCCGCGAAAAGAAGCTGCTGGTGACACTGGATAAAAACGCTCCTTCATTGTTACTGTGCCTTCTATTAGTTCGATCGTATGACGCTTCATGTGAGTCTTTCCTAATCCTTGCTGCTCGAACGCCCGGAATTCAGCCTTGATCGCCTCCAGCTGCTCCTGCTGCTCGGCATTCAGCTCGTGTGGATCGATCGGCTCTCCCCTAGTCGTGAACTCTGAGTCCACCTGCTCAAGCGACTCCACTCCTACGACCTCGGGTGCTAGGCGAAACTTCTTCCAGCAGTCGATGCCCAGGTACAAACTCTGAACCAGGGCGGGGCAGACATACAACGTCATCTTATGCGTCTCGTTTTTGTATTGGATCGGCACAAGAATCTTACCCAACACCGAGTAGCTCGCACCTCCTGCGGCTCGCACCTTAGAAGTCTGAGGGTACCAGGCTATTCCCAGCTTCTCGATCAGATCCGCTGCTCCTGCGCCTAAAAAGCTAACGGTTGCCCCAGTGTCCAGAAGCGCCTTTACTGTGTGACCTTGAAGCTGCACTTCGGCAAAGGGTCGGTCGTCGTCCTTGAGCGCTTCACCAAGTGCTTCGCACACGCGATTGCGTTCCCTACGGCGTAATGTGTGCCTTCTCCGCCTCCGTGGAACTGGTGAGTTCTGGTGCCGCTTTGAGTCCTCCTCTTCGGCAAAGATCCGGGCTCTTGCATCTTCGTACGCAACTTGGCGCGCTTCAACAGGCAGTCGTGTTTTGTCCTTTGTCCTTGGCAAGGGCTCGCTGTTGGCTTTTCTAAACATATTCTAAACTACCATGTGATCCTTACTGCTGCTGCTAAATCCTAACATGTCTGGTGGAGAGGATTTTAATGGTTTCTCAACCGTGGCATTGAGCGCGACTCCTCGGCCTGCTTGATGCTCTGCATCTCGTTTCCCGAACGACATTTTGGGCATTTGGGCAATACCACTCCTGGGAGTCCACATTTATAACAGAATATATTTCTTACCGTGGCTTCGCACTCCCAAAAAGTATGCTCTCGCTGGGCACAGTTCCAGCACGTTATCGCGTTGTGGTCGCCGCTACCACCTCTAGGCCTGTGCAGTGCCGCAACTGCCTCATCCGGTGCAACCTCTGCAGTGGCTTTTTCCTCCTCATAGAACGCCTCGTTCACCTGGAAACGGTCTCTAGGCCTACCGACTGGTTCCGCTGTGGTCTGACTTCTTGACCAACGTGAAGACAGCATTCTCTCGGCGTCGTGGCATTCTTCACGCAGTCTCTCCAAGTCAGTGATCCACATAGGAAAGATGATCCGCGAGATACCGTCCCGTATATATACCTTCACGATCTTGATCAGGTCGTGGGCGCTGACGGGTACCTCCAATCTCGACCTGAGAGCAAACATGGCCTGGACATAATCATCGATGCTCTCTCCTGGCTTTTGTCGCCTCTCGCGAAGCTCCTGCTCGCGTTCGAAATTCGACCTTCGCGTCTGAAATCGCTGTTTCAGCGCGTACCGCAGATTCGGCCCGTCTGTTGCCCCACTCGTCCTGAGGAACATCCAATACCAATCTTTTGCGCGTCCCTCAACCAGCGTGTGAAAGTCCCGCAGAACATCCGGCCACGGCACCTGGTAGGTCTGCCTTAAATTATCCATCCTGAAGATAAATTCGCCGATTGGCATTCCAGAAGGGCTGGCATCAAAAGCGAGACCCCATCGACGCATCGGGATCATCTCGGGTCTGGACTCGGTCATATCGAATGGCCTACGCATGGGTTGATCGTATCTCGCCTGTGCTTCGCTACGCGATCCAGAACTCCAATGCTCTGCTTGCTCGCGCTGCTCGGACTCCAGAGCGCAGTTGCCGACCCAGAATCCCTGTGCAGCTGGAGGCTTTCGCTGAGGCGCCGCACGATCAGGCGGTGGTGCTGCGTTCTGTCCGGGCGGTGGGCGAACAGTTGGCTGTGTCTCTCTCGGCCCTGACAGATGTGTATACAGGCTGCTTTTTCGGATTGCCTGCATATACTCCAGCATCTCACGCCTATTTTTTTCTTAGAGCTCGGCCATTTCCGTCGCCATAATGGCCCGGAAAGTTTTTCGCGCCTCCGTTAGAGCTGAATTTATCGCGGCACTTATCTTGCTTTGCAAATCCAGTGGAGCTGGCTGTTCCTGTGCCGTCGTTGAGCAGCTGCGTTTTGGCACTGCTCCTAGGCTGTTAAGATGTGTATCCCCGCCTACTGCTCCTGCCTCCGAGATATCCATTTCCTCTCGTGGCGAAGTGTCGTTGGATGAAGTGTCAGTTTGCAGTTTTCGAGCTTTGGATGCCGATCGAGTGATAGGAGCAATTAATTCGGCCCCTCTACTCCGATTGAAATACGCACTACGCTTATCCCTTCTTTGTTCCTCTATACTTTCCTTTTCCCCACGCATTTTCTTTTTTTTTCCTATTAAACTAATTTCTCTCTTTCAGTTACCGATAATGGGACAACATGTAATTACGGGGTGAGACGAACATGGAACATGATACGGGTATGGTAAGTGTTGGGCGTACCTACATTGGTCCTAATCCTTAAATTGTCCTATTCCTATATCACAGTTGGGCTATTGAAACTAAGTGCTATACCATACTTGGCGTGGCAGGAAACGCAATGCCGGTCCTGAAGGACATGACACGGACCATAGCCTCGACACATCTACCACAGAAGGGTGCTCTGATCCACTCTAGGACTCGCCTGGGCATTGTTGGATGTGACGTTCTGTGTCTTACCCTTTCCTCCAGCTACTGCAATATCAGCTTAGGCATTATACCACTGTTGGACATAAAGTAAAACGAGTAACTTACACACGTAATATAACTGATACAATAAACTGAACATATACTGTGACTCCACTAGCGTCTTTCATTAAGTTTTCTTGATTGGGCGCCATTTGTTATAAACCGTCTTTTCATTCCCAACACTGTATCGATAGCCAGCTAGCAAATCGGTCACTCAGGGATGGATACGACCTGGATACAGTGCTGGCCGGTGTAACAAAAATTTATATTTTTTTTACGAATAACTAAAATTTAACAAACGGTTGAATAGTAAATTTTTACAGATTCGGACAACTATGGGACATACAAAGGTAAAAATGGTGGAAACATTTACCCCCAATGCGCCCTCCCTACCTATGGGTCGGTATTTTTGCATTTTATTGCCGACCCCCTATACACCACAACACTATCAACAACAACTTACCCCTATACACCACAACACTATCAACAACAACTTACCCCGACATCAACACACAATCGTCCCACCCACACATAAATATCTACTCACACATGTTTATATAAACAGTACACACTTATATTTATTCATTTAAAACTATACATGGCTTTCTTAAAATAAATTTACTTTATATTAATCAAAAAAAGAATGAAGAAAGTATTTAAATCAATAAATAAACAAAAATGAACATGAAACGTAGAGCATATAAACAATACGCGAAAACGTAGAGAGAATGATTAAATAAATAAATTAAATGATAGTAAATAAATAGGGGCGGGGATAAATCGCTAATTAAATAAATTAACTAAGTCTAATTCGGGCCTTCGACAATCGGTCGCGGCCCACTGAGCCTGTGACGGCGGCTGTATGGCTGTTGCGTAAGCGCTGATGTTTAATTCTTTTGGGGGCATTATCTCTACGGGCACAAACTTGATGACCCCCTCGACGGGTTTGCTGAACCTCGTCCGGTGGTCTCCTGCATCTGCCTTGGCCGCTCCTGGTGTGTGCGGAACTGCTGCCTGGACGGTCTGACCAAACCAAACCAAGTTTGGTGTCTCTAGCCTAAAAACTAGAAAATCGGTGCAAAAACAATTTTTGTTCTTTGCACTTAGGGGTCTTAACTGGCACAATAACATTTACTCACCTTCTTACCATAGTAAACTGTAACTAACAAATCTTTCTTCTGTTTCTGATCGTAGAACAACCTTTTTCCACAAACTTATTTATGGTGAAAGTGATTCTTCTGAATTAATCACTCAAATAAGCTTTACAGTTCCGATCAGAAATAATATAAATTTTCTACCTCTTCAAGCTTATTACTCTAGTTATCCACAACCCTTTTTGGATCTTATGTGCATTACGATCTTTCCTATAAAACACATGTACACGATGTTCGTAACCACACGCTACGCGGTGCGCCCCTCGGTCGAACGGTGCTATGTATCTTTGGGCCACTTGAACGTACTGCCCATTAGTACATCTACGTCCACTACATTTATAAAAGGCGGTCGGTGCGGGTGGGCGTGGCAGTTTAATTTTCAATGCATATCTTTTTGATGCAGATCTGTTGTGAATGTCACTACCATATACCACATTAAAACCAAGTTTGGTGTCTCCAGCCTAAAAGCTGTGGAAGATATTGATATTTCCCATTTTACAATGCAGGCGGTATGGGTTCCCCCGCTTTCAAAAGACGAGTGGCTAGTATCGTAAGTGGTGGGCGTGGCATCAAAGCTTTTGATGCGAATTTTTCGGAAAAAGTAACCAGCTTTCTTCCAACCCAAATTGGTGACTCTAGCTGTTAAAATGTGGAGTATATGTGTATCGACTTATTATCGATTTAAATTTGTTTGACAAACACCTGGACCCAGTTAATTATAAACTTTCAAGTCTATAGCTTTAAGGGTGTCTAAACAAGTAAGAAGGCTCTAGTCCATAAATCCCGACTAGACGTGCCTAAGCCCTATACTTTACGCGTACAGTCAGTGCTTGCAAGTATGTGTGTGTATTATGTACGCGCATCCTGCATTCTACATACTCAACTTCAATGTTCCATATCTCCCGTGTTTCTTAACCGATTTCAATGACAATTTCACAGATTGACATTATTTTGCTTAATGTTTCAAACGCCGCCTTAAAGTTTTGCAAATTCAAGATTGTTTTGTTATCGATCCCATGTGTATATCAAAAACGGGATGAGTTATCGAAAATCGAAAACAAACTTTGACTGCCCAGGGATTAGTCGAGCTTATGTTCCAAATCTGGAGTATCTAGCTCTGATAGTCTCTGAGATCGACGCGTGCATATATACGGACAGACAGAAGGGCATGTCTATATCGACTCGGCTGTTGATACTGATCAAGAATATATATACTTTATGGGGTCGGAGATGCTTCCTTCTGCCTGTTACATACTTTTGCACAAAACCATTATACGCTTTTTACCTTTTAATGGGTTCAAAGTATAAAAAAAGAGTCCGCAAAGCCGTTATCAAAATTAGTCTAAAATCAAAATCAAGCTTTCCGTTATAACTTGTTTGCACAGAGAGCTCAAGGCAAGACTTGTGGCTAAAGGATGCGTCTAGCAGCATGAGATTACTTTATACGAGAAATTTTCCTCAGTTGTGAGATATTCTACCAAAAAAATGGTGTTGGGCTTTGTTAATTTGATAAAACAAACATTTTGTGCACCAATATAATAGTTTAATATAATATGATTTCCCCTTACATATTAAACAATATATTATTTCGAAAATTTTATATTTTTACGCCACACTGTACGCTGAGACCGAACAAAATCAAAAAAATATGTCTCACATTCCGTATGAGCAGTCTATTTAATTATACTTGCAACCAATAATAGAAACCAGGTTTTTCCTACGTGTAGTTATCCATTTACATAGATTTATTACAAAGGAATCCGTGGGCGTCTCAGTTGCATGCGTCACATGCAAGCTATAGAAAAGCAACAGCTGCCACAATAGCAGCAGCAGCAACTACTGTAAACAACAATTACAATGTTTCCCGGTTTGAGGCACAGCTGATCGAAAGACCTCTTCATTCATAAAGCGCCAATCACTATGCTTTTGTTCTCTTACGCTTTATAGCTTTGTTGGTCTGTTGCATGCATTTGTGTTCTCTTATACTTAATCTCTTTCTCTATCTCTCTCTTAAAATTGTTTCAGCTCTTTATAAGTCTAAGACAGCGCCTGCGCGCAGCTCAGACAGTTGACGGCGTTCACAGCGGGCGCTTAGACATACGTCGCGTTTCTCTCCGTTTATAGGTTTGTGTTCACTAATGTTTATCCCGACCGTCAAACCGTCCGCACTCATCTCCCTTCCAGCACAGTAGAACGTTAGCCAATCAAAATGCTGGCGCGAGTGCTCATGTTTATGTGTTGGCGAAGGTGGAATGACAAACTCCACGCTAAGACGTATTACATCCTGTAACAGTTCGCGTTTTCGCCGTGTTTTGCTCACTTCAATTAATACATGTTTCTTTCAATTTGCTTACTATTTTTATTTATTTTTGTTTAAGTGTTTAGAGTGTTCGATTGGGCGGCATTTCCGCATAACAAAACTAAACAGTGCTTTAAGAAAAAAAAATAAAGTACACAAATGAAAACAATAGTAAGTGTCATACAGTTTACAGCAAAATCCAAATAAATAAATACTCCTTAAAATACAAATTTTTTAAATTTGTTATGCCAGCCAAAACCAAAAAAAAATATTAATAAAAAGAGCTTAAAAATGTTGCAAAACCTTAGATTGTTGACAACAACATCATAAATAGCAAAAGCTGCTGCTTGCTGCATGACAAGTAATTGTGGATTGTGGACGTTGGTATTCCTACTGCTTAAAACGCTTAACAAAAAACAACAACAACAGGAAAAGGAGTGCGTGACCCCAACACAGTTGTCGCACTTGCTGTGTGTGTATGTGTGTGTGTTTTTGTGTGTGTGTGTTTGTGTTGCATTACTTGCTTCCTACTAAAAAGTCCACTTGAATGCATAAAAGTGAAATACAATTTGCAGCCTGCACTGTTGTTGTTGTTGCTTTTGTGAGTGTTGCTGTTGTTAATGTCATTTACATTTTTGCTTGATTATCAACTTATTTTCTTATATTGTAATTCGAAAGAGAAATGCAGCTGCAACAGCATTTAAGAGGACAATAGCAAACTATCAACACAAAAACACATACAGTGCAAAAAGTGCAAAATAACCAACCAACGAAAAGCAGCAATAACAACAAATACAAAGGTTATTGCAAATTGCAATCGTTTGTTGCATACAACACAAAAGCAATATGGCACCGATTGGACGACAACAATTGCATTTTTGCTCAGCTGGTATCCTGCTGGTCCTCATACTGATGCTAAGATCCTCGCTAGCTTTGGCCAAGCCGCCTTCTGCTGCAACACAAGAAGCTGACCATAAAAGTGGTAAGACACCTTTTGACCTCACCCCCCAACATCTCCACACACCAAACTGCAATTGATGCAAGATGAGGGTGTTAAGTAAACAGCTGACAGCGAAAGTTACACCTTCATTCTCTCTCTTCCTTA
Source organism: Scaptomyza cyrtandrae (assembly GCA_035044605.1). NCBI lineage: Eukaryota > Metazoa > Arthropoda > Insecta > Diptera > Drosophilidae > Scaptomyza > Scaptomyza cyrtandrae. Next base: position 132,159 of record JAWNNS010000078.1, read on the forward strand.
CCCCCCCCCCCCCCCCCCATTGCCGATATCTTTTTTTCACATCTGCTAACTGAGAATTGTGGCGTATAAAGCTATCATCGTAAGCAATATAGCAGCAAGAGCAGCACGAAACACAACAACGTTAGCGCTGTTAACATGAACCGGTTGCATGGGCAATATGTATGTAGAAAAAAGATGTGGGTAAAGCAGGGGGAAGGGTTTCTGCTGCTGATGGCTTTGATTTGTGACATCGCTTTCACTTTGGCAGCTGCTTTTGTTGCTGTTGGTTGTTTTCTGCTTGATTTTCTTTGGGCGGGTATAGTCTTTAAATTTTGCTTTTATCAATTATATTCATAATATTCCGCCAGCACATAGCCGAGCTCAACTTTATTGCTATAAATTAATTACGTATCATTGAGCTTGTATGTTTATACGATGACTCCAAGTTTGTTGTGAACGTGACTGTCTGAAAAAGGGAGCACATATAAGAATAGCAGTTAAAAGCAGCATATTTCATGCTAAAAGTCCATGAAAATAATGTTTGGTTGGCTTTGTTACCAAATTTTTTTGGTTCCGTTTTTTGGGGGACCTCACTTGCTATCAGCGATGCTAACTTTTAAAAATGAAAAATGCTGTTTTGGACTTTAAACAAACCCAAAGAAAAGCGAAAATTATTGAAAACAATTAGGGCTATTTTCGGCATGCCGACAATAATATACACTTGAAAAGCCTACTTTTTTTTCATAGAAATATCTCTTTAAAAATTTTTTATTTTTACGGCAGCTATATGTTAAAGTGGTCTGATCTGGCTTATTTTGACAAATAATTAAACTGCAATAAGATATTTACCAAAGGTTTAGGTCCATAGCACAAAAACTGAACTGAACTGGCATGGATATACCGACTCTGCTCGCGATTCTGATCAAGAATATACATACTTTATGGTGTTAGAAATGCTCCTTCTAAGCGTTATACATTTCATGACAAAGTTAATATATCTTTTAAGTGTTTAACAAGACTCGATAAACAGATAATGTTCTTTTAATTATTTATTCATTTTGTTCTTCCAACATATGAATAAAGATCCATAAATTTCTTCTAAGCATCCATTGTGCCAGTTAGTTTCAGATACTTTTGTGGCATCTGGGGACTTATACTTAAGATTATATTATTAATTATTAAAAGCGTGTTGTCAAATTGAATGATTTACCTGCAAATTAATTACTCAGATGCAGTTGCAAAACCGACATCAATTTTCGGCCTTTCATGAAAATGATGAAGCAGTTTAAGCTCTGCCTATAAGGATGAGGAAACAAAATATGACTTTATTAATTTTCAGTTATTGTTGTTGACACTTCATCTGACAGAATCGTTACACAGATATTTTCATAAAATTTAGTTATAACGGTTAAAAAAAAATAATAACGTTCACACAGACGAAATTGCGGACAGCACAAAACCAATATTCTCTTTACCTTCGGTACGAGGGTATAAATTCAAACAGCGTGCAACAAAAAAAGCACATATTCACATTACATACTACTACCACCTGCATATGTAAGTATTTATCTAACGCGGTTCGACATTATCTCAGCTGCAGTAACTTGCAAAATTGCCAGCAAATGTTGGTGTTTCGAAGCGACTTTGCCTCGAATCATCTGCCAGGCAGCCACAATGCACCATTGGCTTTCTTCTTTTTGTGTTGATGTTACCAAAGTTATTTTCATTCCCGCTGCCAAATACCTCTCGCACTTCTCTCTTCGTGTGCCTCATCTGTGTTATTATGTCATGCGGTCGCCAATCACAGTTGCAGTTGCATTTCAAATCTTACTCCCCGTTGCTGATGTCACAGTCAAACAGCTTTCAAAAAGTAACCTTATATTTATGTATGTATTATGTTTTTATACTAATACTACTGAAACTAGCAGACTTACATTGTTTAACAGCTAAAAGATGAATAAAAATTGTTTTTTCTACATTTTTGCTTAGGATTACTCAGCAACACAAAAAACAAAAGAAAAATGTACACATATGGATGTATTGATAATACGTTTATGCTTAATAAATCTTATTGCAATAAATGTATTTTCTGTAAAACTCCAAATAAAAACAAGTAAGAAGGCTCTAGTCGAGAAATCCCGACTAGACGATACCCTGATCCCTATACTTTACGCGTACAGTCAGTGCTTGCAAGTATGTGTGCGTGTGTGTACGACCATGCTGCATACTGCATACTCAACTTCAAGGTTCCATATCTCCGGTGTTTTTCAACCGATTTTAAAAAAAATTTCACAGATTGTTATTATTTTGATTAATAATTCAAATGCCATCTAAAATTATTTCAAATTCAAGATTTTGTTGTTATCGATCCCATGTGTATATCGGAAACGGGATGAGTTATCGAAAATCGAAAACAAACTTGTACTGCCTAGGGATTAGGCGAGCTTAAGTTCCAAATCTGGAGTCTCTAGCTCTTATAGTCTCTGAGATTGACGCGTTCATACATACAGACGGACAGACGGACAGAAGGACAGACGGACAGACGGACATGGCTATATCGACTCGACTGTTGATGCTGATAAAGAATATATATACTTTATGGGGTCGGAGATGCTTCCTTCTGCCTGTTACATACTTTTGCACAACTTCATTATACCCTTTTTTCCCATTTTTAATGGGATCAGGGTATAACAAGTAAGAAGGCTCTAGTCGACAAATCCCGACTAGACGATGCACTGAACACAATATTTAACGCGTCAGTCAGTGTTTGCAAGTATGTGTGTGAGTGTGTGTGCGCGCATACTGCATACTCAACTTCAATGTCCCATATCTCCGGTGTTTCTCAATCGATTTTAATAAAAAATTTCACAAATTGAAATTATTTTATCTTATCTTTCAATCGCCGTCTCAAAGATTTCCAAATTAAAGATTTGGTGCTATCGATCCCATGTGTATATCGGAAACGGGAAGAGTTACCGAAAATCGAAAACAAACTTTTTCTGCCTAGGGATTAGGCGAGCGTATGTTTGAAATCTGGAGTCTCTAGCTCTTTAAGTCTCTGAGATCGACGCATTCATACATACGGACAGACAGACGGACAGACAAACAGACGGACGGACGGACAGACGGGCATGGCTATATCGACTCGGCTGTTGATGCTGATCAAAAATTTTGACACAATTTTAATGGGTTCAGAATAAAACAAGTAAGAAGGCTTTAGTCGAGAAATCCCGACTAGATACCCTGAACCCTAACGTTAAGTATAACGCGGTTCGGAAAATTATATTTAAGGAAACCTTAAGGAAATGTAAAAGCGATTACAGTTTACATTTTAGAAAAACTATATTTTTAATGTCCAAACAGAAAGGCTTAGCAGGTGATATGTGTGTGTTTTATTAATACGTATAAAAGGAGACACGCTTTGTGTTTGTTGTTGTTGGTAAAATTCCATGAAAGGGCTTTTAAAACAATATTGCTGACCTTTAACCTTTGAAAGTAACAAACTATGTGCCTGTCGTTCTGACAAACCGACCGTAATTATACAGTTTATTTGCAAGCTGATTTTATCAAAGGTTTCGTTATTTGAAATGCCAAACAACTTTTGGGCAATGAGCAATTTAGAAATTTAAACCAAACCAAATCTCAAACCGAAATGGCACTTAACATTTAAGACAAGCCAGCCATCCAGCATTCATCAAATAATTTATAATTACAATGAAGCGATGACGCGAATCAAATAGCGTTGCTAAACAGAAGCGACATAATTCTCAATGACTCTAGAGAGAGATTAAAAAATTGTGGGCGTGTCATTAATTCAGTTTACAATGCTGGTGCTGGTTGTATTTAATATCTGTTCAGTTGGATTTTGAATGTTATTTAACGTTTTATGTGTGTATGTTCATCAGTGTGTTTGTATTTGCAATTTGTTATACAAGTCCAAATGTGGAAATAGCCAAATTAAAGTCGAGTGATGTCTTCATTTCGCTTTCGCAGTAAAAATAACGTAATTGCTCGCTGTTCAGGGCCCGTTGGTTATTTGGACACGCACCGTTGGATATTGCAATCAATCACAAAAGTTCCATTTTCCATTTGCCACACACAAACAAACATAGATATTAACACAGTCTCAGATGGGATAAACTGATGCATAGGCTAATTCAAATTGCGTTATAATAATAATGATCAGTTAGGTAATGTTGTAAACCCAAATAATCGATCAGGCAACAGTTTAAAACTTACAAGATGGGTTGGTTGTCTTTGTTACGTAAGCATGCCGCATTTTTGCCACATTCACAGCTTCGATAATTTATTTATTTTTATACCCTGATCCCATTAAAAACAAGAAAAAAGGGTGTAATGGTTTTGTGCAAAAGTATGTAACAGGCAAAAGGAAGCTTCTCCGACCCCATAAAGTTTATATGTTATTGATCAGCATCAATAGCCGAGTTGATATAGCCATGCCCGTCTGTCCGTATGTATGAGCCAACCGAACTCAGAGACTATAAAAGCTAGAGACTCCAGATTTGGAACTTAAGCTCGCCTAATCCCTAGGCAGCACAAGTATGTTTTCGATTTTCGATAACTTATCCCGTTTTCGATATACACATGGGATCGATAACAACAAAATATTGAATTTGGAAAACTTTCAGATTGATACATATTACAAAATAATGATAATCTGTGAAATTTTTATTAAGATCGGTTAAGAAACACCGGAGATATGGGACATTGAAGTTGTGTATGCAGTATGCAGTATGCGCGTACACACAAACACACATACTTGCAAACACTGACTGTACGCGTAAAGTATAGGGATCAGGGTATCGTCTAGTCGGGATTTCTCGACTAGAGCCTTCTTACTTGTTTCTCGCCCAATTTGCGGCTTTTTCTGGACTTTATCTTAGCGCTGTTAAATCTTCATAAATAAATCTCATGATCCAGGTCAACTATAAGCACCCGTTATTTTTATGCATAAGTATCTAGGCTTAAAAAAGTTCAAGATTTTGTTGTTATCGATTCTATGTGTATATCGGAAACGGAAAAAGTTATCGAAAATCGAAAACAAACTTGTACTGCCTAGGGATTAGGCGAGTTAGGCCTTAGCTCTTATAGTATATGAGATCGACGCGTCCATACATACAGACAGACGGACGGACGGACAGAAGGACATGGCTTCATCGACTAGGCTGTTGATGCTGATCAGAATATATATACTTTATGGGGTCGGAGTTGCTTCCAAAACCATTATATTATATATACGCTTTTTACCCATTTTTAATGGGTTCAGGGTATAAATAGAGAGGTTGGAACTGGCAGAAGAGCTTAACTTTCTGTTAAGGTTGTCAATAACAAATTTTACAGTTTTGGAAACTCTCTCTCTAAAGTTGAGGAAGTTTTAAAGTTTTGCAATGGTCGTCAAATATTTACATTTATTGAAGGATACCTAAAGTGTGGGAAACATAGACATTTATTTTAAAAAGGGAGGACGATTGGGGAGAAATAACCACTCGAAAATTTTTAAATATGAAACATGTTGATTATAAACATGGTAGAACAGCAATAGTATGAAATATATTTTAATCAAAAGCGTGCACTTTAAATTGACTGTGCCATGTTAATTTCACGTTGAACCATATTTAATTCAACTATATACGCATATTCAAATCAAATATTTATTAAATTGTAGCACCCTATTTATTAAGAATAAGTATAATCCGTTTTTAAATTAAAAAAACAGGCATCTACTAGTTCCATTCCGAAGCTTTTTCGTTTTACATCCAAACTAACTGCATACAAAATAAGTTTGGCAACAGCGCAATGACTAAGGCATCCGCTTAGTGAACTAGGTTAAACTAAGTTTGATTAAAACAGTTTTCATTCCATTTTTAGCATTTTCAATAACTTCAATTATAAATCTAACGTTTCTAGTAGACCATGTCGTAAGATATCAAGTAAGAAGGCTCTAGTCGAGAAATCCCGACTAGACGATACCCTGATCCCTATACTTTACGCGTACAGTCAGTGTTTGCAAGTATGTGTGTTTGTATGTACGCACATACTGCATACTGCATACACAACTTCAATGTCCCATATCTCCGGTGTTTCTTAGCCGATTTTAATAAAAATTTCACAGATTGTGACATTCACATTTTGTTTATTATTTCAAATGCCATCTCAAAGTTTTCAAAATTCAACATTTTGTTGTTATCGATCCCATGTGTATATCAAAAACGGGATGAGTTATCGAAAATCGAAAAAAAAAACTTGTACTGCCTAGGGATTAGGCGAGCTTAAGTTTCAAATCTGGAGTCTTTACCTCTAATCGTCTTTAAGATCGGTTGGGTCATACATACGGACAGACGGACAGACAGACGGACGGACAGACGGACATGGCTATATCGACTCGGCTGTTGATGCTGATCAAGAATATATATACTTTATGGGTTCGGAGATGCTTTCTTCTGCCTGTAACATACCTTTGCACAAAACCATTATACCCTTTTTCGCCATTTTAATGGGATCAGGGTATAAAAAATCAAGAATCTCAAGCTTGGTTTTGAGGTATTAATGATGTTAAAATGACAATTATTATTTATGCATCAAAACTGAAACATGAAATATTTTGATCTTACTATGTCACAGTAATTCTTGATTCTTCTTCAGCATATTGATATTTTATGCTAAATTATGAACGAAAATATTTAGATTATTCATAATTCATGAATATGCGTATTTATATGACTTTTTCTTTGAGTTTAGCTTTGAATGTATCTTGTTGTCTAGTTGCGCATATACGGACAACTATCGGTTTCAGAGTGTGAATATTGGTAAATAGGTACTACAAATTTTTGATCTACAGCAATTTATGATTTGATGCACCTGGTATACCCAAAGAAGAACGTAGTACAATAAAGCATATTCATGGTTAATCCAACTATTTTCGTGTATGATTTAGCATTAAATATGAAGTGCCTTGGGGTTCATTAAGCGCTGGTCGAAGGAATTCGACGACCCCTACTTAACAAAAACTCTTTGTGTCTCTTGTCCGACCGATTCTCGAATATGGATCTTGTATATGGTATCCCAAATGCAGGATTCATCAGGATAGAATAGAATCGGTACAAAAACAATTTTTGCTCTTTGCCCTACGGGGTCTTAACTCTACCTATAGCCCTGCATGCTTGCTTTTCTAATTGTGCTATCCATAACCCTTTTCGGATCTTATGTTCATTATATAACGATCTTTCCCACCTTATAACTCTACGTCCAATAATAATAGAATTGATGCACACCATCTCGGTTACCTTAAAACTATAATTCTTATTCAGCTGCATGGTCTATTGAAACGTTAGATTTATGAAATTGAATGAAAATAATTTAATTAAACTTACCGAACACGAAAGATGATGGCGATTTGAACCTGTGAACTCTCTTTTACTTAGCAAATGCCTTAGTCATTGCGCTGTTGCCGAACATGTTTCGTATGCAGTTAGTTCAGATGTAAAACGAAAAGGCTTCGTGACGAAACTATATATCTGCGCTTTTTAATTTAAAAATACATCCTACTTATTCCTAAAATTGTTTAATTTGACTATCGTGGTTTTGAATACAACGTTTTATTTAAAATGTGAATTTGGAACATGAGTGCATAGTTGATTTAAATATGGTTCAACGCTAAAATGAACATAGCACGCATTTTGATTGAAGCTGCATGTACTGTGATTTGAATATATTTCATATTCGTTTTGCTGTTTAACTATGTTTTTAGTTGAATCAACATGTTATATAGTTGAATTTACTACGATTCATAGCCTAAGCCCACATAGTAATATTATCTATTGCATAGTTGATTTTCGTTAGGTTTTTTCTCTGGGCGTGAATATGAAAAGCCAAAAATGGATTTTGACTACATGATTAAAAGCCATTCCGTCATTGGGACAAAGCGCTGTGTTCTTTCTGAATCAGGGGCAATTAATACTTTTCTCTCAAAAATTTCAGTAAATCGAATGAGACCGGCATTTTAAAGAGAACATACTGCAAAGTATATATAAAGTTTTTGGTTTACAATGTGTTATTATTTTTCTTCATTCATAGAGTTTCCACCTTCATAAGCGCACTTTTGGCACTTTCGCGCCCTTGCAAACAACAAATATATGATTCATAGTCGTTGCTTCTGCAATGTATGTACATTAGGGTGGTCGTTAAAAATTAAAATCTACATCTCCTATTTATTTATTTTTTATCAATTTCCTTAAGACGATCTAAGGTAATTTAGTGGTGTAATCCTGTCATCTCTAAAAATATCTGGTTTTAAGATTAGTAAATAATTTACAGCAGATTATGTTTAGTATTGTTTTTATTAAGGGTGATAAATTTCAACTCTTAGCTTGATAAAAAGTTCCAAAGTTCCTTGTTGTACATGCTCATATCCTAATTTTTATTATACTAAAAATTTAGCTTAATTATCTAATTTAGAAGAAATAAGGTTTTTTATATATTTGTTGTATTAAAACTTTTTAGGGGGCGGCACAAAGTTTTTTTTTTAACGACCACTCTAATATACATACACACATATATATGTAGACTTACATGCATATATCTTCACAATATAATCGACTCAGCGCTCAGCGAAGCGCGCAGCTAAAGTGGAATCCATGACTGCACAATGATCATTACGGCACATACAAAGATAAACAGACGAAGGCGGCTTGAGACAGTCAGTCATGAAAGAGAGAATAAAGTATGAAAACGCAAAAAACTTTAATAACAAAACGAAACTTACTAACCCGTCCTTGGCCAGTTAACATTATATACATAAATGTATTTCTTTTAGTTTGAAACTGTGTCCGCCACGACACGATGAAGATTTTAGTATTAAGACTTAACAGCTCAAACACCCACCCGCCCAACCACTTCACAGCACACTATTTTATGACAAAGACAAAGGTTTAACGTTAATTAGATGTAACAATGGGGGGAAAAAAAACAAGATAATATACATAAATTACATAAAGGCTCTTAAGAATAATAATATATATATAGTACTTAGTACAGTTAGAGTTTATATATTTGTATTTAATTTTTACGCAAAAAGTCATTGTTAGTATAAATGTGTACATGCGTATACAAAAAATGCATGCATTAAAATACTACTGTATGCTTGACTTAACTTAATTTTTTTATATCTCCGGTTTTTTCTCGACTAGAGCCTTCTTACATTTTATACCCTCAACATTGATTTAAACATATATTTTTGCGCTGTAATTTATTCAATTTTACAATATTAATTTATTAAGTATATTCAACTCTATTTACTTAAAATTTATATATTTTCTGGTCGTGGCAAATTTTAAATGCCGATTTTTTGGAGACGTCACCAGACGAAAATATGGGATATACATACAGCTTGCCCACAAATGCTTTACACACAGTGAAAAATATTGATATTTTCATTTTAGAGATGTACGGACACACTGGTTGTTGTTTTTTAATTTTGTTTTTATTTTTTATAAATAATTCAGTCAATTATCTCTTAAACCTATTAAACAGAACTTAAAAAACATGAACACTAAAAAAGAAACATTTAAAATGCTAACAAAGGCCCTAAATTCAACTGCCCATAAATGCTTTACACACTTCAGTTTTTGGTGCATTTTCGTTGTAAAATTTGTATGAAATTCATATGTACAGTTACATTTAATTAAATTAAAAATGCTCAGATTCATAAATGTCCAATTTTTTTGGCCAGATCGCTTGCCAATGAAAATGAAGAATGATTATGCAATCACCATATCTCGCGAATGTGGCCTTTTAAGTACCGATGTGTAAAACTCGAGCTGTACAGTCGGTATTTTCAAGTGCTTTCAAATGCTGGCGCAGTTTTTTTTTTTAGGGTAGTGCGCAAAAAAATTTGGACTTTTATGGATCTACGCATTTTTAATTTAATTAAAAGTAACTGTACATACGAATTTCATACGATTTTTACAACGAAAATGCACCAAAAACGGAGTGTCGCAAGATTTATTGGGCAGTTGAATTTAGTGCCTTTGTTAGTATTTTAAATGTTTCTTTGTTAATGTTAATGTTTTTTAAATTCTGTTAAATAGGTTAAAGAGATAATTGATTGAATTACTTATAAAAAATAATAAAAAAAAATGAAAAACAACAGCCAGGGTGACCATATATCTCTAAAGTGAAAGTATCAACATTTTTCGCCTTGTCGCAACCTTTATTGAGCATACTGTACCTCGGTATCGAACTGATTATTTACGTTTAATTCTAATAAAACTCTACTACTTAGACATCGCCTGAGATTTGCTGAAGACAACATTAGGCAATGATTGCGGACTTCCTCTTCGTTAATATTGCCACTATATGCATGCATGCTTACACACTTATGGTTATGCCACATACTAAATACATAAATGTTAAGTTAAAAGCAATACAAGTCAGTATTAATTCTTCAACTGTCCTTGTTAAAAGTTTCATTCTTTGGTCTTTTGTTTAACTTGCTTTTTGACATTTCAACAGCATCTTTTTTCGTTTTTTGGTCAAGTTAAATGCCATTTTGTCGCTTTGAACTTTAAAGTTCAAGTGTTCATTGTTGTATTGAATGTTGGCAATATTTGCACTTTTTGGGTTGGGCCAAAATGCATTAATACAGTTGGCGTTGCATATTACTCATATAAACATACATACATAAGAACGTTCAAATATTTATTGACTTGCTCAGATTGCAACTAAACTCTCAAAACTTCTACCAAAATTAGTTTATTGTTTTTGTGCAATGGCCGCATGTCAGTAAAAGCGCGTTTCTTCGACACCCTGGTATCGGTGTAGTCCGCAGTTGGTTGAGGGAAACATTTTCTATTGTTTTAATTGTATTTGTTTTTAGTTGCCTTCCAGACAATAACAAATCAAATCAAATAATGTGATTCCCATTTACATGTTGCTGTTGTAGTTGTGATTTTTAATTTAAAAAAGCTGCTGCTGTAGCTGTCACCAATGTTCTGCTCATGGGCAAAACATTTAGAGCGAGCCGAAGAAAGCGGTGCTGCTTAAGGTGGTGCAAAAACTATTAATTAAGTAAACATCACACACTTGTTTATTCGATTACATTATAGCAATGAGAAAAAAAAAAATTCAAATCCCTAAACATAAGAAGTTCCACCCCAGTCGAATAAAAACCGATTAGTATTTTATAGCCCAATTATTAAACCTTTACAAAGTAAAACTACCTTTACTAATTAATCAATTAAGAAGGCTCTAGTCGAGAAATCCCGACTAGACGATATCCTGAACCCTATACTTAACGCGTAGTCAGTGCTTGCGAGTATGCATACTGCATACTTAACTTAACTTCAATGTTCCGTATCTCCGGTGTTTCTCAAACGATTTTGATAAAAATTTACAGATTGTCATTATTTTATGTAATGTTTCACTCCGTCTCAAGTTGGGAATATACACATGTGTTTATCGGAAACGGGAAGAGTTATCGAAGACAAACTTCTAATGCCTAGGGATAAGGCGAGCGTACTCACACACACAAGCACTGACTGTAAGCGTAAAGTATAGGGTTCAGGGAATCGTCTAGTCGGGATTTCTCGACTAGAACCTTCTTAATGGGTATAAAGACGAACATCAATTTTTAATTTTTACAATGCGATTCGCGATTCCGGCCACTGTGCGCCGATCTTACAGTCTTTAGAGCTGAAAAACACAAGCTCTCCTAAATTATACTCAGAACAAGTTTTTTCATTTATCTTTCTTAAATCCCAATTTTTTAAAATTATTTTTTTATTGTTCTTGTTTTGCATACTTGATTGCTCGTTCCAACTTTTCAGTCCTCAATAACAAATGTTACAGGAATTACCTGACTATTTGTAGATTACAGTACAGATTACAGAAACGCAAGACATCGACTCTTCCATCTAACATATTCTTTGATAAAATGAAAGCCAATTCAGATCAGGCCATTGCCGATCTTTTGCTGAATTTTTTCAAACGACCTATAGCGCTTGTTTTCAACCAGTCGTCATGCCTTACCCCTATCAGCTTAATGCCTCAAATTGCATTTTTATACCGGAAATCACAGAGAGCTCACTACTTTGTGATCTCCTGGTTATAAAGCCCACATTTTCTCCAGGACCTGATGGAATACCAAGCTGTGTGCTTAGGTACTGTGCTCAGGATCTTTTAAAACCTTTGCATAAATTGTTTAGTTTGTCCGTAGAGCTATGCTCTTTCCCAAAAATTTGGAAAGAGTCTTATATTATTCCTTTGCACAAAAAAGGAAACAAATCTAATGCTCAAAATTATAGGGGTATCTCCAAGTTGTCTGCTATTCCTAAGATTTTTGAGAAACTAATAGCCTCTCATCTTCAACATCTTTGTAAATCTATGATTTCACCGTGCCAGCACGGGTTCATGAAACATAGATCTACCTCTACTAACTTACTAGAATTCACATCATTTGTTATTAAGGGCTTTGAAGACAAATTGCAAACTGACGTTATTTACACTGATTTCAGTAAGGCTTTTGACTCTGTAAATCACTTCCTGTTAATTTATAAACTTAAACTTTTGGGCTTTCCCAATAATCTTATCCTTTGGATTCAAGATTGTTTAACTTCTAGAACTCAGAGAGTCTATTTTAATGGCTCAGTATCCAAAGCGGTGCTGGTCACTTCTGGTGTTCCACAAGGAAGTCACCTTGGACCGTTATTATTTACACTGTTCATAAACGACCTTCCGTCTGTTATTAATCATTCTCGCGTACTAATGTATGTTGATGATGTAAAATTATGCATGTCAACTGCAAGTCTTCTGTCTGGTCATAGACTGCAAAGTGACTTAGACAATTTTCAAACTTGGTGCAAAGTAAATTTACTGCATCTCAATTGCAGTAAATGCAAAGTTATGTCTTTTTATAGGCGAATGCCTTTTTTTAATATCTATCTTCTGGATAACCTACCATTGGATCGGATTGATTTGGTTGAGGATTTGGGTATCTTAATGGACCCAAAGCTTAAGTTTGACAAGCATATTGCTTCAATCACAAATCGAGCATCAAGTGTCTTGGGGTTCATTAATCGCTGGTCGAAGGAATTCGACGACCCCTACTTAACAAAAACTCTTTATGTGTCTCTTGTCCGACCTATTCTTGAATATGGATCTTGTATATGGTATCCCAAATACAGGACTCATCAGGATAGAATAGAATCGGTACAAAAACAATTTTTGCTCTTTGCCCTTCGGGGTCTTAACTGGGACAATAGTACTAATTTACCTGCTTACCACAGTAGACTTTTACTAATAAATCTTCCCCCTCTTAATCATCGTAGAACTATGCTAGCAATAACCTTTTTTCACAAATTAATAAATGGTGAAATAGATTCCCCCATACTAATTAACCAAATTAACTTTGCTGTACCTATTAGAAGTGATAGACATTTTTTACCAATAGCCCTGCATGCTTGTTTTTCTAACTATGCTATCCATAACCCTTTTCGGATCTTATGTTCAGTATATAACGATCTTTCCCACCTTATAACTAGTACCACTTCTGCATGCTCTCTAAAAAAAATGGTGTAATGTCATTTGTCTACATGTTCGCGATCTTCGTAACCGCACGTTACGCGGTGCGCCCCTCGGTCGGATGGGCGGGAGGTGGGTCGCTTTATGCTTGGGTCCGCGCGTTAACAAGCCGGTGCTTGGTATCGTTGGGCCACTTGAATGTACTGTCCGTTAGTACATCTACGTCCAAATAATAATATTGATCAACCAACTCAAAGGTCGAGAAAGCTTGACTAGGAGATACTGTTAACCTTACGCTTACGGTCATGCCTGTACCATTGGCAAATTGATGAGCATGATGTCTAAACTGAAATATTCAATATTTCCGGTATTTCTCAACCGATTTTAAAATAAATTGTACGGACATTTATTATTTTTGTCGATAGATTCTTGTACAATTTTCAATTCTTGCTGTCTTTTTAGTCTTTAATTGAAGCCGGCTTAAAGACTTAACCCCCCAGAAAAAAGTTCAGAAGTATGTGTATCTCATGACTTAGGCGGCAAGTTGAAAGGTCAGGAAGGTAAAATGGGCAGCTCATTGAAATGATTTCTTAATAAGGCCATTATTTGTTGTTTTCTAATAGGTAGTAAAAGTCTGCTTGCAAAGGGAGATTCTAGGGCGACAGGGATGCGCTTGGTTTTTAAAGATTTTTTGATGCAGATCTTTGTGGGGGAAGTTACCAGTAATATTGCCCACAAATTTGTTAAGTATTTTTTAAAAACTGTGGAAGATAGGGGGATTTCCGAATTTAAAAGGGGGGTGGCGTCCGTCCCGATTTGACAGCTATATTTCAACCCCATTTAGTCACTCTAGCTTAAAGACTTTTTAAGAAACACACAAAGCGGTGGGGCCTAGCTCTGAGGCGTGGCGTCAAATTTTTTGATGCAGATATTTGACGGGAATAACCTGCCATCTCCCTACCAAATTGGTGACTCTAGCTAGAAAAATGTGGAAATTTTGTTTTTTTTATCGATTAACACCTCAAGGTGTATCGAGGTGTTATCTCTGTATTAATACCTTCTCTGACGCAAACGTGGACTGTGACTGTACGCATAAAGTATAGGGCTCAAAGTATCATCTAGAAAGGATTACTCGACTAGTCTTTTAATTGTTTTTTTTTTTTTTTTTTGGTTTTCATAAGACAAGTTTATACAGACAGACTGACAAACAGCATGACGGACATTGCATAAAATCAGTTTACCCTTTTCCCTCGGTGTCAGAGATAGTTCTTTTAACGAATAAAAATGTCTTATTGTAAACAAAAACCTCAATAAATAACCCGTAACTACAAAAACAAAGCTTAAATTAACACCATAACCAAAATATTAAACGAACCAAAATAAAAATCATGTGGTTTGACGACCAGTAGTCCAGAGGTCACTTGTGTGGAGTATTTTCAAGCATTCTGCATTGTGTTTGACACTACGTGATAAGTCAAATGATTGATTATAAAGTCGTTCATTGTACCGAGTAGTATCGTAATTTGAATACATTTAAAACTTGAGACAAAATAATGATAATCTTAAATAATTTCATAAAAATTGGTTTTAAAACACCAAAGATATCTAAATATGTAGGTGTTTCTTAGCAATTCATTTCTTGAGCAAATATGCGCACACACACATGTACACATATTAAAAAGCTAATGACTAGTCACATATTAAGAAGACCTTAATTTCCAGCACTAATAATTTGTTAAAATTAAATTATTGGTTAAAATATCAATGGTTTGCTAAGTTTGATCATATGTTATAACAGCGAAAGTTAAGACTGATTTTAATTAATATTCGAAATTGCCCGAGTTTGATCAAATTATTGAGTTTGTATTTGTATCTTAATTTAAGCTGTGCTTATCACTGAGCACGTCGTCGTCTGCTAAAAGTGAAGGAATCTTTTCAGCAATTATTATCATCGACAATTACGTGTTATGTGCAGCGTGTGGTTGACAAGTGGTTTGTCTTGAAACTTATTCGTGCACAGAAATTTAATGCACACTTTGACATTGACCGCATGCCTCGCCGATCGGCTGCCGTTTGCCCTTCCGACTATCTAACTGTGTGACTGACCAGCTGAGTCACCTTTATTGTCGGCAGCAGCGTCAGCAACATGCAATATAGAAATATGTTTGAACTTAATGTTTAGTATTTTATTTTTATTATTTTATTTATGACACCGAAAAAAAGTACATATTGGTTTTGTGCAATGTCCGTCATTCTATCTATCTGTCGTCCGTCTGTATAAGGGAAACTTTTTTCGATACTTTTTCTGCTAGTGACTTGAAACTCTGCAAATATCTGGGTTCATGGGTGCGTCAGACAAAGGAGTTAAAATTGGGAAGCTACGCCCACGAGGGCATTTAAGTTGATAACAAGTCGTTTCACATTTTAACAGCTAGAGTCACCAAATTTGGTGAGATGATAGCTTGTTCCTTCCCTGAAAAATGTGCATAAAAATTTGAATGTCACGCGTACACACACAGACGTGCAACCACTGACTGTACGCTTAAAGTATAGGGTCAGGGTATCTCCTAATTAGGACTTCTCAACTAGAGCGTTTTTATTTGTTACGAGACTCAAATGTCGTATGTTAGAGATTTGAAAGATTATACTTTAATTTCGTTGACATTTAGCTGACCAAATAATGTTTAAATATTTGGGGTGCTAAAATATCTATCACTAAAAATCGATAAAACCATATAACTCCCACCAAATTATAGGTTGAGCTTCCAATTTTAATGAAAAGAAAGCTATTGACGTCCGTCAGAAAACTGCAACATAAGTTTTGATGCCACGCTCCATAAAAGACTTATCCAAATACGAAACCTAGCAAGACCTCAGTTCAGACTTTCAGTTCAGCGCAAGCAACTGACAAATCAGACAAAAACAAATCGCGTAACACTTTCATCAAGTGAGTGTGTGTTCATCAATCATGCATTCATTAAGTCAATCAACAACAAATGTAATTACATAGAAAAAAAAAAAAGCAAAAGTGATAATGCGCTGGTATTACGAATGCGCTGACAAAACATGTTAAATACTCAAGGCAAGGAAGCTCAACTAAAAAATACCCTAAATTAAATAGTTTTCCCATTAAAAGTTGCATGCAGAAAACGGCTGCTTGGCTACGACTTATTCCGTGTTCCTAATCGACTTTATAAAAAATATGGTCAAGCATCTTTTTAAAAAATTTAGCTTTCTTTGGTCATCAATTGGAAACGAATATCGGAAACGAGTAGTTATTGATAATACAAATAAAACTTGTTTTGAGTTTGAAGTAATATTGTAAAAAAAAAATGTAAAATTTACATTTAAAATAAATATCTTTGTTATCAGAGTAAATAAAGATCAATGCTGAAAGTGTTATTAATAAACTCAACGAAAGTAAAAAATACTTACAACTTTTGCTGGTGTTGTCTGAATCATAGTGTTATACAGCAAGCAGAAAATAAATGCATAAGCCAAACAAAGCTTAGATATTTTGTAATGGTTATCGTGCACATTTAAAAATTATAAAAAGCAAGCAGAGTAAAAAAGACTAAAATGAGGCAAGACAAGTATCACTTGCTTACAAAATCGGGTAAACTATTGAAACTGAGCAAATGACAACTGTATTTTGGGCAAATAAATTCGAATCTGAATATTTTGTTGGTTTAGGTTAAGTTTTTTTTTTTTTTAATGGATTGTCAAATAGTACGAAATGATATTTTGTACATGTATATGTCTTCACTAAACAGGAAACCAAATGGCATAAAAACAAATTTGTGGCAACATCCATGCAATGTAATCAAGTGAAAAAATATATAAGAGAATAATTATATTATCTGCCGGTCCTGAAATAAAATACAAACTTTTTTTTAAAACTGTAAACTCTCGTTCAATGAGGATAATCATAATCTTATCAAACGTTTGAGCAACAGTTCTTACTTGTACAGTTCCAAAAGTTAATCAAGCTTTGTAAGCTAGTGTAAGTAAAGGCATAAAGCAAAGATTATGTAAATAAAGATAGGAAACAAGCTACCCCTCCTTTTTAACAGAAACGATAAAACCTGAAATAAGCTCCTGGGGAAATGAATATCGTTTTTGCTTTTCAACTCCAATGAGAATCTTAGTGTACACGGATTCGCATTAGATCGAAGCGTGTAATGCGTCAGACGAAGATTAAACGTTGTCGTACTTCATTTTGCCGTTGTGTGGTGGCCGAAGTTGAGATTTTAAATATTCGACTTTTGTTTCTGTCTGCTTGCTATGCCTCAAATGGGAGGGTAGTATAGACTTCATATGATTTATGTGCAATTGTATGGCTAATCGTGAGATACTTAACTATGACTTCTATCATACATATACATACATACATGTGCATATATTGGGAGTTAGGTAGATCATTAATGACTTATTGAACAGAATTGAATTGACTAAATATCAAATTAACACTAACCACAAAATAAACACATTTTGCATTTATATACTTGTCCCTGTATTAAAAACATACATTAATTATTTCATTGACATTAATTGAATATTGTAGTAAATGGTACTAAAACACATTGAGCAGCGTATGCGTTTCAGCAACGACAACCGTCACGTGTTGTTGTTGTTATTATTTTTGCGTTCTGCCTAGTCCCGTTAGACGCACAGGCATGCATACACAAAAAAACCGGACCAAGGCACATGCAGCAGGCTAGCTGCAGACGATTTGCCTTCGACACCAATGAGCATACAAACACAAACATACATATGAATATGTACATACTCATTTGTCGCCAACAACAAAATTTTAAAGTACAAGTAAGGCTCTAGTCGAGAAATCGCAACTAGACGATAGCCTGAACCCTTTACTTCCTTCTGCCTGTTACATATTTTTGCACACAAGAAATATACCCTTTTTCCCTTTTTTTTAGAGGGTTCAGTCTATAACAAGCAAATTTACTCTATTTGAAAGCAAAATAACCAGAAGCCAAACAATTTCACATGATGAACCTAAGAAAATATTCAATTGGTTTGCTTATTCTTTCTAAGGCACTCTTAGCTTACAAGAGTAAGGGAATGGAAACATTGATATGTGTTCATGCTGCGAAATATGAATTAGGCTTTCAGCATAAACAGACAGTGCCAAATACATACGACGCAGCATGAGCAGTCCATACACAAAGCAAACAAAAATTCATACACGGCGGCAGACCGAGAAGTATAAGCAATGAAGCAAAATAAGAATCTAACTGGAAGAAACACGAAGGGGAAATAGGTACTTATTCACTGTAAAAAAGAGGGGTAGCTTGCTGCCTATCTTTCTTTACATAATCTTTGTGATGCGCTGAGCACTCGTAGCCAGTATTGCCAGTTTAGCATATATCAGGCCAGATCCATCCATTTTGAAAATTAAGCTAGCTTATAAATTTTTATAAATACATAAATAATTTTTAAAGCCGCATTTTCAAACTTTCATTTAGCTTTACAAAAATTTTATAATTAAACGATTTTTTTTTGGAGTTTATATTTTTCTTTCGTTTTTATAAAATGTATATTTAATATATTTTCGTTGATGAGCTTCGATCACACTACAGTGCCTTACAATCAAAAACAAAGTCAGAGGTAAAATATTTTCATTTTCGTTCATCAGAAAGTTAAAAAAAGGAGCACGAAGCGACATTATGTATTGCCGAGCAGTCAGCTCAAAAGTCAGTCAAAAGTTTAAACTATTAAGCTATATTTATCAAATATATAATAAAATGTTTGTTTTTGGAATGCTTAAATGTTTAATCAAAAATAACTTTTTTGCTTGTCATCGTTGTTATCGTATTTTCTTTGTTTAAATTGCATTGCCTAATCTGAGCCAATGAGAATGTAAAGTAAGAGAGAAACGCAGAGTCGCTCTCTTCTGTTAACTTTGCACATTTTTCAAGCTTTTAAGTACCTATTTCCCCTCAATTCCTTGCTTCTTTTCGGTTATCTTCTCGGACTACCGCTATGTTTGAATTTGATTTTGCTTTGTATATCGACTGCACATGCTTTGTCTCATGTACTTTTGGCACTGTCTGTTTGTGCTGAAAGCCTAATTCATATTTCGCAGCATGAACACATATCAATGTATCCATTCCCTTACTCTTGTAAGCTAAGAGTGCCTTAGAAAGAATTAGCAAACCAATTGAATATTTTTTTAAGTTTATCATGTGAAATCGGTGGGCTGTTGGTTATTTTGCTTTCAAATGAAGTAAATTTGCTTGTTATACCCTGAAACCACCAAAAATGGGAAAAAGGGTATAATGGTTTTGTGCAAAAGTATGTAACAAACAGAAGGAAGCCAAGTATAGCATAGGGTTCTGGGTATCGTCTAGTCGGATCTCTTGACTAGGGCCTTCTACTTGTATTTTAAAATTTTGTTGTTGCCGACCAATGAGTATGTGTATGTATGCTCATTGGTGTCGACAGCAAAACGTCTGCAGCTAGCCTGCTGCATGTGGCCTTGAGCCGTCTTTTTGTGTATGCATACTGTGTGTTTAACGGGACTATGCAGAACGCAAAAATAATAACAACAACAACACGTGACGGTTGTCGTTGCTGAAACGCACACGCTGCTCAATGTGTTTTAATACCCCTTATTACAATATTAAATTAAAGTCAATGCAATTTTTAATATGTATTTATTTAATATAAGGACAATTAATGTTAAGTATATGAGTACAAAATGCGTTTATTTTATGGTTAGTGTTAATTTGGTATTTAGTCATTTTAAACCCTTTTCAATAAGCCATTAGTGATCTACCTTATTGCCAATATAACATAAGCATATATGGTGGAAGTCATATTTAGGTATCTCACGTTTGGTCATACAATTGTACGAAGTTCATACAAAGCTATGCTGCCTTCCCATTTTAGGCATTAGCAAGTAGATAGAACCAAAAGTCGACCACCAACCAAAACAAAGTTAAATAACGGCCGATCACTATCGTTATCTAACGCATCGCACACTTCGTGAATGAGTTGACAAGGCAGAAGTGATACTTATTTTCCCAGGAGCTATCAATTTACAAAATGTTAAATTAACAGAAGAGAGCGACTCTGCGTTCCTCTCTTGGATTACATACTTTTTGATACAAAGCAAAATCAAATTCAAACATAGCGGTAGGCCGAGAAGATAACCGAAAAGAAACAACGAATTGAGGGGAAATAGGTGCTAAAAAGCTTGAAAAATGTTCAAAGTTAACAGAAATGAGAAACTCTGCGTTCCTCTCTTGGTTTACATACTTTCTGATAATTTACGCATACAGTCAGTGCTTGCAAGTAAGTGGCTGTGTACGCGCCTAATGCATACTCAACTTCAATGTTCCATATCTCCGGTGATTCAACCAATTTTAATAAAAAGTTTATTGTTGAGAGAGCTCCACTGCAGTATTCTGACATTAACTTTGTTGTTAGTATACCCTGAACCCATTAAAAATGGGTAAAAAGGGTATAATGGTTTTGTGCAAGAGTATGTAACAGACTGAAGGAAACAACTCCGACCCCATTAAGTATATATATTCTTCATCAGCATCAACAGCCGAGTCGGTACAGCCATGTCCGTTAAGTCCTTCCGTCTGTATGTATTAACGCGTCGATCTCAGAGACTTAAGAGCTAGAGTTTGCTTTAAATTATTGATTGCTTTCCCCGTTTTCGATATACAAACGAGATCGACAAGAACAAAATCTTCAATCAAGAATTTTAAGACGGTGTTTGAAACATTAAGCAAAATAATAACCATCTGTAATATTTTTATTAAAATCGATTGAGAAACACCGGAGATATTGAACATTGAAGTTCAAAATTTTGTTTTTATCAATCACATGTGTATATTGGAAACGGGAAGAGTTATCGAAAATCAAAAAACAAACTTGTACTACCTTGTGATTAGGCGAGCTTATGTTCCAAATCTGGAGTCTCTCGCTCTTATTGTTTTTTTAAACACGTAAGAACGCTCTAGTCGAGTAATCCCGACGAGAATATATACCCTATATTTAACGCGTACTGCTTGTGCGTGCAAGTATGTGTGTGAGTGTGTGCGTGCGCATGTACTGTTCCATATCTCATATCAACCAAAATTTTAAAGATTGTCATTATTTCGTTTAATGTTTCATACGACGTCTAAGTTCAAGATTTTGTTGTTATCGATCCCATGTGTATATCGGAAACGGGAGAAGTTATCGAAAATTTGAAACAAATTTTTCCTGCCAAAGGATAAGGCGAGTCTTTAGTCTCTAAAACCGACGCGTTCATATATACAGACATGGCCATATCGACTCGGCTGTTGATGCTGATGAAGAATATATATACTTTATGGGGTCGGGTATAAAAAGTTTGATGTCAGGCTTAACAGGTTAACTCTACACATCTATATCCTTAACATCATTTGAGCTTTTGTTACTATTGTAACTTGGTGCCAATATAGCTAGTGACTTCCTGCAAAGATCTGCATCAATAATTATTGCAAACCTCGCGCACTCCTGCGGACGACTGCTTTCGTTTACAGAGTGTGTTTTTTCGTTAGATTCGTCGTTTATACGTTTTTTTTTTTTGTGATAGTACTTTGTACTCACATTTCACATCCCATAATTTTTTTTTTTTTCTTCTTTGCAGCAGAGTTTGCCGAGGAGTACAGCGAAATGCTGATGGAGCCGAATGAATTTACACCTATCAAAGTGTTACGCTCCCACGAGCAACAGCACTACCATATGCCGCCTACAACACAGCTGTATGAGCATCAACCGCAACATCTACATCTTCAGCGGGCAGCATTAGTTGTCCTGCCTACACCGAGCCGATACTCTGCGGTGCCAATGAAGCAGGAGGAACAGTTTCGTCCCATTGTCAAACCGAACCCGCAGGTTATTTCGCGCGCAGATGTATCGTCTGAACCTTTGCTAGATTCGCATAGTCAGGAAGCGCAGAATTTGTATCCGCCGTTCTTCCATGAGGCGCCACCATTGGGCCACTCACGTCCCTATTTCGCTGGACCCACTGGCTCCGTTAGCGACAGTTCACCGCTGCAGCTTCCTCTCCTTTCTCCGGCGCAACAGCAGCAGCAACAGCTGCAACGAGGCTTTGATGCAGCCATTTTGGGTAGCGGTGACTTTGGTGTGTTGCGTGGAGGCACTTTCTATCCGGAGGAAGAGTTGCCTTACCATCCGGAAGACAACAGCGACTATAGCTATGCCGATGCTAACAATGGTCATGGGCGCCCCAGTGAGGGATTTATTCAAAGGTATACGTATCCCGAAGAGCAGTTTGCCAATTTTCGTGATTTCGCGGACATAAACACACCAGCAGATTCGGCCTTCTCTCAATTTGTGGTTGTGTATGCTGCAAAGAACGCGACCAGGGTGAGCCCCCTTCCGCATCCGAAAAACATATTCGAGCAGCTTGAGCTATTGGATCGCGAGAAGGCGGTCGCAGAGGCTGCGCCCAAGAAGCAACAGTCCACCAAGATCAAAACCAAGCTATCAAAAACAAAGCTGCAAAAAAAGTACAAAAAGATCATTGGTCAGAAACTTGAAGTGGACCCGCTTTTGGCTCTCAGCTAAGCCCTTGCGTTTTCAACTCAAATTGTAAATTTTAAGTGCGGAATTCCAATTGACCACTTGTAAGCTTTGTTTTTAATTTATTTTGAAAAAAGGTATATTTATACTTCTGGTAGTATTTTTCTGATTACTCATTTTTCATCATGCACACTTGCTTTCCGCCTTCGTCTGTGGATTGCAATTGTTCCGTTAGTTGTGTGTTATTAATTATTAATATTTTAATTATGATTATAACTATTATTATTATTATTTTCTTTTTTTATACTTTGAATTTGTTCATTTGCTTCACATTTCGTGTTGTTAGCTTAAATTTTAGCATGTAGTTTATTTGTATTTGAGTTCGTATTTGTAATTTGTATGTGTTTAATCGGACATTATGATGAACATAGATTACCTAATTATTTGTTGTTTAATTGATCATAACTGTACTTGTATTTGTATGTAAAGTTAAAAATAAAGATAATGTAAACCAAGAACTCAAATGTATATATTTTTTTTTTAGCGCCAACCCCTTAAAGGGTAACAAAAATTTTTAATTTTTACGCATCAGAAGTAGCTTTAAACGCCTGTTAAGAATATGTCGAAAACTAGACATTCCTCTTTTGGAATTCAGATTTGGACTTAGCAATATAAAAAGTTAAATATTGTTCCGGCATAATTTGTGTTTTTACATGTTGGGGCTTATTTATTACTAAATGGTAAAAGCTCGTACGTTTACAGGACCTCACCCAAATGGTCGCATCAATAACTCATAAATTTTTAATAAGAACGAATCAAGTATGTGGAAAAAAGTGAAAGGATAATATATAATACAGTTTACCCATAATATTCATATACATACATATACACCCAAATTATAAATAAATAGCCACCCTATCAAAAAAATAATATTCATTAATAAAAGAAACTTAAACCAAAAAACCAGTATAAATATCTCAATATTTCTCGACCGACTTCGATAAGCATTTCAAAGATTTTTTTGAATTTTTTCTAAAACCTTTTTCAAATTAAAGACTTGTGTGTTAACAAGTATATGTGTTTATCCAGAATGGAAAGAGGTATCGATAATTTGAAACTAACTGAACTGCCCATATATAGAAGAGCTTTTTTAGTTTCAGAGATCGACGCTTTTATAGAGATAGACAGATGAAAAGACGGATATGATTAAAAAAGGTCAGTATTGTTGATTCTAATTAAAAATATATGCTTTTTTCCGGAGATGCTTCATTCTATCTGTTACATACTTTAGCACAAGCCATTTGACCTTTTTCCCATTTCGTAGGTTTAGGGTATAAAAACAAGTCAATAACTACTGACAATGACCTCAAATTCCTTCACATATTAGCTCCTACTATACTCACTATCACATCGGTTACAATATCAGTTAAAGTATTGAATGAAAAACGCACTACGTCATATTTTGGTTCAATAATACAATTTTTAATTTTAACATGTTATTCAAGAACATTTTTCATTCAATACATACAATGTGTGGACTCCTAGTCCAAGCTTCTAGCTTCTAGCCTTTTAAGGCCTGGACCCACACGAAACTCAACTTTGAGGCTCGTTCATGCTCCAGGCCTGTGAAGGAGCAAAAAACAAAGACGCCCGCGCCGATCTCTAATTCAGATGGGTTAAAAGTAATGATTTGCTACAAAAAATTCATATGTATATCCCTTATCCACACCGCCTTGGGAATTTCCACCCAAATGGCGCGGATTTTTCAATATCGGAAAATCACAGTTGATGACAGATTTAGGATATCTAAATTTACCGTTGTATTTTATTAGAATTTTTACGTTATGATCTCTACACATAGATTTCACCCAATTTACATATGATGGTTAAGTTATGAAACCTATAACCCCTAATGTAATATGGTTTATCCATAACGCTTTTAAACACAAAAGGTGCAAAGTACACCTTGAAAACAAAAGCGAAATTACCTAAGTCTACAAAGTGCCAGCTTGTTCTTTAAGATACTTCACTACAAGCATTGGGCTTTCGAGCTGGATATCCTTTTGCGCTCGCTTCGTCTAGTTTCTTGGTTAAAAAATATATGTAATGAACTCTGTATATATTTTTCGTTGTCCGTTTTTAAAAGTATCTACAAACCGACAAAAATAGTCAGCTATATTGCAAAATATGTTTCCATATATGGGCATTTCCACAGAAAAGTCCACTAGTTGTTTTAAGCACTTGGATATTTTGCATTTTTATAAAGAAGAAGTGAAATTTAGGTCATCAAAAGAATATTGAAATTAATTTATGGCCCAATTTGAGATCTGTTTATGCAAAGACGCGCAAGCATATCTGTTTTTGTTTTAGTAATTTCATTGCATCTTTTGTTTTTATCAATATTTTACAGAAGGTAAACAATGGCGACTCAGAGAATCTACCTTTAATGATTGATCAAAATCTGTGTAATTTTAAAACGGTTAATTGATCACAGAAAGAAACATTGCTTAATAACACAGACACCATACATTTTTATACCCTGACCCCATTAAAAATGGGAAAAAAGGGTATAATGGTTTTGTGCAAAAGTATGTAACGGGCAGAAGGAAGCATCTCCGACCCCATAAAGTATATATATTATTGATCAGCATCAACAGCCGAGTCGATATAGCCGTGTCCGTCTGTCCGTCCGTCTGTCCGTCTGCCCGATAACTCATCCCGTTTTCGATATACACATGGGATCGATAACAACAAAATCTTGAATTTTGAAAACTTTGAAATAAAATTAAATAATGAACAAAATAATGACAATCTGTGAAATTTTTATTAAATTCAGTTAAGAAACACCGGAGATATGGGGCATTGAAGTTGTGTATGCAGTATGCAGTATGTGCGTACATACAAACACACATACTTGCAAACACTGACTGTACGCGTAAAGTATAGGGATCAGGGTATCGTCTAGTCGGGATTTCTCGACTAGAGCCTTCTTACTTGTTAAAATATGTTTTTACAGTAGCTGAATACAAATCCGATGTCCGATTTTTTTCATCATATATAAACATACACAAGATTTGGTCTCGTAAATCTGAGAAGACGGAGAAGGTTTTGTGCAAAAGTATGTAACACACTAAAGAAAGCATCATTCTTTATCAGCATCAATAGCCGACTTGATATAGCCATATATTGTTTCAAATGGCGCGGGTAGATTTTGGCGGCACGTTTTAGCTACAGCTGTTCAATATTTTTTTATTGCGCGCATTGCGCCCATTTTACGGTAGACGTGGTGGCCATTCACAGTCGACTCTTCAACGTTTGGTGGCCAAATTTCAGACCACCGATTAAGTAAACAATCAGCCAACACCCGTACGTTTAAGGAACGCAAGATCGGCCGAGAACATCAGCGTGGTCCGTGAAAGTGTGAAGCAGAACCCGAGGCAGTCAATTCATCGCCGTGCACAAGAACTCGGTCTTTCGAAGACTTCAACTTGGCGAATTTCGCGTCGGGACTTGGGCCTACACCCGTACAAGATCCAACTGACCCAGGAGCTCAAAGTTGATGACCATAGACAACGCCGTTTGTTCGCTGACTGGGTTTCGAATCGTTTGAAAGAGGACCCCAATTTTGGCCGAAAAATCATTTTTAGTGACGAGGTGCATTTTTGGATGAATGGTTACGTTAACAAGCAGAATTGTTGTATATGGGACGACACCAACCCACGCAACACTGAACAGGTGATAATGCATCCTTAAAAAGTTACCGTTTGGTGTGGATTTTGGGCCGGCGGCGTCATTGGTCCGTACTTTTTTGAAAACGACTCAAATTCAGCCCGATCTATGCGGAAGAGTCATTGAAAATTGGACCACTCGGATTCGTGCGACCGTAAGAAGCCGAGGCGGGCATTTGAATGATGTCATATTCCAAAATTAATGGCATACATGGGTCTTTCAAATAAAAAAAAAATTATGTTAATACCTCACACACAGCTTGTTTTATTCCATTTCAACATCTACCCGCCCTTATTGAAAGACCCTATAGCAAGGGCGGAGTTTTCAAAATTGGAAAAACCCGTGTTCATTCATTTGTAACAATGTATTTACAAAATACTTAAAGCTTGGAGCTCCGGAGCCGAATTTTTCAACCGTCTTTAATTATCCGTGTTGGCATCTATGTTTCAGAAACTTGCCAAACTTATTAATAAACCGTGACCTCATAGGGATAATAAACCGGTTAATTTTGAAAATTTGGACCCACTGGTATTTAAAAGGTAGACGCTGTTGCACTCTCGTCTGCGTGTGCAGAACAGCAACTAACACCAGCTGTGCATTCGTCCTGTACGCGAGAGCATGGTCATAGTTATTATCATCATGGGTAGTTATCATCATTTAGTCTTTTAATTGCATTCTCGCTGGTCGTACTACAACAACAACAACATGTGTAATCATAGCTCGCTTTGTGTGGACTTTACAATGCATCCGATGCTGCGAACTTTCATCATCCGCTCTTTAATACAACACGACAAGTAAGACGCGATAAGACGCGGTTTTTCTTTGTATTCAACGAGATTTATGTGTGGTAGCTTCAATGCACAAAACACGATTAAAAATTCTTAGCTTACGTCAATTGAGCGTGAGCCACAACTTAGCCGTACGCAATGCAATTTTTCGTCGGCAGATTGCCAATTGGTTTAAAAAATAAGATAAGATATGATAAACTTCACTAAGAGTAATTTCTACGAGTACCTCCAACGTACAATACAACTAAATTTCTCTCTTAAATTAACTTATAATATGGAATACATGTAATACAATTATATATAAAATAAATCGTTGTTGGACTCTTGAAAACATGAAGAAAGGCGTCAGTGGGAAGATAGGTTACAATTTCTGAATGACCCGCCTTTGAGGCAAAACAAACATAAATGGCAACGTTAGTTTTAACAGGTGGTCTACCTCTAATTCTATAGCTGACGTAGAACGGTCAACAAAATATTCGCCATTAACTCTCAATGTCCGACCTTCTCGAAGGCAGTCTGCTGAAAAGTATCCCATTATTTGCGCCGACAGTGTTGGCTGATATCAAAAGCAGTGTACGCAATTTCGAACAATTGCAGTACATAAGCTTCAGGCATTGACCAGCCAAACTTGCTGCCTTAACAGTCCAAAAAGTACTTTTGTACCAGCATGGTAGTGCCGAAGGTGCAAATGCCCAATAAATTGGATGACTCACTCTTCTTTGGTAATAAAAGGAAAAACTTAGCGTCGTATAAAATAGGGCCGAGAAGCAAACGTTCTCCTACTCGATTCAGCTAGTCGCAGTGTGCACACAACCGCACTTTTCTTATCTTTAGAAGTTTAAGCTTCTGACACTATTTTTTCAATCTGATGAAGCTGAAACCATAGATCTTGCTTTGCCAACAAAAAACTTGCTTGGCCCATTAAACCACAAGGAGTTTACAATTTCGTTGATATGGGTACTTCTTGAAATCAAGTCATCCGGATTAGACTCCGTTGAAACGTGACGCCACACTACTCCATAATACAAGAGACAGACTCTGTTGCAGATGGTGTCAAGTTCCTTTAAAATGTTGACCCCTGCCAGCATATCGTCGACGTAGTGTTTTTTGTGTTTTAAGTTCATAATATTCAAATATGAACATATATTTATTTGGAGCGTATTTCATGAAATATTCGTCATTTCATTTAACGTCAACCTGTGACGTTACAAATTCATTGGTTTTTTGGCTTGCAAAACTTATTGCTAACTTAATGTTTCATTATTGTTTTGTTGTTGTTGTATTGAGTTTTTAAACTGTTTTTAGCGGTTGGACTTGGCCACACGCTCGAGTTCATCCTTCTTCTTGATGGCATACGAGTAAGATGAACCCTTGGCAGCGTTAATCATCTCATCGGCCAGGCACTCTGCGATGGTCTTGATATTACGAAAAGCAGCCTCACGTGCACCAGTGCAAATCAGCCAAATAGCCTGATTGACACGACGCAATGGCGAAACATCAACAGCCTGGCGACGCACAGTACCAGCGCGACCAATGCGTGTCGAGTCCTCGCGCGGTCCTGCATTGACAATTGCATTCACCGTAACCTGCAATGGGTTCTCCGAGGTCAGCAAGTGAATGATCTCGAAGGCGTGCTTGACAATGCGACAGGCAAGCAGTTTCTTGCCATTGCTGCGGCCCTTCATCATGAGGCCGCAGGTCAGACGCTCCACAATCGGGCACTGGGCCTTGCGGAAACGCTTAGCCGCATAGCGTCCAGCTGAATGTGGCAAATAGCGTGCGAATTTCTCCTTTACGGCAATGTAGTCCTGCAGTGAAATATCACTAATGGTAATATCATCGCAGCTTCAGCGACCAAAAATTTTAATCTCGGGCCACTCGTTGCCGGCCGCAACCTGCTCGTTCACAACAGCGCTATCATCTTCCCAAATGGCGTCTTCCACTTGATGCTGCTCGGCCGGCGGCTGTGGCAGCTCTGCAGTCTCGTATGGGGTATCAGCAAAGTCAGTCATATTTTTAAATACTTGTGATTGATTTTCGGTGGAATGCAGAAAAGTGCAACTGCCTCGTTTGAAAGCAAAAGATAAAAAAGGAAGTATAACCAATATATGTATATAAGCAAAACTACTTTTAAATTTTTCTGATATCTCTTATAGTTTGCAGGTTACAGCTATTTGCAACTTTTGTTTATGCCTGCACAAAAAAGCTACGAACTACTGTTTGTGTGGCTATATATAAATGTATGTGGAAAAAAAAGTGATTGGATAATATAAAATACAGTTCACGCATAATATTCATGTACATACATACGTATATGTGCACCTATCATATACATACATAGCCAACACATCTAAAAAACAAGTAAGAAGGCTCTAGTCGAGAAATCCCGACTAGACGATACCCTGATCCCTATACCTTACGCGTACAGTCAGTGTTTGCAAATATGTGTGTTTGTATGTACGCACATACTGCATACTGCATACACAACTTCAATGTCCCATATCTCCGGTGTTTCTGAACCGATTTTAATAAAAACTTCACAGATTGTCATTATTTTCTTCATTATTTCAAATTCATTATTCATCATTATTTTCAAAATTCAAGATTTTGTTGTTATCGATCACATTTTTTTAAATTTATTTTTATATATTTAAATGGCATAAAATAACATAAAATTATCGATCACATGTGTTTATCGAAAACGGGATGAGTTATCGAAAATCGAAACAAACTTGTACTGCCTAGGGATTAGGCGAGCTTAAGTTCGAAATCTGGAGTCTCTAGCTCTTATAGTCTCTGAAATCGGTTGGCTCATACATACGGACAGACGGACAGACGGACGGACAGACGGACATGGCTATATCGACTCGGCTGTTGATGCTGATCAATAATATATATACTTTATGGGGACGGAGATGCTTCCTTCTGCCTGTTACATACTTTTGCACAAAACTATTATACCCTTTTTTCCCATTTTTAATGGGATCAGGGTCTAATAATATTCATACTAATTTTGTTATGGTCGGCGATGTGCTGATGGTTGTGGTTGTCAAACGAGGGTTGGAGAGTCGTGTAGGCCAAGATATTCGAATGGTGCCGGCTGTTAGGGAAATGGCTGAGAAGAGGAAGAGGAAAGCCAGGCATGAGGCAGCAAAAAAAATGAGCAAAAAAGAAAAAAGTCGAACAAATTAGTGAAAGTGCAGAAAAAGGATTTACGCTTGGAACCCTGGACAGAGTTAGACCGTCCAGGCAGCAGTTCCGCACACACCAGGAGTGGCCAAGGCAGATGCAGGAGACCAACGGAAGAGGATCAGCCAACCCGTCGAGGGGGTCATCAAGTTTGTGGCCGTAGAGATAGTGCCCCCAAAAGAACTAAACATCAGCGCTTGCGCAACAGCCATACAGCCGCCGTCACAGGCACAGTGGGCCGCGACCGATTGTCGAAGGCCCGAATTAGACTTAGTTAATTTATTTACTTAGCGATTTATCCCCGCCCCTATTTATTTATCTATCATTTATTTACTATCATTTAATTTATTTATTTAATCATTCTTTCTACGTTTTCGTGTATTGTTTATATGTTCTACGTTTCATGTTCATTTTTGTTAATTTATTTATTGAAATACTTTCTTCATTCTTTTTATACCCTGATCCCATTAAAAATGAGAAAAAAGGGTATAATGGTTTTGTGCAAAAGTATGTAACGGTCAGAAGGAAGCACCTCCGACCCTATAAAGTAAATATATTCTTGATCAGGATCAACAGCCGAGTCGATATAGCTATGTCCGTCTGTCTGTCCGTCTGTCCGTCTGTCTGTCTGTCTGTCTGTCTGTCTGTCCGTCTGTCCGTCTGTCCGTATGTATGAGCCAACCGATCTCAGAGACTATAAGAGCTAGAGACTCCAGATTTCGAACTTAAGCTCGCCTAAGCCCGCCTACCTGC
Organism: Scaptomyza cyrtandrae; assembly: GCA_035044605.1. Taxonomy (NCBI): domain Eukaryota; kingdom Metazoa; phylum Arthropoda; class Insecta; order Diptera; family Drosophilidae; genus Scaptomyza; species Scaptomyza cyrtandrae. Next base: position 163,682 of record JAWNNS010000078.1, read on the forward strand.
TTACCACAGTAGACTTTTACTAATAAATCTTCCCTCTCTTAATCATCGTAGAACTATGCTAGCAATAACCTTTTTTCACAAATTAATAAATGGTGAAATAGATTCCCCAATACTAATTAACCAAATTAACTTTGCTGTACCTATTAGAAGTAGTAGACATTTTTTACCAATAGCCCTGCATGCTTGCTTTTCTAACTATGCTATCCATAACCCATTTCGGATCTTATGTTCATTATATAACGATCTTTCCCACCTTATTACTAGTACCACTTCTGCATGCTCTCTAAAAAAAAATTGTGTTACGTCATTTGTCTACATGTTCGCGATCTTCGTAACCGCACGTTATGCGGTGCGCCCCTCGGTCGGAAGGGCGGGAGGTGGGTCGCTTTATGCTTGGGTCCGCGCGTTAACAAGCCGGTGCTTGGTATCGTTGGGCCACTTGAATGTACTGTCCGTTAGTACATCTACGTCCAATATAATAATCCCTAGGCAGTACAAGTTTGTTTTCGATTTTCGATAACTCATCCCGTTTTCGATATACACATGGGATCGATAACAACAAAATCTTGAATTTGAAAAATCTTTAGACAGCATTTAATTAATAATCAAAATAATAACAATCTGTGAAATTTTTATTAAAATCGGTTAAGAAACACCGGAGATATGGGACATTAAAGTTGTGTATGCAGTATGCAGTATGTGCGTACATACACACACACACATACTTGCAAACACTGACTGTACGCGTAAAGTATAGGGATCAGGGTATCGTCTAGTCGGGATTTCTCGACTAGAGCCTTCTTACTTGTTTTGATTAATATAAAGTAAATTTATTTTAAGAAAGTCATGTATAGTTTTTAATGAATAAATATAAGTGTGTACTGTTTTTATAAACATGTGTGAGTAGATATTTATGTGTGGGTGGATATTTATGATTGTGTGTTGATTTCGGGGTAAGTTGTTGTTGATAGTGTTGTGGTGTATAGGGGGTCGGCAATAAAATGCAAAAATACCGACCCATAGGTAGGGAGGGCGCATTGGGGGTAAATGTTTCCACCATTTTTACCTTTGTATGTCCCATAGTTGTCCGAATCTGTAAAGATTTACTATTCACCCGTTTGTTTTTTTAGTTATTCATAAAAAAAATATAAATTTTTGTTACACCGGCCAGCACTGTATCCAGGTCGTATCCATCCCTGAGTGACCGATTCGCTATCTGGATATCGATACAGTGTTGGGAATGAAAAGCCGGTTTATAAAAATTTATAAGAAATTTTAACTAAACAACTAAGAAGGCTCTAGTCGAGAAATCCCGACTAGACGTCAGTGCTTGTAAGTAGGTAAGTGTGTACTCGCTTACTGCATACATAACTTCAATGTTCCATATTTCTGGTGTTTCTTAAACGAATTTAATACAAATTTCTCAGATTGTCATTATTTTCTTTTCTCAAACTCAAGATTTTGTTGTTATCGATCCCATGTGTATATCGGAAACGGGAAGAGTTATCGAAAATCGAAAACAATTTTATATTGCGTAGGGATAAGCTTATGAACGCGTCGATCTCAGATACTATAAGCGCTAGAGACGCCAGATTTGGAACATAAGTAAGCTTGACAAGGAGAAACCCTGATTTAACACATTGAACACTAATGATTAATGACTAAACTTTAATTCTTCCTTATATCCGGAATTTCTTAACCGATATTAATGAATATTTCACAGATTTGCATTAATTTATCCACAGTTAAGCTTTCATGAGTTATCAAAAATTTTAAATAAACTTGTTCTGCCTAGGGCTTACACGAACTTATGTTCCAAATCCGGAGTCTGTAGTCGACGCGTTCATACATACAGACGGACAGACAGACAGACGTACATGGCTATATCGACTCGGCTGTTGATGCTGGTCAAGAATTTATATACTTATGGGATCGGAGATATTTCCTTCTGCCCGTTACATACTTTTCCACAAAACCATTATACTCTTTTTATCCATTTTTAATGAGTTCAGGTTATAATAATTTACAATCGCAAGAAGTTGGAAAACTTGGTCAAATGGAAAAATACCTTATGGTAAGATTCGAGTAAGATTGGTATAATTTGTGAAAATAAGCTTTAGAGACGCCTCAAAATCATTTTCAGGTAGATTGCACAACGATTTTTACAACGAATTTGTGGTTTTACTATTTCTTTCGAATATTTTTACCGCTTTTGACAAGATTGTTTGACTATTCAAAGGTTATTCAGGCAGTCGCCACAAAAACCAACAAAGTCTTAATATTCATTGTTTGCAACGGAAAGAGACAATAATGATGCTCGCCACAATGTTGTTTATTATGATGATTACTCATATCAATTATTATATCGTCATATCAATTCAGCATCGTCGCTGTCTTCATCAAAAGCAGCAAGTGAATCCGTTGCAATCTGAGGCATCCGATTGCAGAATACTCTACCAGTATATAAAACAAGTAACAAGGCACTAGTCGAGAAATCCCGACTAGACGATACCCTGATCCTTATACTTTACGCTTTACAGTCAGTGTTTGCAAGTATGTGTGTTTGTATGTACGCACATATTGCATACTGCATACTCAACTTCAAGGTTCTATATATCCGGTGTTTCTCAACCGATTTTAATAAAAATTTCACAGATTGTTATTATTTTGATTAATATTTCAAATGCCATCTAAAATTTTTCCAAATTCAAGATTTTATTGTTATCGATCCCATGTGTATATCGGAAACGGGATGAGTTATCGAAAATCAAAAACAAAATTGTACTGCCTGGAGACTAGGCGAGCTTAAGTTCCAAATCTGGAGTATCTAGTTTTTATAGTCTCTGAGATCGACGCGTTCATACATACAGACGGACAGACGGACATGTCTATATCGACTCGACTGTTGCTGATAAAGAATATATATACTTTAGAAAGTCGGAGATGCTTCCTTCTGCCTGTTACATACTTTTGCACAAAACCATTACACCCTTTTTTACCATTTTTAATGGGATCAGGGTATAAACAGTTGATAAAGAGTCAGCTCGCAAAGGGGGTAATGGGATGGCATGGGTGAGGATGCCTTTGGTAAATTGTTTGATGCTGATCTTTGGGGGACGTCACAATCATGCCATTAAATTTGATGACACGATCCAAAACTGTGGAAGACAATTTTAATTTTAAAAGGCGGGGCGGCAGGGTATGGCATTGCTTTTGCATTTTTAAGGGAGGCGTTACCAGTTATTTTGCCACCAAACTTGTCGACTCTAGCTAAAAAAAACTGTTGGAGACTTAAGAATTTTCAATTTTAAGTGGCGGTGAACAAAGGTGTGGATATGGCCATTTTATTTTTAATGTACTTGCCTTATTGCGAATCAAAACCAAATACTATAGGAGAAAGACGCGTTTCCGATTTCTAAATTCGGGGACTGATGGCAAAAAGCGTGACTCTAATCTTAGCCCCAAAAAGTCCCCAAATATTTTTTTTGCATTAAGCAAATTATTTGACATAATTTCAAAAGCAGTTTAAAGGTTTTCGAAATTCAAGCTTTTATTGTTATCGATGAGTGTATCGAAAACGGGATAAATTATAGATAGTTTTTAACAAACTAGTTCTGCTTAGGGCTAAGGCAAACTTATGATCCAAATCTGGAGTATATATGTAGCTCTCGAAGCCTCTAAGATCAACGCGATTTTACAAACAAACAGACGGACAGAAGGTTGTTGATGCTGATCAAGAATATACTATGTATATACATCGTTTTGTCTGGTACAAACTTTTATTCAAAACTTACATGTTTTTAAAAGTTTTCTTGAATAACATCTCGGAATCATTGTTTTTTTTTTGTTTTTCTTTTTTTGTAAAAAGTACAGTATAAACATACTATCGGTTTATAAACCGTATTCAGGGGAACGGCACCGGAGAGGAATTGGGTAATGTAAGTTGCTGTTAAACAATATTTGCTGATAAAAATATAAGTTAAATAAATTTTGTTTTATCTTAGCGAATATAAACAAGAAAGCTCTAGTCGAAAAATCCCGACTAGACGATACCCTGATCCCTATACATATCGCGTACAGTCAGTGCTTGCAAGTATGTGTGTGTGTGTGTGTACGCGCATACTTCATACTTGACTCAGTTTCAATGTTCCATATCTCCGGTGTTTCTCAACCGATTTTAATAAAATTCACTTTTGTTATTATTTTGATTGATAATTCAAATGCCATCTAAAGTTTTTTCAAATTCAAGATTTTGTTGTTATCGATCCTATGTGTATATCGGAAATGGGATGAGTTATCGAAAATCGAAAACAAACTTGTACTGCCTAGGGATTAGGCGAGCCTAAGCTCCAAATCTGGAGTCTCTAGCTCTTAAAGTCTCTGAGGTCGACGCGTTCATACATACAGACAGATGGACAGACGGAAGGACGGACGGACATGGCTATATCGACTCGGCTGTTGATACTGATCAAGAATATATATACTTTATGGGGTCGGATATGCTTCCTTCTGCCTGTTACATACTTTTGCACAAAACCATTATACCCCTTTTCCCATTTTTAATCGGATTTGTATTCACTTAAGTTTAATTATAACCGATCAAAGCTATAGCTCTGCTTCGGCGGTAAATAACCAATGGGCTTGATTGCAGACCGTCTTTTTATGTGAGTGCATAGTTTACATAAGATAATAAATTTAGGAAATTAAGAACTTGCCGATATCAAAATCGGTTGAAATACAACCGACATATCAAAAATTGAAGTTAAGTCAAGCATACATAAAGCGTTCTTGACTTCAGCCTTAGCTCGTACATTAAAATAATGATTTAAAAAAAAACATGTCATGAGCATGTATACTGAAGCATTTTAGCGAAAAAATGCAGTTTGATGCCCAGTGAAATGTGACAACTCTGGTAAATGTGTTATTACCTTGATATTGTCGTTGCGGCATTATACGAACAAATGTGCTTCTAGGATTATGCAAATTGAAAGATATTCGTAAATGTTGCCAATTTGCAAAGTGCAAAACTAACAAGACTACAAGCAATTTCAGAAGCAACAACAAAACTGCAACATCACTGCACGATTTGCTGTGAAGCAGGAAACATTTTCTGCGAAAGCAATTGCAACTTCTTATGAATGAGCGGAATGGAGCTTAACCGGCCATGAAAGAGGAAATCAATGTTGTGCTGAGAAAAACGATTAACTGCACAACGGCCATAAAAAGAAAGTCGCGCGATTAACTGGAAAGCCAATTTCACTTGCACCGTCCACTACATTGCGTTAGTTATAAGTTCAACAAACTGCAGCAGCTGCTATATCAGCAACAGCATGCACACAAAAAAAGAGCAGTGCGACATCGTTATCATCATGTCAATTGACAAAATGTGTCAACCCAAACACCAACAACTACAACAGTGCAGTGAGGCAGCAAGGAAAGTGACTGTTTCGTTTAACTGCATTGCAATGTCACAAAAAATTTCCTGTTGGCTAAAAGTGCGAAAGTTGGTCCCACATATTGCTGATGCAGTTGTTGCTAATGCTGCGGTTGCTGGCTAGCAATTTTTGATTTTCTCCGATATCAGTACAACGATTTTTAAAAAATTCAATTTGTAAAAGGTGCTATTAATTTTTACTTGCATTATATGGCAGCCGCTTTTGCACTTGCAGCATGAAAGTATTTCAGGAGGAGCCAGCAGTGCTTGATTTACACAATTTATGATTAGATTTATGTCTAGTAATAAAAGATGTCCGACCAACCTGTTTAATGGTTTGATTTAGAGACATTGACAAGAATGCATTTACGATGAGTTGGAACATTTATATATATTAATATTAAAAAGTTTTAAGCTGTGCATCAAAAATTTGGATGCCACGCCCACCAATACCTCTTGCGTTCGCTATATCTTTCCCTCAAGCTGACTCTTCATCACATATACTTTATATACTGGTTTCAGAGTATTCAACGTTTTCACTTGCTCCAAATGAACTTTGAAATAAAAGTCTTTTTCTGTAAATTTCGGACTTAATCTAGAGGAAGAGATATAAGTGTCAATGAAACAATTTACCCACTATTTGCCATGACACCTTACCGTCAGGGGTTTCTATAGAATTAAGCAATAAAACATTTGTTTCCATTGGGTAAAATGGAATGGGTAATAAGGGTGTAATGGTTTTGTGCAAAAGTATGTAGCAGGCAGAAGGTAGCCTCTCCGACCCCATAAAGTATATATATTCTTGATCAGCATCAACAGCCGAGTCGACATAGCCATGTCCGTCTGCCCGTCTGTTCGTCCGTCTGTCTGTATGTATGAACGCGTCGATGTCAGAGACTATAAGAGCTAAAGATTATAGATTTGGAACATAAGAACGGCTGCCAAAGTGCCAAGTTTAGTACACTGAAAAAAATGCATGCATAAGTACAACTGTTTTTTTTTTATTATACTTTTTATTGATAATGTAGTTAATTAGTAATTAAAATAAAAAAAATTTAAACAAAAAGTGAATTTCATTTAAAAAACTTACTTAACATTTCTGGTGATTATTTCTTAGATAACTCCTTAAGCGATCTGATGTGTCTGGGCGATGAGCGATCTGAGGAGGCCAACATCAAGTTGAAAAGGTCCGGGTTTTCTATAAGTAATGATATTTTGCACGTATTTGCATATCTATATTTTTTGTAGACCTTGTTTTAAGCTTCTTGGGCTTCTTAAACTCTTTCATCGATAAAAGTTGTCGTTGTTTTTACTGCTCAGCATGATCCAATATTTTATGGACAGTATAAGTAAGTTTTTTTGCAATGGAGAAATTCCAAATTTATAAATATTGGACGCATGTGTACTAAACGAGACAGTACATTCAAGTGGCCCAACGATACCAAGCACCGGCTTGTAAGCGCGCGGACCCAAGCAAAACCACCTCCCGCCCAAACGACCGAGGGGCACATCGCTTAGCGTACGACTACGATGATCGCGAACATATAGACAAATGATACAAAACTATTATTTTTTCGTCGTCGTTTTGTCGTTTTGCAGATTACACATGTCATTGTTAATCAAAGCAGATATTTCCTCCGTTATACCGTCAACGGCGCTTACAGTTTATTTACAGGTTTCCGTCGCATTCTTCATAATTACTGGCCGACAGAAGTGAACTGATAAGGGCAGAGGATTTTTCCAGTGACCTACATTTCCAATTTTTCAACCTTAGTGGGGCTAGTGTTAATTAACTATATTAATCAAAACATATTACTTGCTTGTAAGCAGCACCATTTGCAGAATAGGGTCACGTTTTCTGGCAATACTTTCAAATCAGTTTCCGTTAGACTTTTCACAATACGTTTCGCTAAATAGAGTACGGAAATGATTTTTTTTTAACTGTTATATTATCATAGCTGGGAAAAATATCGACTTTGTGCTTCATTAACGAGTCCGCTTGGACAATCCCAAGTCCAAAAGAGTTCGAAAGATTCTTCTGGAGTGCACTTAATGAGCTGCACATTTGGCGGTATATTGATATTATCCTTAACACACTTAAGACGGAAGGGACTAGCAATTGCAAAAGACTTTGTGCCACTCGAATTCTGTCTTCCTGGTCTCTATAATTTTTCGCTGATATTGTCTCCGATAGAGGATCGGTGCTGATTTCCATTGTGGCACCCTGAAGCTTGATTTTGCTGGTAAAAGTTGGGCACTCCTCTGCTGATTTTTTGTTGTGCCTTTTTGAAAGCTGCTTGGCTGCTTATTTTGCTAAATTACAAAATTTTCTCAAATTGCCTAGGGGTTAGACGAGCTTAATGATAAGTATGGGGGAATCTATTTCCCCATTTATTCATATGTGAACAAAGGTTATAGCTAGCATAGTTCTACGATTAGTTAGAGAGGGAAGATTTATTAGTAAAAGTCTACTGTGGTAAGCAGGTAAATTAATACTATTATCCCAGTTAAGACCCCGAAGGGCAAAGAGTACAAATTGTTTTTGTACCGATTCTATTCTATCCTGATGAATCCTGTATTTGGGATACCATATACAAGATCCATATTCGAGAATCGGTCGAACAAGAGACATATAAAGAGTTTTTGTTATGTAGGGGTCGTTGAACACCTTCGACCAGCGCATAATGAACCCCAAGACACTTAATGCTCGATTTGTGATGGAAGCAATATGCTTGTCAAACTTAAGTTTTGGGTCCATTAAGATATCCTAATCCTCAACCAAATCAATCCGATCAAGTGATTATCCAGAATATAGATATAAAAAAGGGCGTTCGTCTACAAAAAGACATAACTTTACATTTACTGCAATTGAGATGCAGTAAATTTACTTGGCACCAAGTTTGAAAATTGTCTAAGTCACTTTGCAGTCTATGACCAGACAGAAGACTTGCAGCTGACATGCATAATTTTACATCATCAGCATACATTAGTACCCGAGAATGATTAATAACAGACGGAAGGTCATTTATGAACAGTGTAAATAATAACGGTCCAAGGTGACTTCCTTGTGGAACACCAGAAGTGACCTGCACCGCTTTAGATACTGAGCCATTAAAATAGACTCTCTGAGTTCTCAGAAGTTAAATAATCTTGAATCCAAAGGATAAGATTATTGGGAAAGCCCAAAAGTTTAAGTTTATAAATTAACAGGCGGTTATTTACAGAGTCAAAAGCCTTACTGAAATCAGTGTAAATAACATCAGTTTGCAATTTGTCTTCAAAGCCCTTAATAACAAATGATGTGAATTCTAGTAAGTTAGAGAGGTAGATCTATGTTTCATGAACCCGTGCTGGCACGGTGAAATCATAGATTTACAAAGATGTTGAAGATGAGAGGTTATTAGTTTCTCAAAGTCTTAGGAATAGCAGACAACTTGGAGATACCCCTATAATTTTGAGCATTCGATTTGTTTCCTTTTTTTTGCAAAGGAATAATATAAGACTCTTTCCAAATTTTTGGGAAAGTTTATAGCTCCACGGACAAACTAAAATATTTATGTAAAGGTTGTAAGAGATTCTGAGCACAGTACCTAAGCACACAGCTAGGTATTCCATCAGGTCCTGGAGAAAATGTGGGCTTAATAACCTGAAGATCACAAAGTAGGTAACTCTCCGTGATTTCCGGTATGAAAATGCAATTTGAGCCATCAAACTGATAGGGGTAAGGCATGACGACTGGTTGAAAACAAGGGGTATAGGTCGTTTGAAAAAGTTCAGCAAATAGATCGGCAACGGCCTGATCTGAGTTGGCTTTCATTTCATCAAAGAATATGTTAGATGTAAGAGTCGATGTCTTGCGTTTCGCATTAACGAAATCAAAAAACCGTTTAGGATCCTGCTGAAACTGCACCTGCTGAAACTACACCCAGTCAGGTAATTCCTATAACATTTGTTATTGAGGACTGAAAAATTGGAACGAGCAATCAAGTATGCAGAACAAGCTAACGGAAAGCTTGATTTTCTGAAACTCTTGTAGAGTTTCGACTTACGATTTTTTAGAATTGTCAACTCTCTGGTAAACCACACAGGTTTGTTTGACTTGTTTGGCGTTCCATAAGGGATACAAAAATCTAAAAATGAATTTAAAGTATTATAAAAAATACTGATTGCCACGTCCAAATTATCAGACCCGTAGAGGGGAGACTAATTAGTCAGGGATAAAATCCGAGTTAGTTTTGCAAAATGTTTTCTACTGTTTTCTGAAACTCTTGTAGAGTTTCGATTTACGATTTTTAAGAATTGTCAACTCTCTGGTAAACCAAACAGGTTTATATGACCTGTTTGGCATTCCGTAAGGGATACACAATTCTAAAAATGAACTTAAAGTATTATAAAAAATACTGATTGCCACGTCCACATTATCAGACCCGTAGAGGGGTGACTAGTCAGTCAGGGATAAAATCCGAGTTAGTTTTGCAAAATCGGTTTTCCCAAATTGACGAACTTGGCTCAAATGTTTGCTACTGGGGCATAGCACCTGTGATTGACACCTCCAACGTTGGGTAGCATAAATCTTCTGGATAAGATATGGATTGTGATCGGGTAATGGATGACGAGGATGGATCGAAAACAAAAACCAGATCAAGCATTCTATTAAGAGAATTTGGGATATCATTTATTTGATTCAATGTCCCAAGTAAATTAATCAAGAATTCATTCTGTGCCGAGGGGGTCAGGGCACCAGAGTCGGGACAAGAAATCCAAGTAACTTCAGCAATATTAAAATTACCAAGTACTACAAAGAAACGGACAGTATAGCAGACAAATGAGCATCGTAAACAGAGTTATCAGAGGAAGGTTGTATGTACGAGCAAGTTACAAAAATACCAACACCATTAAAATACAACTTAACAGCAACAAATTCTACCACCTACTATTACTGTCTCCGAAGAATAATTTTCATCAACAGCAATAAGCACACCTCCACCACGTCGAAGCGTACGGTCTCTATAGGTATCTATAGAAATACAGTATCTGTTGGATACAACTTAAGAACTAAGAACGTCTTGCCTTAACCAAGTTTCAGTGAAGGCAATGACATGAAAAGGAAATGAGAGGCTATTAAGATATAAACTACTAAGTTTACTACAAAGACCTCTTACACTCTGATAGCCCAATAAAAAGGAAGTTGTTAGTTTTTTGAGCTATTAGAAACGAAAAAAGTTTTACGTACAACCACTGGGTGGGAGATACAATCGGAGGCCGATTTATCTCCGGAGTTTCTCAACCAATTTAAATAAATGTGTATGAACGCGTCGATCTCAGAGACTGTAAGAGCTAGAGACTTCAGACTTGGAGTACAAGTTGAATTTCTAATTCTCGACAACTCTTCCCGTTTCTGATATACACATGGGATCGATAACAACAAAATCTTGAATTTGAATTTTGAAGTGTTTTAAACATTAAGCAAAATAATGACAATCTGTGAAATTTTTATTGAAATTGGTTTAGAAACACCGGAGATATGCAACATTGAAGTTGAGTGTGCAGTATGCAGTATGCGCGTACACACACACATACACAAGCATAGGGTTCAGGGTAGAGCCTTCTTATTTATTTCAACTTTGCCGCACTAACTCGAATACTTCAATCAGTTTCTTTGCATTTTCTGTAGTTACGTGTGTTAACGGCTAGTGCCAATCATGGTAGCAATTCATTCCAGCACCTCCGGTGCCACCATTGTTTTTACTTGGTCCGTTCTATTGGATTTTCTTGGGATGTGTAGGGTGCCGTGAATTGCGCTCTCCCAATTCTTCAAAAAAATTCGTAAAATCCTAACTTGTAAATTGTGTCCAATTGCCTGTTGTGAAGAGCTTATTTAGCGTCTCACAACCATACAACTGCAAACGGCACGCGAGACGAATTCAGAAGGTGTCTTGTTCTAAAACAGGATGTCAGCGAATGGGTACGTGTCTAGCTTTAGAAACCAAGGGACATGTACCGTTAATGTTTTAGGCAGACGGCCGTTGGTGTGCGAGCGGTGCGATCACACAATTTTCATTTATACCAGCTGCAGCCGAGGAACCGTTGTTGCTAAGGACAAAATTTCAAAACGATCACGCCACATTTGTCTTTCAATCGACAATGCAAATACTAATAGGCCCCGGTCCATCGAGGCGACACGTCGCTATAAGAGGAGCTGGCCACAACGCCTTTGTAAGAGAAAACAGCTCTAACACGCAGCGAAAGTGTAATGAGCCTGGCGACTGAAAGGCGACGCTAACTCAGAGCCTGTGAGTAGAAGGCTATAGTAAGTTCTGGTAATCAAGCAGGTGGTGGAGCCAAAACCTCTTTAGTATGCGAATGCAGCCAAAGCGCAATAATTACAAGTGTCGTTAAACGAGTGTGAGACGAAAAGCAACTTAGAAAGTTGTACAACGTGCCCTGACAATTGGGGCAATGCGACTTAGTCTAAAATAAGTGCAATAAGTTTAATTAGCAATAAGAAAAAACTGCTTCACTTGAGAATATAATAAAATATTATAAACGAAACCAAAAATTAAGGTGTAAGAATCAAAGGTTCGCTAAAACTGGCGACACTCTGTGGATTTTTCAGCATTTGTGTACAATCGCGAATGTATCCGAAAAGCCATTTAAAGTACCGGACACATTCGCGAGATATGGTTATTCTACAATTATTCTTCATCTGATTGACAAGCGTTCTGGTCAAAAAAAAAATTGGATTTTCTTTAATCCTTCTGACCATAATTCACTCTGCCCTCAGAGCTATTGCCCGCGGTCAATTAGATAAAGGCTTCGCCACCATCCTTCCCTCGATTTTACCCGGCTAAAAACATTGTGAACAGTTTTGCTACTAATTGCTTACACTTATGCAATATCAGTCTCCGATTTCCCGAAGGTGGAGTTGTAATAAGCCACCTGGATCATGACGGAAGCTAACAAAAGCTAAATGACGTCAGTTGATCATTAGATCGTTAGTCGAGAAATGCCGACTTAAAGATACTCTGAACCGTATTCTTAGCGCGTAGTCTGATTTCTTTTTAAATTTATTTATTAATATATCAACAAATCTAGTTTATTCTAGGCATTAAACTATGACTAAGTTTTTACTAAGCTGTAATTATTAAAATTGAGATTATGTTTCCGCTGCTCGGGCGGGACTACCATGAGGCATTGCGTCGACCGCGCTGCGAAATCCATCATACTGCGATTGTAGCTCTGTCTTGAGGCGTTTGAACTCACACATTACGACTGCTGCAAATTTGCTGGTCGCCTCCTATCGCTGTTTATAACCAACCATGAGTTCGATTATGTTCTCTTCCGAAACGCGCTGTCCAATTACTGCCTCCAGACGAATACGATCCGCTTCAAAGAGCTAGAGTTTCAGATTTGGAACATAAGCTCGACTAAGCCATAGGCAGTAAAAGTTAGTTTCAAATTTTCGAAAACTGTTACCTTTTTCGATATACACATGCGATCAATACCAACAAAATGTTGAATTTGGAAAACTTTGCGACGGCGTTTGAAACATACGAACAGCGTCCTAATGTCGACGATCGAGTATCCAGAACCGATTTGGTACAGCGCTATGCAAACCCGAAGCTATAGGCGAGGCATTGAGACCACGTATCGGCTTAGTGCTATCCGCGCATGCAGCGTTCAAAACGGTGTCAGATGACGCAGCTCAGGTCATCTCCAGAATGATACCCATCGCCGAACATTCATTGGAATTGGAGTTTTATAATGCATTGAACGGAAACGACGACGAGACAATGCCCAGACAATCGGTTTTCAGGACGAAAGCCAGAAACACAAGCATCGATCGAGGGCAAGATCCGGCTTATACCAATGCTAACCGTGTGGCCGAGGCGAAAGCATGGCGAAGTTAATTGTCACTTTACGCAGCGGCATGGATGCTTCAGGGGTTATCTCCATCGTCTTGAACATGAGCCTAGCACAGGGTGTAATTGATGCGGCGGCAGCTCGGAAGAGAGCGCCGAGCACTTCTTCTTCGAGTGCCCGCGCTTTAAAGCGGATCGTATCTGGCTGGAGGCAGTAATGGGGCAGCGCATTTCGGATGAGAACATTATCGAACTGTATCCTGTTTCATATTAATTTATAGATATGGATCATTTAATTATTTATTAATGTCGTCTCAATATTTTTCAAAAATGTTTTGAATTGTTTTTATTAACATATGCTCAAGGCTACTCGATGTGTGTTTTACTACATCTGTGCTGCCATCATTTGCGCGACAAAAGGAGTTTTCGGAAAAAATCTACAGAAAAGCTAGTTTAGCGGACTTGCTGCAAAGCTTTGATTTAGTGTTAAATTATATAAATTATTATCAACGTCAGATTGAAATTATTATTTCAAAGTTTCCAACAATTGCCCTTAATTTCGTTTGAGGTTCCAAAAATTCTGCACTTGACGTCCACTCTATTTTATAAGCGTTAGTTTGATTAATGTAAATACATATTATTTATAAATGGTTTTGAATGGAAAAGGAAATAAAAATGATTGAAAATCTTATTAAAGCGATACATACGTGAACCCATCTTGGGTTGTCCTTATTAAAGAGAACGAATGCGATTAATTCAAGAACAATATTCTTATTTCAAGCCTGCTCACTTGCACCGCAACGGACGTGTGTTTTTTGCCCTCTTTGCTTTTTGTATTTTTGTTGTTTAATTTCTTTATTTTTTTCACGACTCTGTGCAAATAAATCGGTTTCTGACGTTGGGTTCTCATCGGTTGTGTTAAACCCAAATTTAACATTGAATTAATAACTTTATTCGCATTTATTTTGTAAGTGCCCAAGTACAACAACGAATTGCAGTCCAAGCTTACTGCTTAATTTGCTCAGTTTGCTTGTTGCCTGCTGATATTTTGTTTTTGTATTTTAACAAGTAAGAAGGCTCTAGTCGAGAAATCCCGACTAGACGATACCCTGATCCCTATACTTTACGCGTACAGTCAGTGTTTGCAAGTATGTGTGTTTGTATGTACGCACATACTGCATACTGCATACACAACTTCAATGTCCCATATCTCCGGTGTTTCTTAACCGATTTTAATAAAAATTTCACAGATTGTTATTATTTTGATTATTAATTTAAATGCCATCTAAAGATTTTTCAAATTCAAGATTTTGTTGTTATCGATCCCATGTGTATATCGAAAACGGGATGAGTTATCGAAAATCGAAAACAAACTTGTACTGCCTAGGGATTAGGCCAGCTTAAGTTCCAAATATTGAGTCTCTAGCTCTTATAGTCTCTGAGATCGGTTGGCTCATACATACGGACAGACAGACGGACAGACGGACAGACGGACAGACAGACGGACAGACGGACATGGCTATATCGACTCGGCTGTTGATCCTGATCAAGAATATATATACTTTATGGGGTCGGAGGTGCTTCCTTCTGCCCGTTACATACTTTTGCACAACTTCATTATACCCTTTTTTCCCATTTTTAATGGGATCAGGGTATAAAAATCAGCGGAACTGGGTACAACAAGTGGTGTGCCCAACCGCAATCAATCCGGCTTCTTAAGGCCAAACATAAACATCCAGGTTAATACGCAATTTATGTTTATAAAAATGCAAAACAACTGTTGGTTTGATAAAACGAGGAAAAATGAGGATTGTACGCTTTAGGCCAATGCAACGAACCAAAAAGTGGTTTAAGCAACTGGTTATTAATAAATAACTTGAAAACACTTGCGCTCTTGAGTTGGTGCTGGTCCCGGTTTAGATTATTCCGTTGTTATTGCTTTGACAAATAAAAATTTTTTCACCTTCTTATTTAATTTTTTTTATTTATTTATTCAACAAATAAAATGTCCGTCTGTTGTTACAAAGGCTGCCAAGTTCGACCCAATACAAAGGTGGATTTTATTGCTGGATGTGCGCAAATGTCGCAAATGAAAAATTTTCTGATCTTCATCTTCTTTGGTGGTGAGTAGTGTTGACTTAGTATAACCCAATATATCCAAAGAACAAACATTCACTTGTCTGAAAATATAGCTTCAGTTGAAAATATTTTATTAAGAAATTTGTTGCCGTTCCACCAAAAAAACAAATATTTGTGTCGAGGTTTCCCCCTGATTTAACATCAGATGATGTCAAGGTCTACATTAAGGCCAAATCAAAAGCCGATTTCACGGTGGAAAAATTTAAATTCAACTACACTCGAAATATCTGGTCTTTTAAAATCAGTGTTTCGAGTCAAGATTTTAGATCTATATGTTGCAAAGAATTTTGGCCGGAGCACATAATAGTTAATGGAAATATTGCCAGAAAGAAAAATTGGCCTCCGATTGTATCTCCCACCCAGTGGTTGTACGTAAAACTCTTCTCGTTTCTGATAGCTCAAAAAACTAACAACTTCCTTTTTACTTGGCTATCAGAATGAAAGAGGTCTTTATAATAAACTCAGTAGTTTATACCTTGATAGCATAGTTGATAGTTCTGGGGTTCTATCCAACAGATACTGTTTCTATAGAAAAGACCGCACTCTTCGACGTGGCGGAGGTGTGCTTATTGCTGTTGATATAGATTATTCTTCGGAGACAGTTATAGAAGGTGTTTCTATAGATATATAATTTGTTAGCGCTGGTATTTTTTTGTTACTTGCTCATATATACCCCCTTCCTCCGATAACTCTGTTTACGATACTAATTTGTCTGCAGTACTGTCCGTTTATTTCATGCTTTCTGATCGCGGTTTTCTTCTAGTTCTAGGTACTTTTAATATTGCTGAAGTTACTTGTATTTCTTGACCCGACTCTGGCGCTTTGACCCCCTCGGCACAGAATGAATTTTTGATTTAATTATTAATTAATACTTGGGATTCTATTGAATCAAATTAATGATGACAATTCTTAAAAATCGTAAATCGAAACTTCACAAGACTTTCAGGAAATCTAGCTCGTTCCAGTTTTTCAGTCCTCAATAACCAATGTTACAGGAATTACCTGACTAGGTGTAGATTACAGTTTCAGCAGGATCCTAAACAATTTTTTGATTTCGTTAATGCGAAACGCAAGTCATCGACTCTTCCATCTAACCTATTCTTTGATGAAATGAAAGCCAACTCAGATCTGGCCATTGCCGATCTATTTGCTGAATTTTTTCAAACGACTGATAGCCCTTGTTTTCAACCAGTCGTCAAGCCTTACCCATATCAGCTAAATGGCTCTAATTACATTTTTGTACCGGAAATCGCAAAGAGTTCAATACTTTGTGATCAGGTTATTAAGCCCACATTTTCTCCAGGTCCTGATGGAATACCTAGCTGTGTGCTTAGGTACTGTGTTCAGGGTCTGTTAAATCCGTTGCATAAACTTTTTAGTTTGTCCGTGGAGCTGTGCACTTTCCCAAAAATTTTGAAAGAGTCATATATTATTCCTTTGCATAAAAAAGAAAACAAATCTAATGCTCGAAACTATAGGGGTATCTCCAAGTTGTCACTCTTCCGTTGGCTGCCACCTTGTCGTGGTGGGGTGGGGGGCTCGACTCGGAGCACGCCAAGCCAGATGTGCTTCCTTGTCGCTAAGAGCAGTCCTAGGGGAAGGAACCCCGAAATCAAACCAATAATGAGTGTTGAGAGAAACAAAAAAGTTACGGTGCAGGGGGTCGGATCCGAGTACCGGCAGGCCGTCAGGGGTGTGCTAGCGGGCCCCGGGGCGTTGAAATCCAGCGACCGCAAAGCATCAGAGGTGGACCACTTGGCCTACGGTGCTGCTAAAGAGACAAGTGCGGATGAAGTGAGACCAACTCGAGGTGCCACAGCACTGAATGGGGATGGGTTGGCTGCAACGATGGGCTCCAGACTGATCCCAGTCGCCTGTGAGGCAGAGGAGGAGGGTTACCGACCCTTTCGGAGGAGCTCAAAGGTGCAAAGGACTCCACCCAGTGTCCAAGTGCCTGAGAGGAGCGGTGAAGCGGATGTTGCCGGTGGAGTCGAGGAGTTGCTGGTGGATATCTCCACAACCGGACCTTCACCAAGTCCTAGGCTTGGACCGGCCCAATCCAGCCCGACTGAGCGAACAGTTGTCACCGTGGATGGGAATGGCGAAAGAAAAGGTGTGGAGACCGGGGAGCACATTCCCTCTGTGGTCTCGCAAATTGCGCGGGTGAAGAGCGAGGAACAGTCGCAGATAGCACGGTGCCTAGATGCCATAGCCAAAATGAAGGCAGCAGCAAATAGGCAAAAGACCACGTCAAACGACATTAAACTCGGTCTGGCAATTCTGGAGGACGCTTTTTCGGCCATGCAGTCCTACAGGACAGATTGGATGGGCCTCGAGGAGAAAGCAAGGAAGATGGCGGTGCCTACACAGAAGCGTTTAGCATCGAGCCCCGCGGGTCTGAACGCCGTTAAACGCATTAGGACTGCTGAAATCAACCCCGAGTGTGTGGTCGTCTCGAAAAGGACTAAACGGATGGCGAAGCTGGCAGAAAGAGGGATGGCCTCGGAACAAGCAACCTCGGCCAAAAAAAACGTCCCTCTGAAAAAGCAGGCAACCGGAGGAAAAAAGAAGGGCAGGAGCACCGGCAAGGCACCAACGGAAGCTATCCTGATCCGACCGAACCGGACCGGACTTACGCCGATATTCTGAGAGAAATGAAGGCTAAAGTGAACTCGGAAAGCTCAGGAGTGCGGGTAAGGAACATCCGGGAGACTCGAACTGGGGGTGTCCTGGTGGAAATTGGTGCTTGGACCAAGGACAGTGGTGTCTTCCGGGAATCGATTGCGGTGGCGCTTAAGGGTCTGGCAGCTGTGTCCTGCTTAGAGCCTAAGTGTGCCGTGGAGATCCGGGACCTTGACTGCCTAACAGAGGTAGTGGACATTAAAGAAGCCCTTAAGTGGGATATGCCCAACATTGGGGATGTGAAGATTGGCCTAATCCCTAGAATAATAAGAGGGCAAAAGATGGCGGTGGTAGAGATGAGTACGCGCGACGCATCCTACTTCCTGGGGCGCGGAAAGATCCACATTGGATGGATTAACTGCCGAGTGCGGGAGCGTACATCGGTGACGCGCTGTTATAAATGCCTGGGATACGGGCATGTAGCTAATGGGTGCAAAGGACCTGATCGCAGGTCCTTGTGTTATAAATGTGGAGTAGCCGGTCACAAGGCCATGACATGTGATGCGCCAGCACGCTGCATTATCTGTGCAGACAATGGCCTAAGCAGAGATAACCTTGAACACAAAACAGGGTCCGGGAGCTGCAGAGCGTTTAAGGAGGCGCTCGGACGGGCAAATAAGAAGATATCGCAATGAACTGCCAACGATTTGCTTCAACAGTTGGCAGTGGAGAAGAGGGTCGATCTCTTATTGTTATCTCTTGGTACTCAGATCTTCTTGGTACTGCAGCCGTCTGGGTGCTGGAACCCGGGAATGCCCCTGTTGCCGCTCACGGTCGAGGTAACGGGTTTGTCTGGGTGAGGTGTGGGACGACAACTTTTTTCAGCTGCTATCTCACGCCGAGTCAGTCGATCCAAAGCTACAGACGCCAGCTAGAGGGCCTTGAAGACGCGGTGATGGCGTCTTCAGGATACAAAGTGGTCGCCGGAGACTTTAACGCGAGGGCGCTGGAATGGGGTATGCCTTACCCCGACGCCCAGGGTAAGCTCGTTATGGAGGTGGTAGCGAGAGCCGGGCTTCTGGTTTTGAACGATGGGAACGCGACGACTTTTCGGCGACCGGGATACGGGGAAACAATTCCCGATGTCTCAATCGCCTCGGAGAACCTCGGGCCGCTCATTCGAGACTGGCAAGTCATTGAAGAATACACCGGTAGTAACCACCAATACATCGTGTTTGATGTTAACAACGGTGGTCCCTACCAGAGGGTGACTCCCAGAGCATTCGCCAAATGGAACACAGCGCGGTTAAGGACCGAGTCTTTTGAGAGGGAATTAGCGAGGGGTGCGGCAAGGTTGGAGGAGGGTAGCCAGAATAGAGAAGTAGCTGCAGAAGCATTGGCTACTTCAACTATGAACATCATCAGGGCTGCCTGTGAGGCTTCTATGCCCAGTAGTAGGCCCCGCCACGAGAAAAAGCCGGTCTACTGGTGGAGACCAGAGATAGCAGAACTGCGCAGGAAGTGTCATAGAATCCGTCGTGTCGCTCAACGGGCGAGAAACCGAGCCGAAGCGAACGAGAAGTCAGCGGAGCATAAGGCCGCAAAAAAGGAATTACGGCGGGCCATTAACCGGAGCAAGGCCAGCTGCTGGAGGGAGCTGGCGGCAGACATAGAAAGGGACCCCTGGGGACAGGGTTACAAACTTGTGACTCGAAAACTGGGGGCCCTGAAATCTGTTGAAGCCAAAGAAGCTGTGCAAATGGAGAACATAGTTGCAGCGCTGTTTCCACAGCACCCGATCAGACCACAAAGGGAATGGAGCCAGATCGAAGCAATTCTTTTTTTCACACAGGGAGAACTGGAAAAAGCGGTTTTCACGATGAAGGATAAGAAGGCACCTGGCCCGGATGGGATACCGAATGAGGCTCTCAAGCTGGTCTATCGCCAGAACCCAGGACTGCTTCTGCGCATGTACAATGCCTGCTTAGCGGATGGAGTTTTCTTTTCGCGTTGGAAAATTGCAAGGTTGGTGCTCATCATCAAAGGAAAGGGGGATCCGGAGTCTTCAGCGTCCTACTTTCCGTTTGTATGCTGGATACAGCTGATCAAGGTCAGATTAACGACAGCAATTCGTAATGCCGGCGGCACGGGTTTAGGGCGGTCCACCAGAGATGCGGTCCTTGAAGTAGTCGCAACAGTAGAAAGAGCAGAGGAGCATAAGCAGTTCTCGCGCCGGGTGGTACTTCTTGTGACCCTCGACGTAAAGAATGCGTTTAACTCGGCAAGATGGATAGATATGACGGAGGCTCTGGAGCACAGCTTCGGTGTCCCGTCATATTTACTCCGAATAATCGACGCCTACCTTGCGGAGCGCGGACTCCTCTATGAGACCAAAGAAGGCGTTCGCAGAATGGAGGTCACAGCAGGGGCGGCACAGGGATCCATCCTAGGACCAGACCTCTGGAACGCCACCTACGATGGTCTTCTAAGACTGGAGATGCCAGAAGAGACGTGCTTAGTTGGGTATGCGGACGATGTTGCTGCACTGGTAGCAGCACGAGACCTGCAACTAGCACAGCTCAAGCTCAACCAAGTGATGAGGACTGTCAGTAGTTGGATGGCGGAACATGGGCTATCACTGGCGCTGAACAAAACAGAAGTGGTAGTCCTGTCCAAGAAAAGGATACCAACGATAATCTCGGTGAGAGTCGGGGAGGCTACGGTGATGTCGAAGCCTGCGGTCAAGTACCTTGGTATAACGATAGACACCAAGCTGAGCTTTTTCCAACAAATAAAACAGGCGACAGACAAAGCTGCTGGTGGCGTGACTGCGCTCAGTAGGCTAATGGCCTATGTCGGGGGCCCGACTTCCAGCAGACGCCGCCTCCTGATGAGCGCAGTTCAGTCAGTGCTGCTCTATGGGGCTGAGATATGGGCCAATTCTCTTGGAAAAGAGATGTATCGGAAGAAGCTCGCACAGGTCCAACGAAGAGGGGCCTTGAGAGTAGCTTCGGCTTACCGTACGGTCTCGGAGCCTGCAGTGTTGGTGATCGCTGGGGTGGCACCAATACACCTCCTAGCTAAGGAGCGGCGGATGGTTTTCATGAAAAGAAGTGCAGGGGGGAGGGGAAATTGCCTCCCAGCAAGAGAGAGCCAACACACTTCGCGCATGGCAGAATTATTGGGAAGGGGAAAGTAGGGGAGATGGACTGCGCGTCTTATCAAAGACGCGGAGCCGTGGACCAACAGAAAGCATGGTGAGGTAGATTACTACCTAACACAGCTCCTGTCGGCACATGGTTACTTCCGCCACTACCTACACCGAATGGGAAAGGCAGCATCGCCTGAATGTCTGTACTGCCCCGGATGCAGCGACAACGCTGAGCACACGTTCTTCAGTTGCCGCAAATGGAACTGGCAGCGCCTGACGCTAAACCAGGAAACGGAGACAGAAGAAATCACGCCCGATAACATAGTTGACGTCATGATCCGAAGAGAGAGGAATTGGCGCCGTGTGGCCCAATACGCACAGAGAATTTTGAGAGCCAAGAAAGCCGACCTGGACCGAGATTAAAGTGAGCTCGAGCCCGAAATAATGAGCAAGAAGAAAAGGCCCTTTAGGGCCACATGAGGGACCTTGCCTGAAGTAATGTGTGGGTCGACCACTGAGGAACAAGTTCTTGCATTGATATTTGTGATATACAATCGCAAGCGTAAAACCACCAAAAGAAGAAACAGATAGAGAGACAAAGGCCTTAGACTTGGAGTTGGATAGTTGAAAGAGACAAAAACATCTTCAGGGACTCTTTAATGTGTAGATACACTTTGGTGTATTTATATGTAATATACTCAAGATGTACCAGATATTATATATGATATATATATAGATTCGTGTCTATTTATTAATTATCATCATTCTTTTATGTTCCACATAATAAGTACTTTAAAGAATCCAATATATGTATGTTATCTTCAAGTTGTTATAGATTAAGAAACATAAATTAATTCATAGATTCGCTGCTCATAGATCAATAAAAAATAAAAAATAAATAAATCTCCAAGTTGTCTGCTATTCCTAAGATTTTTGAGAAATGAATTAATTAATAACCTCTCGTCTTTAACATCTTCGTAAATCTTTGATTTACATTTGGCTGTCACTTGGCTCATCGCACGTCATACCACACTGATGCACCAAACAGCGCACAAGGCACCATGAGTCCGGCAGTACGCAGCGAATTGCGAATTCAACCGTTCGCTGACTGTGATGGCCAGGTACCGGAATTTCTTGACATATGGCAGACTTCTTTGACCAAGGCGTACCACCGATGGCCTATGAGACAGACTACCTTTCGATTTGCTGATGAAAACAGAAACTTTGACCTCATTCCCCAAAGCTCCTATGATGGACATCAGCTCTTTTTATATCCTGAACCCATTAAAAATTGGTAAAGCGAGTATAATGGTTTTATGCAAAAGTATGTAAGAGGCAGAAGGAAGCATCTCCGACCCCATAAAATATATATATTCTTGATCAGTATCAACAGCCGAGTCGTTATAGCCATGTCCCTCTGTCCGTATGTATGAATGCGTCGATCTCAGAGACTGTAAGAGCTAGATACTCCAGATTTGGAACTTAAGCTCGCCTAATCCCTAAGCAGTACAAACGAGCCAAGTTTTCCAGCGACAATCATGCATTCGCCAAAGTCGGTAACAAGCTGCTAAAATGGCATTCGGATGGCGCGTGTGTCATCCACGACGATTGCTGCCTTCTAACGCTTATCGGCGAAAACACGCATTCCTGCTTGAAAACTTGTTATCCGGCCTGCCATGTCAGCGTTGTGCTCCTGAATGCTCCGACCACATTCGCGTGTGGGCTGCAAGCGCGATGTTAGTGGCTTGGCTTTTTTTTTTTTTTTATTTGTTTTTATTTTGGATATAGCGTTGAATCCGTACAATGCAGTAATAGTATCATAACAGCGCAAGTGAACTAATAAATAATAGAACCAAACCTCACACTATTTGCATGAGGACTTAAAACTATATCTCATATTGCGAGGGGGTCTTCAAAGTTGTCCAATTGTTTTGGCAAAACCCTTTCGTCTTAATCGCCTTAGAGGCCTGGCAGAGAGTAAGCACTTTGCAAGCGTGCTGTGGTGTCTTCTTAGTCGTTCGCTATATCTGCTAGTGTGCCTTCCAATCTGCTCCTCCACTGTGTGTAGATTCAGGTCACGATGAAGGGTGGTTCCACGTACATAATATGGGCAGTTTGTAATGGCACGCATGGCACGGTTTTGCAATACCTTTATGCATTTGTAGTTGGATTTTGCAGCAATACCCCAGATCTGCACTCCGAATAGCCAGATTGGGGCTACACAATGAACGTATACTGCTCTTTTGGCTCGGAGTGACATGGTGCTTCTTCTATTAATCAGCCACCTCAGTTGTTGCATTCTTTGACCACATCTCCGAGACGTAGCTTTCAAGTGAGGGCCAAAGGTCAAACGTTTATCAAGGGTGATCCCGAGGTACTTAGCCAGCAAAGGTTGGTCTAAAGTTACGCCTTCCAGTTGTATGGGTGGGGTGTGGTCAATGAGGGTCTTCAGGGTGAAGCAGGGATTGATGGTCTTTTGTGGATTGACCTTTAAGTTCCATCTCTTGCACCATGCAGCCAATGTGGTGAGGTACTCTTGGAGGCCACGTGCCGCCTCAATGCGACAATTAGAGCTGTACAGCAGTGCAATATCATCAGCGTAAGTAGCAAGTAGCGCCTTCCTAGGAACTTCCATATGATAAGCGTTTGGACAAGGCAAATCCGCAGTATATATTGAGTAGAGTAGCGGTCCAAGGACGCTGCCCTGCGGAATTCCAGCTCTCATATGGCAATGAGTCGAGTAGGTGTTTCTGACCCTGACCGTGAACTTCCGATCTTCCAAGTATGATCTCAAAACTCCGTAATATGGTGCTGGGAACAGCCTTTTGATTTTGCTAAGTAGGCCAACATGCCAAACTCTGTCGAATGCTTGTTGCATATCAATGAATACAGCATTACAGTATTCCATATCATCAAATGCATGTAGGATATGTTTTGCCAATCTGTGGACCTGCTCCACGGTACTATGTCCCTCTCGAAAACCAAATTGGTGATCCGGTAAGATACGGCGGTATGAATACTTTGTGTAAAGTTATCAACAGCCATTTCAGTTTCTTCACCAGAGTTTAACGTAGTATTCAGCTGAATCGATCTCTCCAAGTGTTGACTAAAGGCAAGCAGGTCAGTGTGTTTGGTGACTAAACGGGGACTTGGATTGACATAAGTGCCCTCTGTCTCAATGCTGATGATCAAGGGCAAGTGATCAGAGTCCAAATCCCAGCTTTGTGTTATAGTTGCTCGAGAATCTGGTATTCCGTGATACACTGCAAAGTCTATGCAGGAAGGCGTATGACTGGGCACATATGGGTACCTAGTTGGTGAGCCAGTTGCAAGGATTTTAGCTCCAGTTAAAGAGATGGCATCTGCTAATTCTCGCCCCCGAGGTGAATTGTAAGTGTCGCCCCATAGCCAGTGTCGGGCATTCCAGTCGCCACCAATCAAGTACCTTTGGCCACAAGCTCGTAGCGTATCAGTAAAGTGTCTTTCCTCGATCCTGACATTGGGAGGACAGTAAATGGCGTTGAAGTGCACGTCACCCAGTTCTGTGGCTACTTTTACAGATGACATTTGAATGCTGCGTGTCTCTATGACCCTTTGTGGAAAATGGCGAAGAGTTGTCCTAACAAACACCGCTGCCCCGCCAACGCTATTGTTATTACGCGATGGCCTATATGCCGGATAGGAGGCATATCCATATATTTTTACAGTTTCCCCTCGTTTGATTCTAAGTTCCGTCACCAAAAGAATGTCAACGCTGTTGTTTTGCGCAAACAGCTCAACTTCTTTAGCTTTTCTTGAAATGCCATTAGCATTCCAAATAAGAATCTTTAGTGGATTCATTGTGGAGCTGAGGCGTTGTTATGGAACTGGGAGTTAATTTCATTCCCAGCCCATTGTTTTAACATATTGGTCATTTCGAATACCATCTTTTCAAGTTTATCAAGTCGTTGATTGGCTTGGCTTGTATACTGTTGCTGTTCTTGCTGCTGCTGCTGCAACCACATAAGAAACTGCTGTTGTTGTTGTTGTTGGATTTGCTGTTGCCATTCCTGAAACTGTTGTTGTTGCTGTTGTAACAATTCTTGGACATCGAATGAGTTATTTTGCTGAATATTCGGCCGCTGCGATTTTTGTTGCGCTTGTAAATTGTAAAGACGTCGCTGAGCTGGTCCATCCTTGAAGGGCGTTGTATTTATGTATCCTTTTGCTACTGTGGCATAGGACACTCTTGTGTCTCCGCCAGTGCCTACTGATGATTGATGTTGAGCCGTATATTGCTGTTGTTGTGTTGGTTGCTGCCGTACTGTTGGTTGTTGGTTGGTACTCTTGCGGCGATTAGGCTGCAACGAAAAGTGAAATGAAAGTGTTGCTGATCTCTCGAAATGAGTGTATTTGCATTTTTATTTAAATTATTCGGCTTTCTTGCAGGTCCCAAAGATCTGCGAAAAAACTCCTGGTACATTTGGCACCCTTTATAGCTAGCCATATGGTCACCCGAACAGTGGTAGCATGTGGGCAGTGCGTCTGCGGAACGTATGCATTGTGTGGTTTGGTGATTTTCACCACACCTTGCCGGGACTTCTTGACTAGAGCCATTAAAAATGGGAAAAAAGGGTATAATTAATTTGTGCAAAAGTATGTAACAGGCAGAAGGAAAAATCTCCGACCTTATAAAGTATATATATTCTTGATCAGCATCAACCGTCGAGTCGATATAGCCATGTCCGTCTGTCTGTCCGTATGTATGAACGCGTCGATCTCAGAGACTATAAGAGCTTGAGACTCCAGATTTAAAACTTAAGCTCCCCTAATCCAAGGTATTTTACTTTCGATAACGCTTCCCGTTTCCGATATACACATGGGATCGATAACAACAAAATCTTGAATTTGGAAATCTTTGAGACGGCGTTTGAAACATTAGACGAAATAATGTCGGTCGATGAAGTTGTTGAAAGGGAGTTGAGTATGCAGTATGCACGTACACGCACACAAGTATAGGGTTCAGAGCAACGTCTAGTCGGGATTTTTCGACTAGAGCCTTCTTACTTTTTATAGCCTGAACCCATGAAATGAAATGGGCTAAAAAATTGAGTAAATTGATTTGTGCACCATTTTTTGGAAGAAACATCTTCGACCCCTTAAAGTATATATATTCTTGATCAGCATCAACAGCCGAGTCGATATAGTCATGTCCGTATGTCCGTCCGCCTGTTTGACTGAGTCTATCGCGGAGACTATAAGAGCTAGAACAAAATTCGAAGTCTTAAGTTCATGTTTCGGTTTCCGTTCCATATATCTAAAATTTTAAAACTTGGGCCAAAAATAATAGACAAAATAATGATTATTTGTGAAAATTTCTTCAAAATTGGTTGAGAAACACGAGAAGATTAAAGTTAAGTCAAGCTGTTAGTAGCGCAGTATTGCATGCGCATTCTGTATTCGTGTACTTTAATACACATATGTACATACAAACAATGACTGTCCGCGTAATGTCTGAGGTTCAGGTTCAGTTTAATTCGAGTTTTCTCGATTAGAGAATTCTTACCTATTATACCCTAAACCCATGAAATAGGAAAATGGGTATAATAGTTTGCGGAAATGAACAACTGTCCTTCTGTCTATATGAACGCGATGATCTCGAAGACTACAGGAGCTAGAGACTTAAGATTTGGGGTTTAACACGAATCGGTAACAAAGAATAAAGATCACATTAGTATTATTGGACGTAGATGTACTAATGGACAGTACATTCAAGTGGCCCAACGATACCAAGCACCGGCTTGTTAACGCGCGGCTAAGCACAAAGCGACCCACCTCCCGCCCATCCGACCGAGGGGCGCACCGCGTAACGTGCGGTTACGATGGTCGCGTATCATGTAGACAAATGACATAACACTATATTTTTTAGTATGCATGCAGAAGTTGTACTAGTTATTAGGTGGGAAAGATCGTTATATAATGAACATAAGATCCGAAAAGGGTTATGGCTAACATAGTTAGAATAGAAAGCATGCAGGGCTATAGGTAAAAAATTTCTACTATTTCTAATGGTACAGCAAAGTTAATTTGGTTGATTAGTATGGGGGAATCTATTTCACCATTTATTAACATGATATTTCGTTAAACATCATATTTTAATGCGATTGCGTTTAACATCGGGCTTTGATTTCTTCAATTTCTTCACATCAATACATTATTCATTCAAGCACATTGATGTTTTCAAATCGCTCCTTAAAAAGAGGCAACTAAATTAAAGCCCATATTTGTACATTTTGTTTTGAAATATGTATTTAACAAAATTTTTTAAACCAGAATACAAAACTAAATGAAATGTCCATCAAAGTCGGAAAACAAGGTGAAAAAGTAGTAAAATGACAATAACTTGATTAATTAAAATAAGTACAAAGGTTATCGTCGAGAAATCCCGACTAAAAGATACCCTGAACCCTAAACTTAGCCTTTCAGCCTCGAATCCAGCATTGCGCCGAGTTGCAAGTATGTGTGTGTATGCATATTTTCAATGTTTCATATCTCCAGTGCTTCGAAACCGGGTTCAATAAAAATTTCACAGATTGTTATATTTCGCCTAATGATTCAATCGACGTCACAAAGTTTTCCAAATTCAAGATTTTGTTGTTATCGATCACATGTGTATATCGGAAACGGGATGAGTTATCGAAAACAAACTTGTACAGCCTAGGGATTAGGCGAGCTTAAGTTCCAAGTCTGGAGTCTAAAGCTCTTATAGTCTCTGAGATCGACGCGTTCATACATACAGACAGACGGACAGACGGATATGGCTATATCGACTCGGCTGTTGATGCTGATCAAGAATATATATACTTTATGGGTTCGAAGATGCTTCCTTCTGCCTGTTACATACTTTTGCACAAAACCATTATACCCTTTTTCCCATTTTTAATTTGATCAGGGTATACAAATTTTTAAAATCACAGATAAGTAATGTTAGTTTCACAATCGTTAACATGTAGAGTAATTATTGCCACTAAACACAAAACGAATAGTCTTCAAATTTCTTATATATATAGCCGTTGATAATTGGAGATAATTAAAAATTGGTTCAGTAGATATAGAAATACTGGAAAATTCCTAAGAGAGAATGATAAAGAATTGTGTAGGTCAACATGGGACTCAGAGTCGGCTGCTAAAGCGCAAAGTTCATTTTTAGTAACCAAAAATATTTATTTGCATTTATTACTGAATAGACTTAACATTTCTGGTGAATATTCCTTAGTTAATCAGAGAACCCGTGTTTTTTTAAAGTCAAGATATTTTGCACCTTTTGTATTCCTTATTTTTAGCTCCTTGGGTTTCTTCTGACAACTCTCCTCTTGATACAAGTTGACGTTGTATTAGCTGCTCACCATGATCTTATATTTTATTTTTGTTGATACTTTTCTCGTTAAAGAGCACTTGTCTCTTTGGCATATTTTCAACAGTTAATGCTAATGTTAATGACATCCGGAAAATTCGGTTTATGGGTTTTCCTTATCCCAGTCGCGTCCCTTTGATGACACTGCACGCGTTAAAAGGATGCAAGGCATATTCTCATTTAGAATTAACATTAGCACGATGTTGTGATTTTTTTATTATTGGACGTAGATGTTCTAACGGACAGTACATTCAAGTGGCCCAACGATACCAAGCACCGGCTTGTTAACGCGCGGACCCAAGCACAAAGCGACCCACCTCCCGCCCATCCGACCGAGGGGCGCACCACGTAACGTGCGGTTACGATGATCGCGAACATGTAGACAAATGACATTACACAATTTTTATACCCTGATCCCATTAAAAACGGGAAAAAAGGGTATAATGAATTTGTGCAAAAGTATAAAACAGGCAGAAGGAAGCATCTTCAACCTTATAAAGTATACATATTCTTGATCAGCATCATCAGTCGAGTCGATATAGCCATGTCCGTCTGTCCGTCTGTCCATCTGTATGTATGAACGCGTCGATCTCAGAGACTATAAGAGCTAGAGACTCCAGATTTGAAACTTAAGCTCGCCTAATCCCAAGGCAGTACAAGTTTGTTTCGATTTTCGATAACTCATCCCGTTTCCGATATACACATGGGATCGATAACAACAAAATCTTGAATTTGAAAAAATTTTAGATAGCATTTGAATTATTAATCAAATCAAATGCAAATACTTGCAAGCAGTGACTGTACGCGTAAAGTATAAGGATCAGGGTATCGTCTAGTCGGGATTTCTCGACTAGAGCCTTCTTACTTGTTATTTTTAATTTTGTTTTTGGGCTCGAGAGCGTTTGCAGCCTTAATTTTGTGGGCCACAACCTTTTCCAACATTTTTTCCAAAAACGGTGTTACGCTAATGGGTCTGAAGGACTTTGTGTTAGTGATATCTGTCATCCATGGCTTGATGACAAAGACCACTCTAGCTCTATTCCAAGAATTTTTGACTGGTGGCTTAATCAAAGCTTTGATATTTACCGTAAAATTGTCTTTTCTAATAGCTGTAAGCGAAAAATAATAAAAACTCAATTACAGAAGCAGCTTATAAATATATTATAGAAACTTTTACCTTAAAAAGGAAGTTGTTAGTTTTTTGAACTATCAGAAACGAGAAGAGTCTTACGCACAACTATTGGGGGGAGAGATACAATCGGAGGCCAATTTTTCTTTCTGGCAGTATATTCGTTTACTATTCTGTGCTCCGGCCAAAATTCTTTCCAACATACAGAGCTGAAATCTTAAATCGAAACACTGATTTTAAATGACGGAATGTTCCTAGTGTAGTTGAAATTGAACTTTTCCACCGTGAAATCGGCTTTTGATTTGACCTTAATATAGACCTTGACATCGTCTGGTTTTAAATCGGGGGAAGCCTTGAAACAAATATTTGTTTTTTTTTGGTGGAACGGCAACAAATTTTCTGAAGATATCTTCAACCGAAGATATATTTTGGCTCTTTGGATATATTTGGGTTGTTTTGTTGAACTACTTAAACACTACTCTCCACCAAAGAAACCGAAGGACAATTTTTATTTTTATTTTGGTTTTGGGCTCGAGAGCGTTTGCAGCCCTAATTTTGTGGGCCGCAACCTTTTCCAACATTTTTACCAAAAACGGTGTTACGCTAATGGGTCTGAAGGACTTTGTGTTAGTGATATCTGTCATCCATGGCTTGATGACAAAGACCACTCTAGCTCTACTCCAAGAATTTTTGACTGGTGGCTAAGTCAAAGCTTTGATATTTACCGTAAAATTGTCTTTTCTAATAGCTGTAAGCGAAAAATAATAAAAACTCAATTACAGAAGCAGCTTATAAATATATTATAGAAACTTTGATCCACAGGAAGCAGATTGGATTAGCCGTTTTTAGAGCATTGCATCCACCGAAAAAAGTCCTTTATAGTAAAAAAAAACAACAAGTAAAAAGGTTCTAGTCGAGAAATCCCGACTGAATTTTTAATGAATTACCCCATGGCGAAGAGCAAAAAAAAGGGTTGAAAACAAGGGCTATAAGTTAATTGAAAAAATTCAGCAAATAGATCAGCAATGGCCTGATCTGAGTTTGCTTTCATTTCATCAAAGAATATATTTGATGGAAGAGTCGATGACGTGCGTTTCGCATTAACGAATTCAAAAAACCGTTTAGGATCCTGCTGAAACTGTAATCTACACCTGGTCAGGTAGTTCCTGTAACATTGGTTATTGAGGACTGAAAAATTGGAACGAGCAATCAAGTATGCAGAACAAGCTAACGGAGAGCTTGATTTTCTGAAACTCTTGTAGAGTTTCGATTTACGATTTTTAAGAATTGTCAACTCTCTGGTAAACCACACAGGTTTATTAGACCTGTTTGGCGTTCCATAAGGGACACACAAATCAAATAACGTATTTAAAGTATTATAAAAAATACTGATTGCCACGTCCAGTCAGGGCCAACAGCCAAGTAAGTTTTGCAAAATCGGTTTTCTGAAATTGACGTACTCGGCTTAAACGATTTCTACTGGGGCATAGCACCCAGTAGGGTGAAGTGGTCGACACCTCCAACGTTGGGTGGCATAAATCTTCTGGATAAGATATGGGTTGTGATCGAGTAATGGATGAGGATGGATCCAAAACAAACAAGTAAGAAGGCTCTAGTCGAGAAATCCCGACTAGACGATACCCTGATCCCTATACCTTACGCGTACAGTCAGTGTTTGCAAGTATGTGTGTTTGTATGTACGCACATACTGCATACTGCACACACAACTTCAATGTCCCATATCTCCGGTGTTTCTTAACCGATTTTATTCAAAATTTCACAGATTGTTATTATTTTGATTATTAATTTAAATGCCATCTAAAGATTTTTCAAATTCAAGATTTTGTTGTTATCGATCCCATGTGTATATCGAAAACGGGATGAGTTATCGAAAATCGAAAACAAACTTGTACTGCCTAGGGATTAGGCGAGCTTAAGTTCGAAATCTGGAGTCTCTAGCTCTTATAGTCTCTGAGATCGGTTGACTCATACATACGGACAGACGGACAGACGGACGGACAGACGGACGGACAGACGGACATGGCTAAATCGACTCGGCTGTTGATCCTGATCAAGAATATATACTTTATGGGGTCGGAGATGCTTTCTTCTGCCCGTTACATACTTTTGCACAACTTCATGATACCCTTATTTCCCATTTTTAATGGGATCAGGGTATAAAAACAGATCAAGCATTCTATTAAGAGAATTTGAGATATCATTTATTTGATTGAATGATATCCCAAGTAAATTAATCAAGAATTCATTCTGTGCCGAGGGAGTCAGGGCGCCAGAGTCGGGACAAAAAATCCAAGTAACTTCAGTAATATTGCGTCCCTTTGATGACACTGCACGCGTTAAAAGGATGCAAGGCATATTCTCATTTAGAATTAACATTAGCACGATGTTGTGATTTTTTTTATTATTGGACGTAGATGTTCTAACGGACAGTACATTCAAGTGGCCCAACGATACCAAGCACCGGCTTGTTAACGCGCGGACCCAAGCACAAAGCGACCCACCTCCCGCCCATCCGACCGAGGGGCGCACCACGTAACGTGCGGTTACGATGATCGCGAACATGTAGACAAATGACATTACACAATTTTTATACCCTGATCCCATTAAAAACGGGAAAAAAGGGTATAATGAATTTGTGCAAAAGTATAAAACAGGCAGAAGGAAGCATCTTCAACCTTATAAAGTATACATATTCTTGATCAGCATCATCAGTCGAGTCGATATAGCCATGTCCGTCTGTCCGTCTGTCCATCTGTATGTATGAACGCGTCGATCTCAGAGACTATAAGAGCTAGAGACTCCAGATTTGAAACTTAAGCTCGCCTAATCCCAAGGCAGTACAAGTTTGTTTTCGATTTTCAATAACTAATCCCGTTTCCGATATACACATGGGATCGATAACAACAAAATCTTGAATTTGAAAAAATTTTAGATAGCATTTGAATTATTAATCAAATCAAATGCAAATACTTGCAAGCAGTGACTGTACGCGTAAAGTATAAGGATCAGGGTATCGTCTAGTCGGGATTTCTCGACTAGAGCCTTCTTACTTGTTATTTTTAATTTTGTTTTTGGGCTCGAGAGCGTTTGCAGCCTTAATTTTGTGGGCCACAACCTTTTCCAACATTTTTACCAAAAACGGTGTTACGCTAATGGGTCTGAAGGACTTTGTGTTAGTGATATCTGTCATCCATGGCTTGATGACAAAGACCACTCTAGCTCTACTCCAAGAATTTTTGACTGGTGGCTTAGTCAAAGCTTTGATATTTACCGTAAAATTGTCTTTTCTAATAGCTGTAAGCGAAAAATAATAAAAACTCAATTACAGAAGCAGCTTATAAATATATTATAGAAACTTTTACCTTAAAAAGGAAGTTGTTAGTTTTTTGAACTATCAGAAACGAGAAGAGTCTTACGCACAACTATTGGGGGGAGAGATACAATCGGAGGCCAATTTTTCTTTCTGGCAGTATATTCGTTTACTATTCTGTGCTCCGGCCAAAATTCTTTCCAACATACAGAGCTGAAATCTTAAATCGAAACACTGATTTTAAATGACGGAATGTTCCTAGTGTAGTTGAAATTGAACTTTTCCACCGTGAAATCGGCTTTTGATTTGACCTTAATATAGACCTTGACATCGTCTGGTTTTAAATCGGGGGAAGCCTTGAAACAAATATTTGTTTTTTTTTGGTGGAACGGCAACAAATTTTCTGAAGATATCTTCAACCGAAGATATATTTGGCTCTTTGGATATATTTGGGTTGTTTTGTTGAACTACTTAAACACTACTCTCCACCAAAGAAACCGAAGGACAATTTTTATTTTTATTTTGGTTTTGGGCTCGAGAGCGTTTGCAGCCCTAATTTTGTGGGCCGCAACCTTTTCCAACATTTTTACCAAAAACGGTGTTACGCTAATGGGTCTGAAGGACTTTGTGTTAGTGATATCTGTCATCCATGGCTTGATGACAAAGACCACTCTAGCTCTACTCCAAGAATTTTTGACTGGTGGCTAAGTCAAAGCTTTGATATTTACCGTAAAATTGTCTTTTCTAATAGCTGTAAGCGAAAAATAATAAAAACTCAATTACAGAAGCAGCTTATAAATATATTATAGAAACTTTGATCCACAGGAAGCAGATTGGATTAGCCGTTTTTAGAGCATTGCATCCACCGAAAAAAGTCCTTTATAGTAAAAAAAAACAACAAGTAAAAAGGTTCTAGTCGAGAAATCCCGACTGAATTTTTAATGAATTACCCCATGGCGAAGAGCAAAAAAAAGGGTTGAAAACAAGGGCTATAAGTTAATTGAAAAAATTCAGCAAATAGATCAGCAATGGCCTGATCTGAGTTTGCTTTCATTTCATCAAAGAATATATTTGATGGAAGAGTCGATGACGTGCGTTTCGCATTAACGAATTCAAAAAACCGTTTAGGATCCTGCTGAAACTGTAATCTACACCTGGTCAGGTAGTTCCTGTAACATTGGTTATTGAGGACTGAAAAATTGGAACGAGCAATCAAGTATGCAGAACAAGCTAACGGAGAGCTTGATTTTCTGAAACTCTTGTAGAGTTTCGATTTACGATTTTTAAGAATTGTCAACTCTCTGGTAAACCACACAGGTTTATTAGACCTGTTTGGCGTTCCATAAGGGACACACAAATCAAATAACGTATTTAAAGTATTATAAAAAATACTGATTGCCACGTCCAGTCAGGGCCAACAGCCAAGTAAGTTTTGCAAAATCGGTTTTCTGAAATTGACGTACTCGGCTTAAACGATTTCTACTGGGGCATAGCACCCAGTAGGGTAAAGTGGTCGACACCTCCAACGTTGGGTGGCATAAATCTTCTGGATAAGATATGGGTTGTGATCGAGTAATAGATGAGGATGGATCCAAAACAAAAAACAGATCAAGCATTCTATTAAGAGAATTTGAGATATCATTTATTTGATTGAATGATATCCCAAGTAAATTAATCAAGAATTCATTCTGTGCCGAGGGAGTCAGGGCGCCAGAGTCGGGACAAAAAATCCAAGTAACTTCAGTAATATTGAAAGCAAACAATCGGAGGCCTATTTTTCTTTCTGGCAGTATATTCGTTAACCATGTGCTCCGGCCAAAACTCTTTGCAACATATAGAGCTGAAATCTTGACTCGAAACACTGATTTTAAATGACGGAATGTTCCTAGTGTAGTTGAAATTGAACTTTTCCACCGTGAAATCGGCTTTTGATTTGACCTTAATATAGACCTTGACATCATCTGGTTTTAAATCAGGGGGAAGCCTTGAAACAAATATTTGTTTTTTTTTGGTGCAACGGCAACAAATTTTGTGATTATATCTTCAACCGAAGATATATTTTCAGCTAAAGGAATATTTGGCTCTTTGGATATATTTGGGTTGTTTTGTTGAACTACGTAAACACTACTCTCCACCAAAGAAACCGAAGGACAAAGATTAGATGAAACAACATCCATGGGTATTATATTGTTTTCATCTCACATCTCGTTTGTTTTATTTATTAAGCTATTTTTATTTTTAATTTTGGTTTTGGGCTCGAGAGCGTTTGCAGCCCTAATTTTGTGGGCCACAACCTTTTCCAACATTTTTACCATAAACGGTGTTACGCTAATGGGTCTGAAGGCTTGATGACAAAGACCACTCTAGCTCTACTCCAAGAATTTTTGCCTGGTGGCTAAGCCAAAGCTTTGATATTTACCGTAAAATTGTCTTTTCTAATAGCTGTAAGCGAAAAATAATAAAAACTCAATTACAGAAGCAGCTTATAAATATATAGAAACTTTGATCCACAGGAAGCGGATCGGATTAGCCGTTTTTAGAGCATTGCATCCACCGAAAAAAGTCCTTTAGAGTAAAAAAAAAACAACAAGTAAAAAGGCTCTAGTGGAGAAATCCCGACTGAATTTTTAATGAATTACCCCATGGCGAAGAGCAAAAAAAAAAGGTCAATAGAATAGAAAATTCAAAATATATATTTCTGAATTATGACCATTACCCCCATAAATTTCACTTTTACCCCATTTGGGGTAATTTACCCCGACCGCTAACTTAAACAATCTTTTTCAGATTTGAGGGCCGTAGGCCATGATTAAGTAAATACTTTCCCTTTAAGGTTAATTGTCCTCAACTCATGATTATAGATCAAATATTTACGGTAGGTTCAAGAATGTTACAATATTTGGTTCAGCTCTGTAGAACCTTTTTAAGTATTTTAAACTCACAGAAATAATGCGACAAAGGGAGGACTATCTTTTTGCGCCTGCTCTTAAAAAAATGGCATCGAGTCTTATGACAGGCAATGATATAAGTCTTATCCGATTCCGCATTTGTCAGCCATCAAACGTGCCCGATGATGCAATTCATATTTTATCCATTGCGGCAACAGGCTCATTCAATATTACAAAAGCAAATTCTATTCCGACTGACTAATATTTAACTACCGCTGAAGATAATATAGGGTGTTTCAAATGGCGCGGGTGGATTTTGGCGGCACGTGGCGGCCATTTTGTTTTAGCTACAGGTGTTCAATATTTTTTTTATTATTAAGTTGCCCATTCCAAATCATCATGGAAAGTTACACGATTGAACAGCACGTTCAAATGATAAAACTTTATTATCAAAATGGGTGTTCGTTAGCACAAACGTTGCGCGCAATGCGCCTATTTTACGGTAGACGTGGTGGCCATTCACAGTCGACTCTTCAACGTTTGGTGGCCAAATTTCAGACCAGACGTTTAAGGAACGCAAGATCGGCCGAGAACATCAGCATGGTCCGTGAAAGTGTAAAGCAGAACCCGAGACAGTCGATTCATCGCCGTGCACAAGAACTCGGTCTTTCGAAGACTTCAACTTGGCGAATTTTGCGTCGGGACTTGGGCCTACACCCGTACAAGATCCAACTGACCCAGGAGCTCAAAGTTGATGACCGTAGACAACGCCGTTCGTTCGCTGACTGGGTTTCGAATCGTTTGGAAGAGGACCCCAATTTTGGCCGAAAAATCATTTTTAGTGACGAGGTGCATTTTTGGATTAATGGTTACGTTAACAAGCAGAATTGCCGTATATGGGACGACACCAACCCACGCAACACTGAACAGGTGATAATGCATCCTCAAAAAGTTACCGTTTGGTGTGGATTTTGGGCGGCGTCATTAGTCCGTACTTTTTTGAAAACAACTCAAATTCAGCCCGATCTATGCGGAAGAGTCATTGAAAATTGGACCAATCGGATTTGTGCCACCGTAAGAAGCCGAGGCGGGCATTTGAATGATGTCATATTCCATAATTAATGGCATACATGGGCCTTTCAAATAAAAAAAAATTAGGTTAATACCTTACACACAGCTTGTTTTATTCCAATTCAACATCTACCCGCCCTTATTGAAAGACCCTATATAATAGCCTTAAATCTTTTAAAGGCACTGATGCAGTGTATGCCACTTCTTTTAAAACCCACTGCCAAATATAAGAATACAGTCAATGTAGATAGAGGGGATAGGTTAGTTACCGGGGCAACAGGCATTTTAATGCACACAGATTTCGATGAATCCGGAAATCACATACTCCAAGTACTTTATGGATAAAATGTTTAGGGGAAATCGTATGAGTTCTTGCTCACTCACTCTACTGCGGACAGAAAAAATTCTTCGAACACATTTCGATCATTTAGTTAACCTTAGATATTTTTTTCCACAATACAGAAAACCTGCATTTCCACATTGAAGAAGTAAGGGCAGATAAATTAATGCTACAGTCGTCCGTTCTATGTTGAAGCTTCATCGTACACAAACGAAAACATCGATGTTCTAGGGTTTCCTTTTGTTGTCCGTATGGATTGTAAAACAGTGCCTAAGTGCGACCTAAGAGGGGAATCGTCATTTACGTTAGGAATGAATTAATTATCAATGTTTCACTTTGTTCTAGCGGTAGAAAAAGATACGGATCAGTCGTCTTCGAATATAGTATTTTCCAATATAAAGCTATTGGTTTTATTGTTGTTTATAAAAGTTCATCCTACCCGCTATAGGATATATTGCAGCAATATTCGTTTTAGAATAATAATGGTTGAATATTGGGTGATTTTAATTTGTGTTTAGGTAAAGTCGATAGATGTGGGCCTATTTATAACGAACTTTTTAGAAAAGGATTTGGCTGCTTGTTAGATCTGAAAACGTCCACTACATCGATTAAGCCTTTTCAAATATTTCAAGCGGAAAAAAAGTGCCATGACTTTTGAGACAGTTTACAGGTTCCACAATGGGATATCTCTTAGTGTGCAAGATAGTGAAAATGAACTTTTTTGTTGTGTACATATATTTAATATGAAATATATTTAAAATATTAATTGTCATGCCATTTGTCTTCGAAATAATTCCTGTATTGTACAATCCTGATTGATCTGGAACTGTAATTATTTCGACACGGTTTATTTGCGGTTTTTGACCTTGCTATTTGAAAAATTATGATTTCTAAGAAAAACGAACTTAATTCTGTGGTGCTTGAGGAATGGCAACAGAAAGCGCCAGAATCAACAAAAAATGGACGACTGAATACAAAAAAGAGCTGTTGAACATGGGTTCAGGGTATAACAAGTAAGAAGGCTCTAGTCGAGAAATCACGAGAAATCCCCTATGCCTTACGCGTACACTCAGTGCTTGCAAGTATGTGTGTGTGTGTGTGTGTAAGTACGCATATACAGTATACTTTACTCAACTTCCAATGTTCTATATCTCCGGTGTTTATAATCGATTTCAGATTTCTAAAGTTTAACAGATTGTCATTATTTCGTTTGATGTTTCAAACGCCGTCTCAAAGTTTTCCATTTTCATGGGGTGCTTCCTTCAGCCATTTACATACTTTTGCACAAAATCATTATACCCTTTTTACCCATTTTTAATGGGTTCAGGGTATAAATTTAATGTAAGAATACTGCAGTGGAGCACTATTAACAATAAACTCTGTTTCCAGCTCTGTATCTATGTTTTTATTTGTTATTTGTTTGGTTTTGGCCTTTTATAGCCAAGTTTTTTTTTAAATCTAGCATAATTCGACCGTCAAAAACTGGCAACACTGATCGTAACATGATGACCCAGT
This sequence comes from Scaptomyza cyrtandrae, assembly GCA_035044605.1. Classification (NCBI taxonomy): domain Eukaryota; kingdom Metazoa; phylum Arthropoda; class Insecta; order Diptera; family Drosophilidae; genus Scaptomyza; species Scaptomyza cyrtandrae. Next base: position 202,557 of record JAWNNS010000078.1, read on the forward strand.
GATAAGACTTGCGAAGAGTATAAAAATAAACTAGTGCCAATCCTATCAAGCGGATTTCGGATTCGCCTAAAATACATAAGCAACAGTTCTCACTTGAACAGTTTCCAAAGTTAACACATTGTTTCGCCTACGTGTTGCAACATGTCGCATTAGCAATGCGAGCGCGTCTGAGTGGCGAACATAGTGTTCAACATAGTGTTCAAATTCTCACAAAACTTCCTTTTTAAATACACCTGAAGTATGTTTATTTTTTCGATTTGATCCTTGAGGCAGTGCTCCAAAAACATCGATGGTACTAGCGATTCCATTGATATTTTTATAACCTGAACCCATTAAAAATGGGTAAAAAGGGTATAATGGTTTTGTGAAGGAAGCAACTCCGACCCCATTAAGTATATATATTCTTGATCAGCATCAACCGCTGAATCGATATAGCCATGTTCGTCCGTCTGTATGTATGAACGCGTCGATCTCAGAGACTTAAGAGATAGTTTGTTTTAAATTTTCGATAGCTTTTCCCGTTTCCGATACACATGGGATCGATAACAACAAAATCTTAAAAATGCCGACCTGTAATTTCAAGCTGTACAGTCTGTGTAATATTTTTGGGTTTTAACGGATGGCGCCACACTCTGCTGGGGCCACCATCATAGTATAGCATCATTTTGGATTAATCACATAATACCACGTCGTCCCAGTATGAATCTGGCTGTTCCAATTGGATCCTGTCAGAAGTTAAACGTGTCTGAACATGCTCCACCGATAACAACGTATCTTTTTCGAGCAGCAGGTACAGTGCAGGTCGGTCCTTTAAATGGCTTTTTGAGCGCATTCGCGAGATATTGTGATTCGTTCTGGTCTAAAAAAGACTTTCCTTGGTCCTTCTTGGTCCTTCCATAATTCGCTTTGCCCGCGGAGCTATTGCGCGCGGCCGACCAGTTATTGGCTTTGCCATCATCCTTCCCTCGATTTTATCCCGGCTAAAAACATTTTAAAAAGTTTTTCTGCTTATTGCTAACATTTCTGCAATCTCAGAGGCCGATTTCCAAAAGGTAAAGTTGTAATAAGCCAACTGGATCATGTCGAAAGGTAACCCTGAGCCTGGCATTTGAAAACCGTCTAAAACTCTCCCGATTTCATATGAATTCTATATTCCAATAATGAAATATCTTATAAAATTGCATTACCAAGAGCAGCGCGTTTTTATTTTTTTTGAAAAGTAACTTTAAATAAGAATTTCACAACGCAAATACACCAAAAACGGAAGAGCGTAAACATTTTCATGTCAGTTGAATTTCGTGTTTTAATTGACTGAATTACTTATAATCAAGTAAGAAGGCTCTAGTCGAGAAATCCCGACTAGATGATACCCTGATCCCTTTACTTTACGCGTACAGTCAGTGCTTGCAAGTATGTGTGCGTGTGTGTACTACCGTACTGCATACTGCATACTCAACTTCAAGGTTCCATATCTCCGGTGTTTCTTAACCGATTTTAATAAAAATTTCACAGATTGTTATTATTTTGATTGATAATTAAAATGTCATCTAAAGTTTTTTCAAATTCAAGATTTTATTGTTATCGATCCCATGTGTATATCGGAAACGGAATGAGTTATCGAAAATTGAGAACAAACTTGTACTGCCTAGGGATTAGGCGAGCTTAAGTCTTAAATCTGGAGTCTCTAGCTCTTATAGTCTCTGACATCGACGCGTTCATACAAACAGACGGACAGACGGACAGACGGACATGGCTATATCGACTCGACTGTTGATGCTGATCAAGAATATATATACTTTATGAGGTCGGAGATGCTTCCTTCTGCCTGTTACATACTTTTGCACAACACCATGATACCCTTTTTTCCCATTTTTAATGGGATCAGGGTATAAGAATAAAAATTAAAAGCAAAAACCAGTGTGTAAATATTTTCGTGGCCAAATGTATGAATTCACGCACACATTTAAACATCAGAAACTGCGCTGTCAAATGCATAAATCGTTGAGCGAGAAAGTGGGTGACTTGCCCCAGTGGCGCAAATTTGCTAATCGCCGCTCTCATCTAAAAAAAATTAAAAGAGTATATACGCCAAACAACGATCTGCACCTGTAGTTTGAATGGTACGCACACACTTGCCGCTTCCAGCCCCCGCCTTTTTAAAACGGAAATGACTGTATTATCGACAGTTCTTACACAAAAATCACAAAATTTGGTGGGAAGATAGCTAGATATTCTTCCAATCATGCCACCAGCGTTTTAAAATCAGAACTCCCTATATCTTTCCCAATTTTGGAGATTAAGTCAGAGAATGTGGTGGCAAACAAGCTGGCAATGTCCCCCAAAGATCTGCATAAGCCTTTATTTGAATTTAAATTGAATTGAAAGGCAATCTTAATTTAACGGCTACAGTTCGCTTGATGATAAGTTCTTCCCCATTTAAGTTAAGCGTATAATAAATTTATCAGAAGGCAATAAAGGCATAAGAGACAAGCAAACAAAGCATCAGAAATGTAAAACGGCGCATCGGCAAAAGTTGTGTTAGTTGAGTCACTCGTAACATACAGTATGCCCAACAAAAGTTGCGACAAGGCGAAAAATGTTGATATTTTCAATTTAGAGATATATGGTCACCCTGGTTGTTGTTTTTTATTATTTTTTATAAGTAATTCAATCAATTATATCTTAATCCTATTTAACAGAACTTAAAAAACATTAACATTAACAAAGAAACATTTAAAATACTAACAAAGACACTAAATTCAACTGCCCAATAAATTTTGCGACACTCCGTTTTTGGTGCATTTGCGTTGTAAAATTCGTATGGAATTCGGATGTACAGTTACTTTTAATTAAATTAAAAATGCGTAGATCCATAAAAGTCAAAACTTTTTTGCGCAGTTCGGTTGCCAATGAGATGAAGAATGATTGTCGAATCACCATATCTCGCGAATGTGGCCTAAAAAAATTTTAAGTACCTAAAAAACACGAGCTGCTCGAAAAAAACCGATGATATCGCAGGAGCATGTTCAGACACGTTTAACTTTTGATATGATTGACGTGGACAGCCAAATTAATATTGGGACGACGTGGTATTATGTGATGAATCCAAAATGATGCTATACTATGATGATGACCCCAGCAGAGTGTGGCGCCAGCCGTTGAAAGCAATTGAAAACCAAAACTATTATACCGACTGTACAGCTCGAGATTAAGGGTAGGTACTTAAAATTTTTTTAGACCACATTCGCGAGATATGGTGATTCCACAATCATTCTTCATCTCATTGGCAACCGGTCTAGCCAAGAAATATTGGACTTTTATGGATCTACGCATTTTTAATTTAATTAAAAGTAACTGTACATACGAATTTCATACGAATCTCACAACAAAAATACACCAAACGAAGTGTCGCAAGATTTATTGGGCAGTTGAATTTAGTGCCTATGTTAGTATTTTAAATGTTTCTTTGTTAATGTTAATGTTTTTTAAGTTCTGTTAAATAGGATTAAGAGATAATTGATTAAATTACTTATAAAAAGTAATAAATAAAAAAACAACACCCAGGGTGACCATATATCTCTAAAGTGAAAATATCAACATTTTTCGCTTTGTCGCAACCTTTGTTGGGCATACTGTAAATACAATTAAGTATTCGTGTCAGTGCTGCCAACTACAAAACAATCAGAACACTGAAAAAATTGCCACAATGGCTAGTAATAAATTATGACATAGTGGGATAAATTTAAAGTATTTAAAGGCGATTAAATTAAAAGTGGCTGTGTTTTTGAGCAAACGTGTCTAATTTTTCTGGTTTATTTTTAATTAAATATATCGCAGCTCTAACCGGTAAAAAGCTAAGTTGGCACCACTTACATATGTATGTAAATTGGTTTAAAAACCTTACTCTCTGCGAGTTCTCATTATCACGCTCGCATGCTTATTATTGCTAGCGTATAATACTATTTGCCTTCGCCAGTGGCATTTTGTGCTTGCTCTCGCGCACAATGTGAATTTCAAAGGTCATTGCGCGTATTTGTTGTTGCCGTTTGCACTGTTTTTGTTGCTGCTGCTGTTTGACGATTGCCGTTTACAGTTAACTGGTGTTTTGCTTTTGTTTTCGGCATTTGTCACTATCATGTGTGTTAACCATGACTACGATCACAAGTTTTTGCGCAGCATTGGCGGATTGTGCAATATCGCCTGCCTGGTAAGCTTTCTTGAACATGCGTACATACATACATGTATGTATGTATATATGTGTATGTATTTGCACCGACCACACCTTACACATACTCATTTTAGGTGTGCGGCTTTATCGGCTTTCTCTGCATAGTGTGCAGCACAGTCCGACCAAGCAATTTTCGGGGCTTCTTCTACTTAGTCATTGTTCTACTAGGACTTTTGGTGACACTAACGCTATTTCTTGGCCGCTATCTACGAATCGGTCAAAGCTGGAACTGTGACTCAACGCTCTGGCGGCTTGGCGTTCACACCACTTTAGCGCTGGCTCATTTCGTAGCCTCGGGGCTTGTGCTAGCGCTGGATATTGAGGCTTACACTGCCGCAGCGGTAAGTTCAGATTTTTTTCATTGTTCGTAACAAATAAATTGATGTTTAAGTATTCTTGCAGTTCTTTGGATTAACTATTTTTAGCATTAATGGCCTAGAGGCTTACGCGTATTTAAAGCGCAGTCGCCAGCGCGATGTAGCGACCCAAACGGTCTAAAAACAAGGAATAAGCTACATATATGAAATTAAAAAGCAAACGCGATATAAATATGTATGAACATGAGCTAGTACCAGTTAAATGTATTTGGGTGTAAGTTTAAGTCTTCCACAGATCCCTATAAAAGAGTCGATATGTCCTAATACTATGAATGTATGTTCATGTGTAAATATCAACAAGTAAATACGTTGCATGCTGGCGCAACCGAAAGCGGAAGAATCTGATACTTGTACGGAAACAAGTGATTAGAAGACTGCTAGCAAAGTAGGCTAAAATTGTGCATACATTTTTTCTATAATAAATGACGTTTAAAGTTATAGACCTTCTTAAGTTAAAAACTGTAGCTTAAAAATACGGAAGATATGTACATTGTCGTTCTAAGAGGAGTAGCAAATGGTGGGCGTGGAAAACAAATTTTGATGCAGATGTTAGACGATCATCAACTCTGTTTGCAACTGTGAAATAAATAGGCATTCCCGTTTTATTCTCAGGTACCAAAAGCAAATAATATAGTGGTTTTGCGCAATGTCCGTTATGGTGTCTGTCAGCAGTTCGGCTGTCGAGCTAACCGTGCGCTCGCGCATTCTTTGTTTTGATAGTTTTTATACCCTGTACCCATTAAATGGGTTTGTGCAAGTGTTTTAACAGGCAGAAGGAAGCTTCTCTGACCCCATAAAGTATATATATTATTGATTAGTATTAACAGCCGAGTCGATATAGCCATGTCCGTCCGTATGTATGAACGCATCGATCTCAGAGACTATAAGAGCCAGATACTTCAACTTTGGAACATAAGCTCGCCGCTCCCTAGCAATAATGACCATCTGTGAAATTTTTATTAAAATCGGTCCGTTGAGAAACAGAGGAGATATGGAACATTGAAGATGAGTATACACACACACATACTTGCAAGCAATGACTGTATGCGTTAAGTATAGGGTTCAGGGTAACGTCTAGTACAGATTTCTCGACTAGATCCTTTTTACTTGTTTTATTTAGGGTGTTAACTTATGCAATTTGAATAGCGATGCGTGAATATTTTAGCACATGTATGCATCAATTATTTATATGATTGACAACTGAATTTGATCCTGCCTAAACGTGTATGACATGATTATTTTATAAAACGTCAATATATTTAAGTGATTTTATTTTATATTTTTTGTTTATGCTAACCAATTAAAAACAAATAATTGTAAACATGTGGCCAACCAATAAAATATTTTTACTAAAAGCAATGCCTAATTTAATTATATCTTTGATATGATTACTTACTCGATTGGTATTGGATATTCCTCAGGACGAGTGGGGCAACAGACGGGCCGAATCTGCGGTACGCGCTGAAACAGCGATTTCAGACGCGAAGGTCGAATTTTGAACGCGAGCAGGAGCTTCGCGAGAGGCGCAAAAAGCCAGGAGGGAGCATCGATGATTATCTCCAGGCCATGTTTGCTCTCAGGTCGAGATTGGAGGTACCCGTCAGCGACCACGACCTGATCAAGATCGTGAAGGTAAATATACGGGACGGTATCTCGCGGATCATCTATCCTATGTGGATCACTGACTTGGAGAGACTGTGTGAAGAATGCCATGACGCCGAGAGAATGCTGTTTTTACGTTGGTCGAGAAGTCAGACCACAGCGGAACCAGTCGGTAGGCCTAGAGACCGTTTCCAGGTGAACGAGGCGTTCTATGAGGAGGAAAAAGGCACTGCAGAGGTTGCACCGGATGAGGCAGTTGCGGCACTGCACAGGCCTAGAGGCGGTAGCGGCGACCACAACGCGATAACGTGCTGGAACTGTGCCCAGCGAGGGCATACTTTTTGGGAGTGCGAAGCCACGGTAAGAAATATTTTCTGTTATAAATGTGGACTCCCAGGAGTGGTATTGCCCAAATGCCCAAAATGTCATTCGGGAAACGAGATGCAGAGCATGACGCAGAGGAGTCGCGCTCAATGCCACGGTTGAGAAACCATTAAAATCCTCTCCACCAGACATGTTAGGATTAAGCAGCAGCAGTAAGGATCACATGATAGTTTAGGATATTTTTAGGAAAGCCAAAAGCGAGCCCTTGCCAAGGCCAAAGCGGTCAACACGACTGCCTGTTGAAGCGCGCCAAGTCGCGTACGAAGATGCAAGAGCCCGGATCTTTGCCGAAGAGGAGGACTCAAAGCGGCTCCAGAACTCACCAGTTCCACGGAGGTGGAGAAGGCACACATTATGCCGTAGGGAACGCAATCGCGTGTGCGAAGCACTTGGTGAAGCGCTCAAGGACGACGACCGAACCTTTGCCGAAGTGCAGCTTCAAGGTCACACAGTAAAGGGGCTTCTGGACACTGGGGCAACCGTTAGCTTGTTAGGCGCAGGAGCAGTGAATCTGATCGAGAAGCTGGGAATAGCCTGGCACCCTCAGACTTCTAAGGTGCGAGCCGCAGGAGGTGCGAGCTACTCGGTGTTGGGTAAGATTCTTGTGCCGATCCAATACAAAAACGAGACGCATAAGATGACGTTGTATGTCTGCCCCGCCCTGGTTCAGAGTTTGTACCTGGGCATCGACTTCTGGAAGAAGTTTCGCCTAGCACCCGAGGTCGTAGGAGTGGAGTCGCTTGAGCAGGTGGACTCAGAGTTCACGACTAGGGGAGAGCCGATCGAGCCACATGAGCTGAATGCCGAGCAGCAGGAGCAGCTGGAGGCGATCAAGGCTGAATTCCGGGCGTTCGAGCAGCAAGGATTAGGAAAGACTCACATGAAGCGTCATACGATCGAACTAATAGAAGGCACAGTAACAATGAAGGAGCGTTTTTATCCAGTGTCACCAGCAGCTTCTTTTCGCGGAGGTCGACGAAATGCTTCGACTTAGCGTCATAGAGCCAAGCGAAAGTCCCTGGAGCAACAGGACGACGCTGGTACGAAAACCTGGAAAAAATAGGCTGTGCTTAGACGCTCGTAAGCTGAAGAGTGTAACCGTAAAAGATGCCTACCCTTTACAGAATATTGAGTCTATCCTAAGCCGCGAGGATGACCCTAACTTCATCAGCAGCGTCGATTTGAAAAACGTATTCTGGCAGATTGAGTTGGAGCCCAAGAGCAGAGCATACACGGCATTCACTATTACGGGCCGTCCGCTTTATCAATTCCGGATGATGCCTTTCGGTCTGTGTAATGCCGCTCAGCGGTTGTGTCGATTGATGGACCGGGTGATACCACAACGTTTGCAGAATCGCGTGTTCGTCTATTTGGATGACCTGCTGATCATCGCCCGCCCCTTTGAGGAGCATGAGCAGCTGTTGAAGGAGGTATCACAGTGTTTAAGGAGGCCAATCTGACCATTAGCTTGCAGAAATCGAAGTTTTGCTTCAAATTTCTGAGGTATTTAGGGTACATTGTTGGTGACGGAGCTCTGCGAACGGATCCGAGCAAAGTTGAGGCAATAGTCCAGATTCCCGTCCCGAGAACCACTAAGCAGCTAAGGAGATTTTTTAGAACTGTAGGTTGGTACAGGCGATTCATCCGAGATTTCTCGAGCCTTTCTGCGCCGCTAACTGATTGCCTTAAAAATCGGCAAGAAGTGTGAAATGTCGGTTGAAGCAGTCGGGGCATTACATAAGTTGAAGAAGGCACTTCCCTGTGCGCCGGTCCTAGTGCACCCAGATTTTAGCCGGCCCTATTTCATCCAGTGCGACGCAAGCCACTTGGGGATTGGTGCAGTTCTCTTTCAGCGTGACGACGAGGGTGCAGATCGACCCATTGGGTTCTTTTCAGCAAAGCTGCGTGGAGCCCAGTTGAATTATAGCGTAACGGAGAAGGAGTGCCTCGCAGCGGTGAAGGCGATGGAGCAATTTAGGCCATACGTGGAGCTAATGCCGTTCACGGTCATTACGGACCATTCGAGCTTGCAGTGGCTAATGTCACTCAAAGACCTGAGTGGAAGACTGGCGAGGTGGTCCCTAGCACTACAGGCGTTCGATTTTCAAATCGAACACCGTTAAGGGAAGGAGAACGTGGTAGCCGACATGCTCTCTCGACCGTGTGAGGTGGAAGAGCTCAACTTGTTCGAGTTCGAGACGACAGCCTTTGAGAGCGAGGAGTACCAGAGTCGGTTGGCATTAGTGCGCGCAGAACCGGAGCGTTTTCCTGATCTCCGGATTGAGGACGGCCTACTCTTCAAGAGGTCCCAGTTCGCAAGGGACGATAGCGAGGAGTTCCTTTGGAAGCTATGGATCCCGGAATCTCTAACTAGCACACTAGTTCACCAGGCGCACGACGGTTTTAAGGGGATGCACGGAGGCATAGCCCGAACATTGGCAAGGCTGCGCCAATTCTATTTCTGGCCGAGGATGGCAGTGCAAGTACGGGCGCATGTGCTCGGGTGCGAAGTCTGCAAAGAAACCAAACACAGCACGCAGATTGCAAGGCGGAGGATGGGCAAGGAGATGGTGACGGAGCGGCCGATGCAAAAGCTACATTTGGATTTCTTGGGCAGGTACCCACGTTCTCGCCAGGGCAACGCCTACATTCTAGTGGTGCTAGACCATTTTAGCAAATTTGTCTGGCTAAAGGCGATACCGAAGGCGACAGCGGCAGCGGTCATCCGGTTCTTAAGAGAAGATGTGTTCTCGGCGTATGGAGTCCCCGAAATCGTCCACACCGACAACGGGAAGCAGTTCGTGTCACAGGAGTTTGGAGCGATGCTAGAACACCACGGGATAAAGCACTGTCGCACCGGGAACTATGCCCCGCAAGCGAACGCGTCCGAACGTGTTAACCAGTCGGTGTTGGCAGCGATACGAGTGCATATTGGCGCCGACCAGACGGTGTGGGACGAGGCGTTGCCCGAGATCGCGATGGCGTTGCGAAGTGCAGTGCACTTTGCGACCGGAACCTCTCCATATTTCGCATTGTTCGGACAGCACATGTTGAGTCACGGCAGCGAGTATAGCTTAGCCAAGAGGGTTGGCGATGTTAGCGACTCGACCATCAAGTCCTTAGAGAGGTCAGCGAAGCAGCAAATATACCGTCCTCGCATCCAAGAGACGCTACACCGGGCGTATGAGAAATCAGCGAGGCAGTACGACCTGAAGGTACGGGACGTTCAATACACAGCAGGGCAGGAGGTGTATAAGCGTAAGAACCTCAACGCGAAGTTCTGCCGCCGTTACACTAAGTGCCGGGTAGTGAGGCCAGGAAGACGTTGTCTATATGAGCTGGAGACACTTCAGGGAAATCCGCTCTGGGTGTTCCACGCTAAGGATCTCAAGCAGTAACCCCCGAGCGTTGGATCAGTGCCCGGCTAGTTCAGTTGGTAGAGCATGAGACTCTTTATTTTAGGGCGAGGGCGGTGGCCTGCATTGGGCGGCTTGGCGAGCAGACGCCTCCTTTTAGCACTCCGGCGTTTAGGGAAATGGCTGAGAGGAGGAAGAAGAGGAAAGCCAGGCATGAGACAACAAAAAGAAAAAAAAAAAGCAAACAAAAAAATCGAACAAAATTATTGAAAGTGCAGGAAAAGGATTTACGCTTGGAACCCTGGACAGCGTCAGACCGTCCAGGCAGCAGTTCCGCACACAACAGGAGTGGCCAAGGCAGATGCAGGATACCACCGGACGACGATCAGCAAACCCGTCGAGGGGGTCATCAAGTTTGTGCCCGTAGAGATAGTTCCCCCAAAAGAATTAAACATCAGCGCTTGCGCAACAGCCATACAGCCGGCGACACAGGCACACTGGTCCGCGACCGATTGTCGAAGGCCCGAATTAGACTTAGTTAATTTATTTATTTAGCGATTTATCACCGCCCCTATTTATTTATTTATCATTTATTTACTATCATTTAATTTATTTATTGAATCATTCTTTTCTTTTTCGGTTATTGTTTATATGTTCTACGTTTATTAGTTCATGTTCATTTTTGTTAATTTATTTATTTAAATACTTTCTTCATTCTTTTTTTGATTTATATAAAAAAAATTTATTTTAAGAAAGCCATGTAAAGTTTTAAATGAATAAATATAAGTGTGTACTGTTTATATAAACATGTGTGAGCAGATATTTATGTGTGGGTGGGACGATTGTGTGTTGATGTCGGGGTAAGTTGTTGTTGATAGTGTTGTGGTGTATAGGGGGTCGGCAATAAAATGCAAAAATACCGACCCATAGGTAGGGAGGGCGCATTGGGGGTAAATGTTTCCACCATTTTTACCTTTGTATGTCCCATAGTTGTCCGAATCTGTAAAGATTTACTATTCACCCGTTTGTTTTTTTTTTTAGTTATTCGTAAAAAAAAATATATAAATTTTTGTTACACCGGCCAGCACTGTATCCAGGTCGTATCCATCCCTGAGTGACCGATTTGCTAGCTGGCTATCGATACAGTGTTGGAAATGAAAATCCCGTTTATAACAAAGCATTAAGGTGTAGTGCCCGCTCTCGTTACTTTGGACGAACTAATATCAAGATCTCTTCGTCTCTCGTATATTTACATACTCGTGGTTCTTACACCAACGAGTATGTAATAGTAAGAGAACAAAACAGAGCGCTATTTCCCTGTAAACTCGTACATATTCATTTGCACACATCGGCTCGGGCAAAGTAACGAGATCGGGCAGTATCCCTTAATGCCAATCAGCTGCTTATGTTTCGATTATTGCTTCTTTACTTGTTCTTCAGTGCCTGCCGCCATGTTTGAATTTTTGCAATGAATTGGTGGGCTAACTAAAAACTTCTTGTAGACAACAAAAAATAACGATTTGCCGTTGGCAAAACCATTTTTGTATTTTTTTTAAATTTAAATTACCGGAGATCTTGTATCTCCGGTCTCCACCAGTAAGCCTGCTTTTTCTCGTGACGGGGCTTACTGCGGGGCTTGGAAGCCTCACAGGCCGCCCTGATAATATTCATTATAATGTTGAAGTAGCCAGTGTTTCTGCAGCTACTTCTCTATTCTGGCCGACCGCCCCCATCCTTGCAGCACACCTCGCTATCTCCCTCTCAAAAGACTCGGTCCTTAGTCGCGCTGTGATCCATTTGACGAATGTTCTGGGATTCACCCTCTGGTGGGGACTACCGTTGTAAACATCAAACACGATGTATTGCTGGTCACTACCGGTGTAGTCTTCAATGACTTGCCATTCCCAAATGAACGGTCCGAGGTTCTCCGAGGCGAATGAGACATCAGGAATTGTTTCCCCATATCCCGGTCGCCGAAAAGTCGTCACGTTCCCCTCATTTAAAACCAAAAGGCCGGCTCTCGCTACGATCTCCATAACGAGATTACCCCGGGCGTCGGGGTAGGGCATTCCCCATTCCAGCGCCCTCGCGTTAAAGTCCCAGGCTGCCATTTTGTATCCTGAGGCCGCCATCACCGCGTCTTCCAGGCACTCTAGCTGTCCTCTACAGCTTTGGATCGTCTGATTCGGCGTGAGATAGCAATTGAAAAAGTCGTCGTTTCACACCTCACCCAGACAAACCCGTTGCCTCGACAGTGAGCGGCAACATGGGCCTTTCTGGGCTCCAACACACAGGTGGCTGCAGTACCGAGTAGATTTGAGTACCAAGAGGAAGGATTCCTACTCCGGTACTGCTCGGGTCGAATCTGGATAGCCTCCGTTGGTGCCTTGCCGGAGCTCTTGCCTTTCTTTTTCACTCCAATTGTCCGGTTTTCCCGAGGGACGATTTTTTTTACAGAGCTTGCTGGTTCCGAAGCCATCCTTTTTTCTGCCAGCTTCACCATCCGTTTGGTCCTTTTCGAGACGACCACACGCTCGGTGTTGATATCAACAGTCCTAATGCGTTTAATGACGTTCAGACCCGCGCGGCTTGATGCTATACGCTTCTGTGTCGGCGTCGCCATCTTCTTTACTTCCTTCTCAAGGCCAATTCTAGCTGTCCTGCAGAACTGCATCGCCTAGCTCTTATAGTCTCTGAGATCGACGCGTTTATACATACGGACAAACGGACATGTCTTTATCGACTCGGCTGTTGATGCTGATCAAGAATGTATATATTTATGGGGTCGGAGATGTTTCCTTCTGCCTGTTACATACCAAACCATTTTAAAGCACCTGACGAGGATCTTTACAATAGAACAATACGGTTTATTACATATCCAGCTCTGCGGGTTTTGGTGCTAACAACATCTTAGGTATAGGACACTTCTTGAAAGTCTATAAGGCAGCAAGCATTATAATGATTCTTAAGCTAAGAAAGCAGACTTTTAACGGACTTCTTTATAGAGGCTGCTGCTCGAACGATCCCAAAATTCCAGATTGTATTCCGTTGTTAATTTTGTGTGTGACACACTGGGCATCTCTGCAAGGCTATCAGCCACCTATCTCCGTAGAAGTTCCAGCTTGTCAAGAGATTTCTGGAAGGCCGTACATTTTGCGAGAGGGCCGGTAGATGCAAATCCTCCGGTACAACTATTGAAGGCAGTGTCCCTTGCGGCGTCCTTGGCTCCAAATTTTATATATCTTCTTAATCTATCTTCAAACCACAATGCAATTAATGTGACATTCACAAATTGCACTCGTAAATTCACTGGTGTCACAATTAATGGAAGTGTAGAAAATCACTCATCGGTATAAAACTAACTTGGTGTCATCTTGGACCGAAGACTCACCTTCAGAAGACAAGGACTTAGCTAGCGAAAAAGTCCTTGTTGCTTGCAGCGCGTATGAAGTATCTATGGATAACATAGTTAAGATATATGAGTGTATTTTGGCTCCTAGTCTTTTCTATGCCGTTTATATGTATAGAATTACTGCCGATACGCACTTTAATAAATCCTGCAAGCGAAAACGCTAAGATCTGTTTAGACTGTCGAGACACCTCGGCACGGCAGCTCAAGTGCAAGAAGAAGATTAAGAAGACCACACCCTGACGACTTGCTAGATTGGGTCTTTAAGTTAACTAAATATTTCCAAAAACCATATCTACTCTGATAGTCACACCTTACAATTCTTACATCTTTTAAAATATGTGTTCAATTTCTGTTCCCTATAGAACTATATTTTTTTTTATCTTAAGAATTATATTTACTTAATTAATCTCAGATAAGATTAAGACGCAGTAACTTGTAAATAAATTTTCTTCATTATAAAAAGAAATTAAATAAAAATAAATAAAAAAGTTTTTAAACTAAATCTATTTTATGAAATGTATCGAATTTGGATTAAAATATTATATTATTTATACTACGGAATACTCTGATGCCGGTATGCAGTGTACGCGTGCACACACACTCAGACTTGCAAGCACTGACGCTATACTTAATGCGTACAGGGTATTTTCTGATGAAGATTTTCCGACTAAAGCCTTCTTCCATGTTTTTATACCTTAGTGTCGGAGATGCTTCCTTTTTCATGTTTCTTACTTTTGCACAAAACCATTATACCCTTTTTATCCAATTTTAATGGGTTTAGGGTATAATTAATTTTTTGACATAGTGTATAGGATTCCTTTAAAGGGAATTCAAATTGTCAATACTTCACTTCTGCATCAAAATCGGAAATAATGCATAGAAGAGCTCTCAAAATTTTTTTTGTGCATTTTGAACTAAATTTCTATGTACTATGTTAGGCTTCAGATTTACTCCTAATATCCCAGCTGCTGCCGTTAAAATATATTTTTTCTATCAGATTGTTTAACAGTTGATTGGATATTTGCGAAGAAATTCAAAATTTTGCTGTCTTTGAAGTACACGCTGTTTCGTCGGTGAAGTTTGATACCAATCGTGCAACCAGAGCGACATCTTTCTCGTTGAAATTGATTAGAAATTGCTTATCTTCATCAACATGCCATATATTAAGAACATTACCAAGGGCAGTATCGAAGAGATCAGCAAATTCCTTTAAAAACTCGGTGGGTTTCGCATGCTTTTTTTCCAAACGGAGTTCCATTTTCGTAAAGATTTATCAATTTGCTGCTGCACTTTAAAATAGTTACAAAACTTGTCGATTTGAAGGCACCCATACTTTTAAGTGTTATATGCCTAACCATGTCAAAGATATACATTGAATCTGCCCATTACGAGTCACTAGTCTTTTATATTATTAGTTATCTTGACATTCTCACTTAAAGCACGTTTTTTTAAAAAAACGTCACTCAGCATATCACCAAGGCGCATTTCGATTATTGGCCTTGCGATTTTTATACCCTGATCCCATTAAAAATGGAAAAAGGGTATAATGAAGTTGTGCAAAAGTATGTAACGGGCAGAAGGAAGCATCTCCGACCCCATAAAGTATATATATTCTTGATCAGCATCAACAGTCGAGTCGATATAGCCATGTCCGTCTGTCCGTCCGTCCGTCTGTCCGTCTGTCTGTCTGTATGTATGAACGCGTCGATCTCAGAGACTATAAGAGACTCCAGATTTCGAACTTAAGCTCGCCTAATCCCTAGGCAGTACCAAAAAGTATTCAAGTAATAGAGAGGAAAATAGCCGCCCCTTTTTGTTATCGAAAACCGCCATGCGTGCGAGAGCTCGTGGGAAAGGGGCAAGCGGAAAAAGTACCGCTTCTGCTTTGGCAACTCTCTCTCATGTCTCTCTCAAAGTGTGCGATACGAGAGAACAATAGTGATCGCCAATACTTCTGTTTGCTGTGTGTGGTGGCCAAAGTTGAGATTGTCAATTTTCGACTTTTGGTTCTATCTGCTTGCTAATGCCTAACATGGGAGGGTAGTATAGATTTTATATAAACTTTGTAAAATTGTATGGCCAAACGTGAGATACTTAAATATGAATTCCATTATATATGCGTATGTATATATTGGAAATAAGGTAGAAGATTATTAACTTATTGAACAGGTTTAAGATGACTTAAAGCCGAATTAAATTTTTCAATTTTTGTATTCATATACCTAACCTTAAATGTCCGTATATTAAATAAATATATGTTAAAAATTGCATTGACATTAATTGAATATTGTAATAAAGGGTATTAAAATTACACTGTGCAGCTTGTGCGTTCCAGCAACGACAACCATCCGTGTTGTTGTTGTTTGAATTTTTTCGTTTTGTCTATTCCTATTCCCGTTAGGCGCACACACATGCATACACATAAAGACGGGCCTAGACCACCTGCAGCCGTTTTTCCTTCGGCACTTCAACAAAAAATAAATAAAATAAAAAAATAAATATATGTACATATGTACTCATATACTTTTTTATTTAAAAATGAAATAAATGTATGAATACAACAAATGTGTAATGAATACATTGACAAATCATAATTTTTTATTTTCTAGATTTTTTTGCAGCTACTAAATATGAAGAAAAGCTTGAATATGCAAAGTATATTATGAGAATGTATGTATGTACATATGTATGTACTTGCAAGCACTGACTGTACGCGTCAAGTTTTTTCAGATTTCTCGACTAGAGCCTTCTTACTTGTTTTTATACCCTGATCCCATTAAAAATAGGAAAAAAAGGGTATAATGGTTTTGTGCAAAATTATGTAACAGGCAGAAGGAAGCATCTCCGAACCCATAATGTATATATATTCTTGATCAGCATCAACAGCCGAGTTGATATAGCCATGTCCGCCTGTGACTGTACGCGTAAAGCATAGGGATCAGGGTATCGTCTAGTCGGGATTTCTCGACTAGAGCCTTCTTACTTGTTTTTAATGTGTGTGTCATTTTATGCTTGAGATTTCAATAGAAACGGTCGTCACTTTAAAAGTTTTAAATGTTTAAGATAACCAATCAGATTTTTTTTATATATTTATACCAGTGCATACAACAACACACATACAAACATAATATACTTACGTTAAGACATTAAACAAAAACAATAGGTGCGTACGCACATAAAAATAAAAATAATAAAGAAATATTCACATATTATTGTTATTTGTAAAAATTCTAGATTAAGTTTATTTTTATTACAATTTTAAAGCAGTTTCCCATAATTTTGATTGCTTATCATTTATTAACTTAAATAAAATAAAAAAAAATTTTAAATTTGTTTACGTACAAACAGTTGATTTCAGCCACCCAAGCAATGCAATGCAAAACGAATTAAACAGCAACAACTCAAATCAAAACAAACCATTCAAGACATGAGTAGGGAGAATACATTAGCATGAGCTCTGATACATATATACATAAATACATACATATTAGGTTTTCAGCAAACATACAGTGCCAAATACATACGACAAAACAGTCCATAATGAAAACAAAAACAAATTCAATTATGGCGGCAGGCCCAGATGTATAAGCAAAGAAGCAATAATCAAAACATAAGCAGCTGCTGACTGCAGCCAACTTAACACGAGCCTTAGTCGAGCCAAGGCATGGAGGTAGGTTATCGATAGTGGGCGTGCCAATTTCGTCTCCTCTATTATATACTCATTGAGGCAGTACAAGTTTGTTTTCGATTTTCGATAACTCATCCCGTTTCCGATATACACATGGGATCGATAACAACAAAATCTTGAATTTGAAAAAATTTTAGATAGCATTTATATAAATATTATTATTAATCAAAATAATAATAACCTGTGAAATTTTTATTAAAATCGGTTGAGAAACACCGGAGACATGGAACCTTGAAGTTGAGTATGCAGTATGTGCGTACATACAAACACACAAACTTGCAAGCACTGACTGCACGCGTAAAGTATAGGGATCAGGGTATCGTCTAGTCGGGATTTCTCGACTAGAGCCTTCTTACTTGTTTTATGTTCAATTACGGCGACAGCTTGATCATCGAATATTTAGTAATATTTAAATACCATAAAATTAAAATATTTTAGATTTAGTATGAAATAAATAAATTTTAGTTTTTACAATTTCAACATAAAAATGTATGCATACACGTAGACTGTCATTACTTATTTTATTTTATTTATATGACTTATCCCTACTATTTAATAATTTTTAGTTTAAGATACAACATAAAATCCAATATAGCCACATATATTTATCAGGATAGAATAGAATCGATGCAAAAACCATTTTTGCTCTTTGCCCTTCGGGGTCTTAACTAGGATAATAATGTTAACTTACCTTCTTACCACAGTAGACTTTTACTAATAAATCTTCCTCTCTTTCTAATCTTAGAACAATGCTAGCAATAACCTTTGTCTAAAAACTTATAAATAGTGAAATTTATTCTTTCGTACTAATCAACCAAATTACCTATAGCTCTTCAAGCTTGTTTTTCTAACTATGCTAACCATAACCCTTTTCGAATCTTATGTTCAATAATGATCTTTCCCAATTAATACGTAGTGCCACTCCTACTTGCTCGCCAAAAAAAACTTGTCTTGTGTCATCTGTCTTCATGTTCGCGCTCTTCGTAACCGCACGTTACTCGGTGCGCCCCTCGGTTGGACGGGCGGCAGATGGGTCGCTTTATGCTTGGGTCCGAGCGTTAACAAGCCGGTGCTTGGTATCGTTGGGCCACTTGAATATACTGACCGTTAGTACATCTGCATTTAATAAATATAAATATAAATAAATAAAATATTAAGATATATACAGTGTAATCATACAAAAATATTTGTATCAAAATTAAGAGCATAAAATAACCAACTTACTTATGAAGTAGCTTCTCTCACCACGACAAAAATCTTTTGGACGTTGAGCAGATAATGAAGTGCATATTTATAATATTTTTATTATTTTCCCTCATTAATGTGCTAGTGAATGCAACGAGAACGGGAAGAGTTATCGAAAATCAAAAGCAAAGTACTGCCTAGGGATTAGGCGAGCTTATGTTTCAAATCTGGAGTCTCTAGCTTTTGTAGTCTCTGAAATCGACGCGTTCATACATACAGACGGACATACGGATGGACAGATAAGCAGACGGATGGACGGACATGGCTATATCGACTTGGCTGTTGATGCTGATCAAGAATATATATATACGTTATGGGGTGGGATATAGTTTCTTCTGTCTTATACATACTTTTAAACATCACCATTAAACCCTTTTTACCCATTTTCAATGGGTATACAAAAATTCTATATTGCTCTTAGACGACCGCTTCTTGAATATGGATATTGTTTATGGTGTCCCAAATGAATGTAGGCAACGACGTCCGATATCATTTAAATAAGTTTTTATGCGCTGTGAAAAAACTAAAAGAAATTTATTAGCGACCTTGTTAATTGTGTGCAATGAATACACGGGATGACTGAGCGCACTCCGCTAAATTGCGAGTAAAAATTTTAGAGGAATCAAAAATGCGTAACGTGAAGAGCAAAAGGCTATGTCCGTTAACCGTCTTAAAGACAAACATTACGGCAAAAGCGACAACAACGCTAAATACCAAAAGGACAAAAGGAAAGGAGAAAATGTTTTGTGTGTTAAAGCAGGTCACATAGCAAACAAGTAAGAAAGCTCTAGTCGAGAAATCCCGACTAGACGATACCCTGATCCCTATACTTTACGCGTACAGTCAGTGTTTGCAAGTATGTGTGCGTGTGTGTACGACCATACTGCATACTGCATACTCAACTTCAAGGTTCCATATCTCCGGTTTTTCTCAACCGATTTTAATAAAAATTTCAGATTGTCATTATTTTGTTCATTATTTCAAATGCCATCTCAAAGTTTTCAAAATTCAAAATTTTGTTGTTATCGATCCCATGTGTATATCAAAAACGGGGTGAGTTATCGAAAATCGTAAACAAACTTGTACTGCCTAGGGATTAGGCGAGCTTAAGTTCGAAATCTGAAGTCTCTAGCTCTTATACTCTCTGAGATCGACGCGTTCATACATACAAACGGACAGACGGACATGGCTATATCGACTCGGCTGTTGATGCTGATAAAGAATATATGTGTATATACTTTATAAGGTCGGAGATGCTTCCTTCTGCCTGTTACATACTTTTGCACAAATTCATTATACCCTTTTTCCCATTTTTAATGGGATCAGGGTATAACAAGTGAGAAGGCTCTAGTCGAGAAATCCCGACTAGACGATACCCTGATCCCTATACCTTACGCGTACAGTCGGTGTTTGCAAATATGTGTGTTTGTATGTACGCACATACTGCATACTGCATAAACAACTTCAATGTCCCATATCTCCGGTGTTTCTTAACCGATTTTAATAAAAATTTCACAGATTGTTATTATTTTGTTCATTATTTCAAATTCCATCTCAAAGTTTTCAAAATTCAAGATTTTGTTGGACAAAACGGACGGACAGACGGACGGACAGACGGACATGGCTATATCGACTCGGCTGTTGATGCTGATCAATAATATATATACTTTATGGGGTCGGAGAAGCTGCCTTCTGCCCGTTACATACTTTTGCACAAAACCATTATACCCTCTTTTCCCATTTTCCCAAATATAAACGGCATCGTCCCGAAAAAGAATGACAGAATGCTAAGCGAAATTCAATGTACATATGTATGTATGCAATGAGATAATATGCCGACTCACATGAGTTTGAGCAAAAGCCCATTCCGTAGAATGACAAATAACAAAAAGGAAAACTGTGTACAACAACACAACTAGGATCAACGGCATTGACGAAATAACAATAAACGCTGTCAAAGGAAATAACAAAAAATGAAAATATCGACCTAAGAGATTTGTTGAAGACTTACGTCAAAATGTATTTTTCGTTTCCAAAATTACATACCAAGGTTTCGACGTGCAGTTCAAACAAAATTTAGTAGTAATTGCGAAGAAACAAACGAAAGTCTGGCTGAAAGCGACGAGAGAGGAAGAGAGAAGAGAGGAACGCAGAGTTTCTCATTTCTGTTAACTTTGCACATTTTTCAAGCTTTTAATTACCTATTTCCCCTCAATTCCTTGCTTCTTTTCGGTTATCTTCTCGGACTATTGCTATGTTTGAATTTGATTTTGCTTTGTATATCGACTGCACATGCTTTGTCTCATGTACTTTTGGCACTGTCTGTTTATGCTGAAAGCCTAGTTCAAATTTCGCAGCATGAACACAAATCAATGTATCCATTCCCTTACTCTTGTAAGCTAAGAGTGCCTTAGAAAGAATTAGCAAACAAATTGAGTTCAAGTTTATCATATGAAATTGGTGAGCTGCTGGTTATTTTGCTTTCTAATAGAGTAAGTTTGCTTTTCATAGACTGAACCCACTAAAACAAATAAGAAGGCTCTAGTCGAGAAATCCCGATTAGACGATACCCTAATCCTTATACTTTACGCGTACAGTTAGTGCTTGCAAGCATGTGTGCGTGTGTGTACGACCATACTGCATACTGCATACTCCAAGGGTATATTGTTTGTGTGCAAAAGTATGTAACAGGCAGAAGGAAGTAAAGGGTTCAGGGTATCGTCTAGTTGCAATCTCTTGACTAGAGCCTTCTTTCTTGTGTTTAAAAGTTGTTGCCGACCAATGAGTATGTATATGTATGTTTGTATGCTCATTGAAGTCGAAGTCACATCGTTTAAGGTCGGCCTGCTGCATGTGGCCTTGAGCCATCTTTTTGTGTATGCATGTGTCTGCGTCTAACGGGACTAGGCAGAACGCAAAAATAATAACAACAACAACACGTGACGGTTGTCGTTGCTGAAACGCACACGCTGCTCAATGTTGTTTCGATACCCTTTATTACAATATTTAATTAATGTCAATGACATTTTTATTAATATATAATAATGTTATATAAGGACAATTAATATTAGGTATATGAGTGCAAAATGCGTTTATTTTATGGTTAGTGTTAATTTGGTATTTAGTCATTTAAAACCCTTTTCAATAAGTCATTAGTGATCTACCTAATTGCCAATATATACATAAGCACATATGGTGGAAGTCATATTTAGGTATCTCACGTTTGGCCATTCAATTGTACAAAGCTATGCTGCCTTCCCATTTTAGGCATTAGCAAGCAGATAGAACCAAAAGTCGACCACCAACCAAAACAAAGTTGAATAATGGCCGCTCACTATCGTTATCTAACGCATCGCACACTTCGTGATTGAGTTGCAAAGCAGAAGTGATACTTATTTCCCCAGGTGCTATTAATTTTAAAAAATGTTAAGTTAACAGAAGAGTGCGACTCTGGTTTTCTCTCTTACTTTACATTCTCATTGGCAGCAATGAGTATGTAAAGTAAGAGAGGAACGCAGAGTTTCTCATTTCTGTTAACTGCACATTTTTCAAGCGTTTAATTACCTATTTCCCCTCAATTCCTTGCTTCTTTTCGGTTATCTGCTCGGACTACCGCTATGTTTGAATTTGATTTTGCTTTGTATATCGACTGCACATGCTTTGTCTCATGTACTTTTGGCACTGTCTGTTTGTGCTGAAAGCCTAATTCATATTTCGCAGCATGAACACATATCAATGTATCCATTCCCTTACTCTTGTAAGCTAAGAGTGCCTTAGAAAGAATTAGCAAACAAATTGAACATTTTCTCAAGTTTATCATATGAAATTGGTGAGCTGCTGGTTATTTTGCTTTCAAATAGAGTAAGTTTGCTTGTTATAGACTGAAACCACTAAAATAAAGGGAAAAAGGGTATATTGTTTGTAAGCAAAAGTATGTAACAGGCAGAAGGAAGTAAAGGGTTCAGGGTATCGTCTAGTTGCGATCTCTTGACTAGAGCCTTCTTTCTTGTGTTTTAAAATTTTGTTGTTGCCAACCAATGAGTATGTTTATGTATGTTTGTGTTTGTATGCTCATTGAAGTCGAAGGCAAATCGTCTGCAGCTGGCCTGCCGCAGTGGGCTTGGGCCGTCTTTTTGTGTATGCATGTGTCTGCGTCTAACGGGACTAGGCAGAACCCTTTGATACCCTTTATTACAATATTTAATTAATGTCAATGCAATTAATAACATATATTAATGTTATATAAGGACAATTAATGTTAAGTATATGAATACAAAATGCGTTTATTTTAATTTTATTTAGTCATTTTAAACCCTTTTCAATAAGTCATTAGTGATCTACCTAATTGCCAATATAACATAAGCATGTATGGTGGAAGTCATATTTAGGTATCTCACGTTTGGCCATTCAATTGTACAAAGCTATGCTGCCTTCCCATTTTAGGCATTAGCAAGCAGATAGAACCAAAAGTCGACCACCAACCAAAGCAAAGTTGAATAATGGCCGCTCACTATCGTTATCTAACGCATCGCACACTTCGTGAATAAGTTGACAAGGCAGAAGTGATACTTATTTCCCCAGGTGCTATTAATTTAAAAAAAGGTTAAGTTAACAGATGAGAGCGACTCTGGTTTCCTCTCTTACTTTGAATACTTTTTGCTCTGACTAAGATAGCAAAGAGCTTCAAATATACAAAGCAGAGGTGAGTAAAGTAAATGACATACAGTGAGTCACAAGAGTATTCGTTTCTTAGCACCTTGAGCAAAACTCTTCAGCTTCAAACGTCTAAGCAGCAACTTTTTTTACGGCATGCGGTATTCAAAATATATGAACAAAAATAAAATAAAATTTATATTTTCATCTCACAAAAATATTCGTTTTGACTATTGCCTCTTTCGTTATAGTATTATTTTATCGCATTACTCGTTAGTTTTTGATATGCTTTTGCACAGTTTTTTTTATTGTAAATATAATTCTTGTTTTACTGATTCAGTTTGAGCCTTTATTGTTGTCGTTTTCACATCAAAATACCAAAGAAAGGGAATTAACTCTTGCTGAGAGAAAACAACATTGTATCTAAGCAACAACAAATTCAAAGTTGTATACGACGTTTAAAATTCCGTGCTAGCATAAAAAATAAACTGCTTTCTGGTTAGTTAAGTTGTTATTTTTCAAACTCGAAAGGAAACCACTTCAGTACTCCACATAAAATAACAAAATATGCTCAAGCCAACTCAGAGCACAAGCGTCTACGGTGAACCTGTCCGAAGGGTGCTTCGAACAAATGATATCCGTAGTCGGATTTTTAAACAATAAATAAATAATTTAAACAAAGTTGAAATTTCGACAGTGAAGGAGAGTAAGATTTTTCTTTGGTTAATAGCTGCAAAACGCATTAATTTTCCATATTCATTAGTCATCCAGCGAAAAATTTGTATACAAAAAAAGTATGTATGTAACAGGCAGACGGAAGCATCGACGAACCCTTGATCAGCCTCAACAGCCCAGTCGATATAGCTTTGTCCGTCTGTATGTATGAATGCGTCGATCTCAGAGACTCAGAACTAGAGACTCCAGATTTTGAACACAAGCTCGCCTAATCTTTAGGCAGTACAAGTTTATTTAAAATTTTCAATAACTCATTTAGTTTCCGGTATATGTACATGTGATCGACAACAATAAAATCTTGACTTTGTAAAACTTTGCAATGTCGTTTGACGAAATAATGATAATCTAAGAAATTTTTATTAAAATCGATTGAGAAGCACCGGATATATGGAACATTGAAATTAAGTCAGGTATGCAGTATACGCGTACACACATACACATACTAGCAACTTGGCGTAATACTGGATACGAGGCTCTGCTTTTGCGAGCACTTTGAGGAGATATCCAGAAAGGCAGCCAGAAAAGGAATAGCTCTCGCGCGAATGATGCTTAACACGGGGGGCCCAGGGCATATAACCTATTTGGTACAGCGCCATGCAAGCCCGAAGCTATAGGCGAGAAATTTAGGCCACGTATCGCCTATGTGCTATCCGCCTGCAGCTCGTTCAAAACATGTTTTTTTTATTATTTAACATAAAAAGTACGGTATGGAGAACAAGTCTTCAAATCTTGACTTTCAATTTAACAGAACACCATCTCGCTTGCATATACTAATAATGCGGTGTCAGAGATAATAAGATCCAATATAATGCACAATTTGTAGTATTTATCACCGAAATTAGCAGCTCTATCATTTTTCGATTCAGTGTATCAAAAGGGGAAAAGAGGAAATTGGATAAAGCTTCGAAATCCGAACCTAAAATTATTAATGCAGCAGATCTATATGTGATTTTATACCATATAAAACTTTGTATTAGTTTACTGCTTCGGCCTATCTGACAATTAAAAAAATCATTGTAAAAATGATTTGATATAGAATATAAAAACTGATTTGAAATCAAAACATTCAATATATATTTTAACACATAAGATAAAATAAAAAAAAATTACCTGAAACAACGTGCGAGTGAGTTTTTCATTCGTATCAAATTTTAAAATTTCGGAGCGAAGGTGCGACCATTAAAAAATATTTTTCGATCAGTCTCAAATTTTTGTGGGTTTGTTTTGAACCTTTTCTGCCCGACGGTTTAATTTTTACTATTATTATTATTTATTTCTAAGGGCCACCTCAATGCACCTAAATACTTAATTTTTAAATTAAAAATTGATTTGTATGTTTTGTGATTTACTCCATTTGTGTGAGTATTCGCTATCTTTGATAGTTTGCAAGTAACAGCCATTTTCAACTTTTGCTTATGACTATATAAAATAAGCTGTGAGCAGCGGCTCACCTCAACTCTATGAAAAAGACAAAGACAGGAACAACAAATATTTTGCTTATTCTTCGACCTTCTCTGTACCATTTGTTGTTGCGACAACCGGCCTCAACGCACTTGGTTGGTTTTGCTTCAAGTTAGTACTTACAAAAAATATTTATGTGTTTAGTTTGACTTTCATATATGAAAGTTGGTTAGGAAAAAATATAGTGGCTTTCGCACGGAACTTACAAAAATACCGGTAAAATTCGATTCGTTCAGTTTTGTTGCAGGTATTTCCAAAGACATTCCCTTAATCATAAAATGTTTCCGATAACAATGAAAGATAAAATTTAAAAAACATTTGTAAAAAAAAGTTGTCATACATTATTTTATACTTCGTGCGTAAAGCTAACGAGCTTAAGTCTTCAGATTTGGCACATTACTTTTTCTAAGCCGTAGGCAGAACAAGTTAATTTCAAATTATCGATAACTTTTCCGGTTTTTGGTATAAAAATGCAATCGGTAACAATAAAATCTTGAATTAAGAAAAAATAAAAATTTATTTAGACACTATTTACAAAATAATGAAAATCTGTGAAAAACTTGAGATACGGAAAATATAATTTACTCATCAAGCATCGGTTCAGGAGTGCAGTAGTACGGCATGGCCGTTCGTTTAGGCCCTAAACTGTGTCTCGGGTTCAGGGTATCGCCTAGTCGAGCTTACTCAAATAGAGAATTCTAACTTGTTTTTAAAAGGCGTTTTGCGGTTTCCATGATAACTTGTCACAAAATCTTTGAACGTACACAGTTTGTAAAAAACAGTAAATCCTTGTGTCGTTAAAATTGACTTTTATAGGTGTAAAATCGGTAAGAAACAAAAAAAAAAGCTGCGGTAACTTTTTCCAAAAATAAATATGTTTTTAAACATACATACAGATGGAACTAACAAAAATCATTTACCCCACCGGCGCAGAGCTCAAAATCTCGGTGAGTTTAAGGCCAAATGGCCGGAGATTTGATTTTTTCAAAGTGGTTATCCCATATCTACCCCTCAAACTAATAGGAGTGTTTGCTTAAAGTTTATTGCACTTGTCTGCCTTTTGACAAGCTATGTTTATATTTCGTGTGTTTTTCAAGGTGCACAAAGGAGAAAAGTACAGCTTCGGATCAATTTAATTTAGAGGCCTGCTTGCAGTCCAAAACCCGGACCCTTCGGCTCCTCAGACAGGGATGTGGGTTTGCCCTTAGGTTCGCTGGCAAAACGCCCATTGCGAGGTCCTGGTGGCGAAATCTTATCGGCTTTTAAATCACTCAAAATGTTCTGCATATCTTTGGCGGTCAAATCCTCCTGCAGGTTACACGTTTTAACAAGTGCACTTTTAATTTAATTTACATTACTTACAAAGTAGTCATCATTGATAGACACCATTGGCGCGTTAACGCAGGCGCCTAGACATTCCACCTGAGAGATAGTGAACTTATTATCCTTTGTAGTTTCGCCAACGCCAATATCCAGCTGCTTTTTGCACTGCTCGAGGATTTCATCAGAGCCGCGCAGCCAGCAGGGTGTTGTAGTGCACACCTGAATATGATATTTGCCTGTGGGCTTGCGCATGAACATTGTGTAGAATGTGGCCACCTCGTAGACGCGCATGTTGGGCAGGCCGAGAATCTCGGCTACCTTATGCATGGCTGATATGGGCAGCCAGCCGTACTGACGCTGCGCCAAATCGAGGAGCGGTATCATAGCGCCTCGCTTGTGTCCCTCCGGATAAATACTCAATATAGCTTTAACACGCTTTTTGTTTTCCGCACTAAAATCAAACTGCATGCTGGTGTTATCCTCGGGCGTGTCTCGATGTACAAATAAATTGTCGCTGCGCTGTGCACTGCTGGTGGCAATGGCGCGCAAACTGCCCCGCTGCAAAAGTTAATGTTTGTGTTTTAGCTTGAAAATTACATAATTACATGACACTGGCAATAGCTACTTGCTTGCCAGTGGCGAACGTTTTATGGTCGCCGCAGTACTTACGGCGGCAGCCAGCGTTTTTGCAACACAATTCGAGAGCATTTTAAGCTCTTTAAGTAAAAAACAACTACAGAAAAAGACAGTGCCACAGCAATTGTTCTAAACACTTCGATTGCCTAGATTCGTAACCAGCAGCAGTCGGCAGCGTTGCGTATTTTATATCGATATGTTGGTATGAAATTTGAATAGTTGAATAATCGACAAAAGTTTAAAAGTTTTCGTATTTCGTTTATTTGTGGTGGGAGTTTTCAATTTTTTCAATATATAATAAAATAATGACACAACTAACACATCGGTACTTAGAAAAAAAATAATAAATAAAATAAATAAAAAACGAACTCGATTTTTTCAGCAAAATACATTTTCATTGCATGATGCAACCTCAATATTTATTTTCAGTCGCTCATATGTTCTTAGTGATGTGTGTCGAACAGGAGCACAACATTTATCTCTTTCACACTCACAAAACTAACTGACAAGAGGTAAAAATAAATTTGCTTTTTTTTTCGCAATCACACGTTTGATGAGTTGGTACCCGCATGTCAAAAATGAGTCTACAATATTAATTGCATCATGGTATAAAAAAGACGAGCTCTGAAGAATTGTACATTTTAATTTCTTAGGACTGCCAATTTTCACACGCGAGTGTTCTTGGCTTAATCCCCAAAGAGCGTTATTGAAGCAATTACTATTATAAATCCGCAATGACCATATTTCAAAATACGATTTTTATAAATCCGAAATAAACATATTTGCCAACTAGAGTCATATATGGTAGCAAGTAATTTGGAAATGCCCGCTAAAATTCAGCATTTCAGTCTCCTTACTGTCCATGAATAAGTAATTGCACTCATAAGCAATTAAACTTTTATATCCTGAACCCATGAAAATGGGTAAAAAGTACGCATAATAATAATAAAGTACCGCATAAAGACATAAAGAGTAATATTAACTCTTGATCAGCATCAACTACAGAGCCATTTTGGACATGTCCGTCGGTCTGTCATCTGTATGAGTTCATCAATCTCGAAAATTTTATGACTTAAACTTCAGGTTTCGAATTTAAGTTCGTGCATACCCATGCGCAGGTCGTTTGTTTTAAAATGTCGATAATTTAGTATTTCGATGCACACATGCAATCGATAACTTAAAACAGTTATACAAAATTTTAAATTTGCCCCACAAACTATAGACAAAACCAAAAACTATCGAAAGTACAAGACTGGAAAATAGTGCTTCTTCTTATTCACAAAAAAAAAGTTCCGCTCTACAATGCAAAAAGTATTCAAAGCAAGAGAGGAAACCAGAGTCGCTCTCATCTGTTAACTTAACATTTTTTAAATTAATAGCACCTGGGGAAATAAGTATCACTTCTGCCTTGTCAACTCATTCACGAAGTGTGCGATGCGTTAGATAACGATAGTGAGCGGCCATTATTTAACTTTGCTTTGGTTGGTGGTCGACTTTTGGTTCTATCTGCTTGCTAATGCCTAAAATGGGAAGGCTGCATAGCTTTGTATGATTTTCGTACAATTGTATGGCCAAACGTGAGATACCTAAATATGACTTCCACCATTTGTGCTTATGTATATATTGGCAATTAGGTAGATCACTAATGACTTATTGAAAATGGTTTAAAATGACTAAATACCAAATTAACACTAACCATAAAATAAACGCAATTTGTACTCATTGCTGCCAATGAGAATGTAAAGTAAGAGAGAAAACCAGAGTCGCACTCTTCTGTTAACTTAACATTTTTTTAAATTAATAGCACCTGGGGAAATAAGTATCACTTCTGCTTTG
Source organism: Scaptomyza cyrtandrae (assembly GCA_035044605.1). Classification (NCBI taxonomy): domain Eukaryota; kingdom Metazoa; phylum Arthropoda; class Insecta; order Diptera; family Drosophilidae; genus Scaptomyza; species Scaptomyza cyrtandrae. Next base: position 231,493 of record JAWNNS010000078.1, read on the forward strand.
CAACTCATTCACGAAGTGTGCGATGCGTTAGATAACGATAGTGAGCGGCCATTATTCAACTTTGTTTTGGTTGGTGGTCGACTTTTGGTTCTATCTGCTTGCTAATGCCTAAAATGGGAAGGCAGCATAGCTTTGGACAATTGAATGGCCAAACGTGAGATACCTAAATATGACTTCCACCATATGTGCTTATGTATATATTGGCAATTAGGTAGATCACTAATGACTTATTGAAAAGGGTTTTAAATGACTAAATACCAAATTAACACTAACCATAAAATAAACGCATTTTGCACTCATATACCTAATATTAATTGTCCTTATATAACATTATTATATATTAATAAAAATGTCATTGACATTAATTAAATATTGTAATAAAGGGTATCGAAACAACATTGAGCAGCGTGTGCGTTTCAGCAACGACAACCGTCACGTGTTGTTGTTGTTATTATTTTTGCGTTCTGCCTAGTCCCGTTAGACGCAGACACATGCATACACAAAAAGACGGCTCAAGGCCACATGCAGCAGGCCGTCCGTAAACGATGTGACTTCGACTTCAATGAGCATACAAACATACATATACATACTCATTGGTCGGCAACAACTTTTAAACACAAGAAAGAAGGCTCTAGTCAAGAGATCGCAACTAAACGATACCCTGAGCCCTTTACTTCCTTCTGCCTGTTACATACTTTTGCTTACAAACAATATACCCTTTTTCCCATTTTTTTTTGTGGTTTCAGTCTATAACAAGCAAACTTACTCTATTTGAAAGCAAAATAACCAGCAGCTCACCAATTTCATATGATAAACTTGAGAAAATGTTCAATTTGTTTGCTAGTTCTTTCTAAGGCACTCTTAGCTTACAAGAGTAAGGGAATGGATACATTGATATGTGTTCATGCTGCGAAATTTGAATTAGGCTTTCAGCATAAACAGACAGTGCCAAAAGTACATGAGACAAAGCATGTGCAGTCAATAGACAAAGCAAAATCCAATTCAAACATAGCGGTAGTCCGAGAAGATAACAGAAAAGAAGCAAGGAATTGAGGGGAAATAGGTAATTAAAAGCTTGAAAAATGTGCAGTTAACAGAAATGAGAAACTCTGCGTTCCTCTCTTACTTTACATACTCATTGCTGCCAATGAGAATGTAAAGTAAGAGAGAAAACCAGAGTCGCACTCTTCTGTTAACTTAACATTTTTTAAAAATAATAGCACCTGGGGAAATAAGTATCACTTCTGCTTTGCAACTCATTCACGAAGTGTGCGATGCGTTAGATAACGATAGTGAGCGGCCATTATTCAACTTTGTTTTGGTTGGTGGTCGACTTTTGGTTCTATCTGCTTGCTAATGCCTAAAATGGGAAGGCAGCATAGCTTTGTACAATTGAATGGCCAAACGTGAGATACCTGAAATATGACTTCCACCATATGTGCTTATGTATATATTGGCAATTAGGTAGATCACTAATGACTTATTGAAAAGGGTTTTAAATGACTAAATACCAAATTAACACTAACCATAAAATAAACGCATTTTGCACTCATATACCTAATATTAATTGTCCTTATATAACATTATTATATATTAATAAAAATGTCATTGACATTAATTAAATATTGTAATAAAGGGTATCGAAACAACATTGAGCAGCGTGTGCGTTTCAGCAACGACAACCGTCACGTGTTGTTGTTGTTATTATTTTTGCGTTCTGCCTAGTCCCGTTAGACGCAGACACATGCATACACAAAAAGACGGCTCAAGGCCACATGCAGCAGGCCGTCCGTAAACGATTTGTCTTCGACTTCAATGAGCATACAAACATACATATACATACTCATTGGTCGGCAACAACTTTTAAACACAAGAAAGAAGGCTCTAGTCAAGAGATCGCAACTAGACGATACCCTGAACCCTTTACTTCCTTCTACCTGTTACATACTTTTGCACACAAACAATATACCCTTGGAGTATGCAGTATGCAGTATGGTCGTACACACACGCACACATGCTTGCAAGCACTGACTGTACGCGTAAAGTATAAGGATTAGGGTATCGTCTAATCGGGATTTCTCGACTAGAGCCTTCTTATTTGTTTTAGTGGGTTCAGTCTATTAAAAGCAAACTTACTCTATTAGAAAGCAAAATAACCAGCAGCTCACCAATTTCATATGATAAACTTGAACTCAATGTGTTTATTAATTCTTTCTAAGGCACTCTTAGCTTACAAGAGTAAGGGAATGGATACATTGATTTGTGTTCATGCTGCGAAATTTGAATTAGGCTTTCAGCATAAACAGACATTGCCAAAAGTACATGAGACAAAGCATGTGCAGTCGATATACAAAGCAAAATCAAATTCAAACATAGCGGTAGTCCGAGCAGATAACAGAAAAGAAGCAAGGAATTGGGGGGAAATAGGTAATTAAAAGCTTGAAAAATGTGCAGTTAACAGAAATGAGAAACTCTGCGTTCCTCTCTTACTTTACATACTCATTGCTGCCAATGAGAATGTAAAGTAAGAGAGAAAACCAGAGTCGCACTCTTCTGTTAACTTAACATTTTTTAAAATTAATAGCACCTGGGGAAATAAGTATCACTTCTGCTTTGCAACTCATTCACGAAGTGTGCGATGCGTTAGATAACGATAGTGAGCGGCCATTATTCAACTTTGTTTTGGTTGGTGGTCGACTTTTGGTTCTATCTGCTTGCTAATGCCTAAAATGGGAAGGCAGCATAGCTTTGTACAATTGAATGGCCAAACGTGAGATACCTAAATATGACTTCCACCATATGTGCTTATGTATATATTGGCAATTAGGTAGATCACTAATGACTTATTGAAAAGGGTTTTAAATGACTAAATACCAAATTAACACTAACCATAAAATAAACGCATTTTGCACTCATATACCTAATATTAATTGTCCTTATATAACATTATTATATATTAATAAAAATGTCATTGACATTAATTAAATATTGTAATAAAGGGTATCGAAACAACATTGAGCAGCGTGTGCGTTTCAGCAACGACAACCGTCACGTGTTGTTGTTGTTATTATTTTTGCGTTCTGCCTAGTCCCGTTAGACGCAGACACATGCATACACAAAAAGACGGCTCAAGGCCACATGCAGCAGGCCGTCCGTAAACGATGTGACTTCGACTTCAATGAGCATACAAACATACATATACATACTCATTGGTCGGCAACAACTTTTAAACACAAGAAAGAAGGCTCTAGTCAAGAGATCGCAACTAAACGATACCCTGAACCCTTTACTTCCTTCTGCCTGTTACATACTTTTGCTTACAAACAATATACCCTTTTTCCCATTTTTTTTTGTGGTTTCAGTCTATAACAAGCAAACTTACTCTATTTGAAAGCAAAATAACCAGCAGCTCACCAATTTCATATGATAAACTTGAGAAAATGTTCAATTTGTTTGCTAGTTCTTTCTAAGGCACTCTTAGCTTAAAAGAGTAAGGGAATGGATACATTGATATGTGTTCATGCTGCGAAATTTGAATTAGGCTTTCAGCATAAACAGACATTGCCAAAAGTACATGAGACAAAGCATGTGCAGTCAATAGACAAAGCAAAATCCAATTCAAACATAGCGGTAGTCCGAGAAGATAACAGAAAAGATAAAACGAATTGAGGGGAAACAGGTGCTAAAAAGCTTGAAAAATGTGAAAAGTTAACAGAAATTAGAAACTCTGGTTTCCTCTCTTACTTTACATTCTCATTGATTGATTGCTGCAATGTAGCTCCTATTTCCCCTTAATATTTCACCCCAATCAGATTTCTTATGCTTCTTTGCTTATACTTCTCGGCCTGCCGCCGTCATTGAATTTGCTTTTGCTTTGTGTATGGACTGCTCATGTCCATATTTTAGGTATTTTTAAGTACCGCCAGCCGTTGAAAGCACTTGAAAACCAAAATATTATACTGACTGTACAGCTCGAGATTAAGGGTAGGTACTTAAAACGTTTTTAGGCCACAACAACCAGTGCGACCCCATAGCTCTAAAGTGAATATATCTAAATTTTTCACCATGCCCAAACAATTAGTTGTCAAGCTGTATATCTTTATATTGGTACTTTATACACTGACGCCGCTACAAACACCATAGTGATAATTTTACAAGGTCTTTAAAAACAAGCGTTTATACGTTGTGTAACGCATAAAAAAGCATATTTGACCAATAAAAATACACATATATATTTATTCTTAAAAAGCAAAGCGAGCTAAATTGAAAACAAGATGGCTTTTCAAGTGTATATAATATCCGGCATGCCGAAGATAGCCCTTACAAATTGTAGCTCTACTTTTTTTCTTTTAAAGCTCAATTTACAAGTTTTTAAGGTCCTCCGATCACCGCTTTCTTTTTTCCCAACGTCTAATTGTTACATTAACATAAAATTTAAAAAATAAGTATTGGCTATGCAATTTTGATCCTAAAAAAAGTCATTACTAGCGGTGGAAGAATTGTCCACAATTCTTAAGCAAGAGTCACGAATTTTCTACGAAGATTTGCATCAAACATTTCAGACCATTTCCGCTGCCCCATAGGTTTTTGCTTATTTAAATCGGTAACGCCTGTATCTTACACAGTTTTTGAGCTAGACACCCAATTTTAAGGATGATAATATTTTACATCTTATACAGTTGTTGAGCTAGTTACCAAGTTTGAAGGAAGACCACTGTTGACATCTCACAAAGATATGAACAAAAATTTAGATGCCACGTACACCCCTGCCAACCCCAGGGCTTACTTTTACAAGTAACGACCATTAACGAACGGAAAAAATGTAAAAAATTTCATCACTACCACAAAAATTCTATATCTCCCACAAATTTTAAATTATAGATCCAAAACTTCAAGGGGAAATACTGACAACCATATTTTAAGGTTGAGCCACGCCTACCAACTGCAGCCCCTTTCGCAAGCAGACTTCTTACCACTAGTTTTTACACAGGTATTACAATATTATGCAGTCGTTTGCGCCTGAATTTAATATATGTATACTTAGCTGTGTTAGGAAACGGTGAAAGTGTTCAATTTAATGGTTGTTATTTTTTTTCGCGCTAAGCTAAAAGTTTTGTTTAGTCGTAGACGACGTCGTATTCCGTCGACGCTATTTCGGTATTCATCAATACAGATTGACGGAATGAATACTGTTTTTAATAAATATAATCGCCATTTTTTATTAATAAGCGTTAACGAAAGCGCTCAAATCAAGAGAAAGTGTAAGCAAAACATGTATTGAGAATGCGTTCGCCAATATTACCAGCAAAGTGGCTAGTGGTGCAACGAACTCCTTAGTGCACCGATGTAAGATACTGCAGAACGTCCTTACCTATTGTTCGACGTCGTGACTTTCCGAGATTGTTACTTCCAGGGGCGGTCTGCTCCCTGGTAGTATGAGTTCGCTGGAGTCAGCAAACACTTTAAAATTGAGAAAATTAATCAAATAAAACTCTTTAAATCATCTTTTTTTTAAATTTATGCAATTGTTGATTGATTTACATAATACTATTCTATGTGATTCCTATACAGCATATTATATATACAGTTTGCCAACAAAGTGTTTACACAATGTGAAAGATTTTGATTTTATATTTTTTTGTTAATGTTAATATTTTTTAAGGTTTTGATAAATAGGTTTAAAAAAATAAAAAGAACTAGTGTGTCCCTTATAGCTCAAAAGTGAAGAAAATCAAAATTTTTCACGTTGTGTAAACACTTTGTTGGCAGAGTGTATAGATTATCTGTCAAGCGGACTGGGCTTTACCTTAAATATTTTAAACCTTAATTACACTTATGTAGCTTAAAATGTGGGGAGCAAACGTATTACACCAATACATTTTCTGTAAAAAAAAAATTCAAAAAGGAAGCAACAAAATAAAATAAATAATAAAACTGATTTGAAAAAACAAACTTATTAATATGATCGAAATGTTGTATTTTTTTTTTTGGGAATATATATTGCTAGTCTTTTTTTTTTTACCAATTTTGTGATGCTTCGTCACAAGCTTAGAATGCACCTCGACAGGTAAACAAACGTGGTTTTATCGATTTTTAAAATGATAAGGTTGACAGTCAATGTCACTGAGTTTTCTTGATCTTAAATAAAACTGTTTAGAAAAAAGTTAGCTACCACGAAACAACTAATTCAAGGATTTTAATTTTAAATCCTAGGTTAGAACATGCTTTAACTTATATCTTAATCAAAAGGGTTTGTGCAACATATCTTAAAACTTAAAATGTGGATGAGTTGTGTCTGATGTGGTGTGAAGTGTGTTGCGCTGTGTTTAATTGATTCTTACTTTGCACTTAAAAACTAGGAAAGTGCGACTCTCCGACCAATTTTAAGTGTTATCACTTCAACTTAAGCTAGTTGCGTTAAGTTGTAATGAATTACTGCTCCGGAATCGATCTTGCGCTTCTCCTTCGGGTTAATTTGATTTGACTGGTGGTGAGCCTTTCACTCCTCGCCATAAAAAACGCTGTGCATGCGATCGGGAAATTATTAATATTAATACTCATAGAAACAAGAGCGAGAAAGACAGATTTTACCGATTCTTGGCAGCAGCCCGTTTAGATGAGCGCTCAATGCGACTGTGAAAATTGGATCGTGGTATTGTTTCGTTGACCAACCGCTTTGTTTTTTTTGGCGACTCCCGCAAGTTCTTAGTATCTACATTGCGATGCGCTTCCAAGTTTTTTTTGAACTTTTCGATAAGCCCCTCGCAAGACAGGTTTGACTCTGGCTCCCAAGTATCTTCTTTGGCACCAAAACCCTTCCAGCGAATACGATAGAATCCGCCATGCTCATCATCCATAAAGTCGATTATGCGTTCGACTGCCCATTCCTTTTCAGGATCGCTCTCTATATTTTTGATAAGTTTGCGTTCACGACCGCCTTTAGCACCAGCCGCGACTTTTTTAATTACTGCAGTGCCCTTTTTTGCACGTTCCTAAAAATAAAAAACTTATCAGGTCTGTTCTACTTTTCGACTCCAAGTAAACCGATCGGAATCGGTTAGATTTTTCTACATTTCGATACCGAGTAAAAGAGAATCGTTTTGAAATCGAGTGGCAATAATTACTCCAATTGTTAACGATTGTGGAACTTACTTATGTGTGATTTTTAACATTTTTTTGATTTGAGATTGTTTTTGAAGAATGTCTCTTCGATCCCATCACAATTGACTAAGATATTAGCATTGAGATATTAGGACTGAAAGTGAAAATTTTAATGCATTTATTTCGAAACGGCATTTTGAAAACCCATAGGGTTGTTGCTTGAATATCAAACTTTTGACTGTCTAAAATTTTGTCAAATATGTATATTTTTCAAAACCATTTGCTCGAAATTTAGTTTATTATGTTATTAACCTAAATCAATTAATACTTTTTGTTTTAAATGATCTAGTTCGTCACAGTTTTTGTACAAAAAAATAATAAAATGCCTGCAAAAAAATAAACAAATAAAAAAGGCTTTAGTCGAGAAATCTCGACTAGAAGATACCCTGAATGCTTGCATGAATGTTTATTTGTTTTTTATTAATTAATTAATATACACACAAATCTAGGAATATACTTGCAAGATCCATTATACTACGATTGAAGTTCTTTCCCTCTCGAGAGGTCTGAGCTATTACAACCGCTGCAAAGTTGCTGGCCTTTTTCAAATATATATTTCTTGCTCTTGATATACTCTGAACCCATTGAAAATGGGTATAATGGTTTTGTGCAAAATTATTTAAAAGGCAGAAGGAAGCATCTCCGACCCCATAAAATATTTATATTTTTGATGAGCATCAACAGCTGAGTCGATATAGCCATGTCCTTCCGTCCGTCCGTCTGTATGTATGAACGCGTCGATCTCAGAGACTTTTTGTTTGTTTCAAAACATCGATAACTCTTCCCGTTTCCGATATACACATGTGATCGATAACAACAAAATCTTGAATTTGGAAAACTTTGTGACGGCGATTGAATCATTAGGCGAAATATAACAATCTGTGAAATTTTTATTGAACCCGGTTTCGAAGAACTGGAGATATGGAACATTGAAAATATGCGTACACACACATACTTGCAACTCGGCGTAATGCTGGATTCGGGGCTGTAAGGCTAAGTATAGGGTTTGGGTATCTTTTAGTCGGGATTTCTCGACGAAGTTATTGTCATTTTACTACTTTTTCACCTTGTTTTCCGACTTTGATGGACATTTCATTTAGTTTTGTATTCTGGTTTAAAAAATTTTGTTAAATACATATTTCAAAACAAAATGTACATATATGGGCTTTAATTTAGTTGCCACTTTTTAAGGAGCCGGTGCTTGGTATCGTTGGGCCACTTGAATGTACTGTCCGTTAGTACATCTACGTCCAATAATAAACAAGTAAGAAGGCTCTAGTCGAGAAATCCCGACTAGACGATACCCTGATCCCTATACTTTACGCGTACAGCCAGTGCTTGCAAGTATGTGTGCGTGTGTGTACGACCATACTGCATACTCAACTTCAAGGTTCCATATCTCCGGTGTTTCTTAACCGATTTTAATAAAAATTTCACAGATTGTTATTATATTGATTAGTAATTAAAATGCCATTTAAAGTTTTTTCATATTCAAGATTTTATTGTTATCGATCCTATGTGTATATCGGAAACGGGATGAGTTATCGAAAATCGAAAACAAACTTGTACTGCCTAGGGATTAGGCGAGCTTAAGTTCCAAGTCTGGAGTCTGAAAGCTCTATACGTCTCTGAGATCGACGCGTTCATACACAGACGGACAGACGGACATGGCTATATCGACTGGGATGCTGATGCTGATCAAGAATATATATACTTTATGGGGTCGGAGATGCTTCCTTCTGCCTGTTACATACTTTTGCACAAAACCATTATACCCTTTTTTCCCATTTTTAATGGGATCAGGGTATAAAATATCACAACATCGTGCTAATGTAAATTCTAAATGAGAATATGCCTTGCATCCTTTGAACGCGTGCAGTGTCATCAAAGGGACGCGACTGGGATAAGGAAAACCCATAAACCGAATTTTCCGGATGTCATTAAAAGGTCTAAGCGTTAGCGTTAACTGTTGAAAATATGCCAAAGAGACAAGTGCTCTTTAACGTCAAAAGTATCAACAAAAATAAAATATAAGATCATGGTGAGCAGCTAATACAACGTCAACTTGTATCAAGAGGAGAGTTGTCAGAAGAAACCCAAGGAGCTAAAAATAAGGAATACAAAAGGTGCAAAATATCTCGACTTTAAAAAAACACGGGTTCTCTGATTAACCAAGGAATATTCACCAGAAATGTTAAGTCTATTCAGTAATAAATGCAAATAAATATTTTTGGTTACTAAAAATAAACTTTGCGCTTTAGCAGCCGACTCTGAGTCCCATGTTGACCTACACAATTCTTTATCATTCTCCCTTAGGAATTTTCCAGTATTTCTATATCTACTGAACCAATTTTTAATTATCTCCAATTATCAACGGCTATATATATAAGAAATTTGAAGACTATTCGTTTTGTGTTTAGTGGCAATAATTACTCTACATGTTAACGATTGTGGAACTAACATTACTTATCTGTGATTTTAAACATTTTTATACCCTGATCAAATTAAAAATGGGAAAAAGGTTATAATGGTATTGTGCAAAAGTATGTAACAGGCAGAAGGAAGCATCTCACAACCCATAAAGTATATATATTCTTGATCAGCATCAACAGCCGAGTCGATATAGCCATGTCCGTCTGTCCGTCTGTGTATGAACGCGTCGATCTCAGAGACTATAAGAGCTTTAGACTCCAGACTTGGAACTTAAGCTCGCCTAATCCCTAGGCAGTAAAAGTTTGTTTTCGATTTTCGATAACTCATCCCGTTTCCGATATACACATGCGATCGATAACAACAAAATCTTGAATTTGGAAAACATTGAGATGGCATTTAAATCATTAGGCGAAATATAACAATCTGTGAAATTTTTATTGAACCCGGTTTCGAAGCACTGGAGATATGAAACATTGAAAATATGCATACACACACATACTTGCAACTCGGCGCAATGCTGGATTCGGGGCTGAAAGGCTAAGTTTAGGGTTCAGGGTATCTTTTAGTCGGGATTTCTCGACGATAACCTTTGTACTTATTTTAATTAATCAAGTTATTGTCATTTTACTACTTTTTCACCTTGTTTTCTGACTTTGATGGACATATCATTTAGTTTTGTATTCTGGTTTAAAAAATTTTGTTAAATACATATTTCAAAACAAAATGTACAAATATGGGCTTTAATTTAGGTGCCTCTTTTTAAGGAGCGATTTGAAAACATCAATGTGCTTGAATGAATAATGTATTGATGTGAAGAAATTGAAGAAATCAAAGCACGATGTTAAACGCAATCTCATTTAAATATGATGTTTAACGAAATATCATGTTAATAAATGGTGAAATAGATTCCCCCATACTAATCAACCAAATTAACTTTGCTGTACCCACTAGAAGTAGTAGATATTTTTCACCTATAGCCCTGCATACTCGCTTTTCTAACTTTGCTGACCATAGCCCTTTTCGGATCTTATGTTTATTATATAACGATCTTTCCCACCGAATAACTACAACTTCTACATGCTTACTAAAAACAAGTAAGAAGGCTCTAGTCGAGAAATCCCGACTAGACGATACCCTGATCCCTATACTTTACGCGTACAGTCAGTGCTTGCAAGTATGTGTGCACGTGTGTACGACCATACTGCATACTGCATACTCAATTTCAAGGTTCCATATCTCCGGTGTTTCTCAACCGATTTTAATAAAAATTTCACAGATTGTTATTATTTTGATTGATAATTCAAATGCCATCTAAAGTTTTTTCAAATTCAAGATTTTGTTGTTATCGATCCCATGTGTATATCGGAAACGGGATGAGTTATCGAAAAGCGAAAACAAACGTGTACTACCTAGGGATTAGGCGAGCCTAAGTTCCAAATCTGGAGTCTCTAGTTTTTATAGTCTCTGAGATCGACGCGTTCATACATACAGATGGACATGGCTATATCGACTCGACTGTTGATGCTGATCAGTAACATATATACTTTATGGGGTCGGAGAAGCTTACTTCTGCCTGTTACTTACTTTTGCACAAATTAATTATACGCTTTTTCCCATTTTTAATGGGATCACAACATCGTGCTAATGTAAATTCTAAATGAGAATATGCCTTGCATCCTTTGAACGCGTGCAGTGTCATCAAAGGAACGCGACTGGGATAAGGAAAATCCATAAACCGAATTTTCTGGATGTCATTAAAAAGTTTAAGCGTCAGCGTTAACTGTTGAAAACTGTTGCTAGGTGTACTTATTAGGGGACCGTTATTTAACACTATACTAAAAGAAGCACAAATAGGACACAATTTAAGTTGTATATTAACAAAGAGTTGCAATATAATAGGCTACAGGCTACACAAATACTTTTTGGAACGAATCAATATTCACGCGGGTGGAGTCGCGGGCACAAGCTGGTTTTATATAAAAGTAGCCCTTTTGAAAAAAAAAAACAAATACCCCTGTTAAAAAAAAAATTCTGAAAGCTTATTGAATTTGAGAAGTGTTCTGTAATTATATTTGTGCGCCTAACACAATGGCGTCCTTGAATTGTTTAAGAAATATGGGAGTAAATTAGGGGTAAGCCATTTTTTAGGCTTTTTAGTATGTTTTTTTTCTCCCTATCGTGACTTGCCAAAAACATGTGGTCTAAAATTAAACTAAAAGACCAATTTTCGTGGAATTTAACGATATAAACTATTTTCTAAAAAAGGGTTAACGATAAGACTAGTTAGAAAAAACCAATAGCAATCTAAGGACCCCATCGAGTTTAGCACTCAAAAATTGGATATTATTCAATACTCTAAAAACTGTGACTTATATTTGATATGATTGCGTTTAAGCGCATATAAATCAACACATAGTTTAATCATAAACCATTAAACAACTATGAAGGAAATGACACACAAAATTAAAACTGTCATACACATTACCCTAGATTTATTGACACAGTAACCAATACTTAAGGTCAAAAAACTTCAAGCGGCAAAATATCGCTGACCACATATAATTTCGCTGTCAGCACAATACACAGTATGTGTCGTCAGAGCAGCCGTTAGCCAACTTGGTATCTGTTAAATGTGCTAGTCTTCTATAAGCAAGCAACTGCCGAGTACAGAAAAGCCCAATTTTAAGTGACACCTCAAATATTTAAACCAAGCTATTTTTACCTATTGATATTATGACACAAGGCTTTCCAATTACAATACAAAACAAGTAAGAAGGCTCTAGTCGAGAAATCCCGACTTGACGATACCCTGATCCCTATACTTTACGCGTACAGTCAGTGCTTGCAAGTATGTGTGCACGTGTGTACGACCATACTGCATACTGCATACTCAACTTCAAGGTTCCATATCTCCGGTGTTTCTCAACCGATTTTAATAAAATTTCACACATTGTTATTATTTTGATTGATAATTCAAATGCCATCTAAAGTTTTTTCAAATTCAAGATTTTGTTGTTATCGATCCTATGTGTATATCGGAAACGGGATGAGTTATCGAAAATCGAAAACAAACTTGTACTGCCTAGGGATTAGACGAGCCTAAGTTCCAAATCTGGAGTATCTAGCTCTTATAGTCTCTGAGATCGACGCGTTCATACATACAGACGGACATGGCTATATCGACTCGACTGTTGATGCTGATCAAGAATATATATACTTTATAAGGTCGGAGATGCTTCCTTCTGCCTGTTACATACTTTTGCACAAATTAATTATACGCTTTTTCCCATTTTTAATGGGATCACAACATCGTGCTAATGTAAATTCTAAATGAGAATATGCCTTGCATCCTTTGAACGCGTGCAGTGTCATCAAAGGAACGCGACTGGGATAAGGAAAATCCATAAACCGAATTTTCTGGATGTCATTAAAAAGTTTAAGCGTCAGCGTTAACTGTTGAAAACTGTTGCTAGGTGTACTTATTAGGGGACCGTTATTTAACACTATACTAAAAGAAGCACAAATAGGACACAATTTAAGTTGTATATTAACAAAGAGTTGCAATATAATAGGCTACAGGCTACACAAATACTTTTTGGAACGAATCAATATTCACGCGGGTGGAGTCGCGGGCACAAGCTGGTTTTATATAAAAGTAGCCCTTTTGAAAAAAAAAAACAAATACCCCTGTTAAAAAAAAAATTCTGAAAGCTTATTGAATTTGAGAAGTGTTCTGTAATTATATTTGTGCGCCTAACACAATGGCGTCCTTGAATTGTTTAAGAAATATGGGAGTAAATTAGGGGTAAGCCATTTTTTAGGCTTTTTAGTATGTTTTTTTTCTCCCTATCGTGACTTGCCAAAAACATGTGGTCTAAAATTAAACTAAAAGACCAATTTTCGTGGAATTTAACGATATAAACTATTTTCTAAAAAAGGGTTAACGATAAGACTAGTTAGAAAAAACCAATAGCAATCTAAGGACCCCATCGAGTTTAGCACTCAAAAATTGGATATTATTCAATACTCTAAAAACTGTGACTTATATTTGATATGATTGCGTTTAAGCGCATATAAATCAACACATAGTTTAATCATAAACCATTAAACAACTATGAAGGAAATGACACACAAAATTAAAACTGTCATACACATTACCCTAGATTTATTGACACAGTAACCAATACTTAAGGTCAAAAAACTTCAAGCGGCAAAATATCGCTGACCACATATAATTTCGCTGTCAGCACAATACACAGTATGTGTCGTCAGAGCAGCCGTTAGCCAACTTGGTATCTGTTAAATGTGCTAGTCTTCTATAAGCAAGCAACTGCCGAGTACAGAAAAGCCCAATTTTAAGTGACACCTCAAATATTTAAACCAAGCTATTTTTACCTATTGATATTATGACACAAGGCTTTCCAATTACAATACAAAACAAGTAAGAAGGCTCTAGTCGAGAAATCCCGACTTGACGATACCCTGATCCCTATACTTTACGCGTACAGTCAGTGCTTGCAAGTATGTGTGCACGTGTGTACGACCATACTGCATACTGCATACTCAACTTCAAGGTTCCATATCTCCGGTGTTTCTCAACCGATTTTAATAAAATTTCACACATTGTTATTATTTTGATTGATAATTCAAATGCCATCTAAAGTTTTTTCAAATTCAAGATTTTGTTGTTATCGATCCTATGTGTATATCGGAAACGGGATGAGTTATCGAAAATCGAAAACAAACTTGTACTGCCTAGGGATTAGACGAGCCTAAGTTCCAAATCTGGAGTATCTAGCTCTTATAGTCTCTGAGATCGACGCGTTCATACATACAGACGGACATGGCTATATCGACTCGACTGTTGATGCTGATCAAGAATATATATACTTTATAAGGTCGGAGATGCTTCCTTCTGCCTGTTACATACTTTTGCACAAATTAATTATACGCTTTTTCCCATTTTTAATGGGATCACAACATCGTGCTAATGTAAATTCTAAATGAGAATATGCCTTGCATCCTTTGAACGCGTGCAGTGTCATCAAAGGAACGCGACTGGGATAAGGAAAATCCATAAACCGAATTTTCTGGATGTCATTAAAAAGTTTAAGCGTCAGCGTTAACTGTTGAAAACTGTTGCTAGGTGTACTTATTAGGGGACCGTTATTTAACACTATACTAAAAGAAGCACAAATAGGACACAATTTAAGTTGTATATTAACAAAGAGTTGCAATATAATAGGCTACAGGCTACACAAATACTTTTTGGAACGAATCAATATTCACGCGGGTGGAGTCGCGGGCACAAGCTGGTTTTATATAAAAGTAGCCCTTTTGAAAAAAAAAAAACAAATACCCCTGTTAAAAAAAAAATTCTGAAAGCTTATTGAATTTGAGAAGTGTTCTGTAATTATATTTGTGCGCCTAACACAATGGCGTCCTTGAATTGTTTAAGAAATATGGGAGTAAATTAGGGGTAAGCCATTTTTTAGGCTTTTTAGTATGTTTTTTTTCTCCCTATCGTGACTTGCCAAAAACATGTGGTCTAAAATTAAACTAAAAGACCAATTTTCGTGGAATTTAACGATATAAACTATTTTCTAAAAAAGGGTTAACGATAAGACTAGTTAGAAAAAACCAATAGCAATCTAAGGACCCCATCGAGTTTAGCACTCAAAAATTGGATATTATTCAATACTCTAAAAACTGTGACTTATATTTGATATGATTGCGTTTAAGCGCATATAAATCAACACATAGTTTAATCATAAACCATTAAACAACTATGAAGGAAATGACACACAAAATTAAAACTGTCATACACATTACCCTAGATTTATTGACACAGTAACCAATACTTAAGGTCAAAAAACTTCAAGCGGCAAAATATCGCTGACCACATATAATTTCGCTGTCAGCACAATACACAGTATGTGTCGTCAGAGCAGCCGTTAGCCAACTTGGTATCTGTTAAATGTGCTAGTCTTCTATAAGCAAGCAACTGCCGAGTACAGAAAAGCCCAATTTTAAGTGACACCTCAAATATTTAAACCAAGCTATTTTTACCTATTGATATTATGACACAAGGCTTTCCAATTACAATACAAAACAAGTAAGAAGGCTCTAGTCGAGAAATCCCGACTTGACGATACCCTGATCCCTATACTTTACGCGTACAGTCAGTGCTTGCAAGTATGTGTGCACGTGTGCACGACCATACTGCATACTGCATACTCAACTTCAAGGTTCCATATCTCCGGTGTTTCTAAACCGATTTTAATAAAAATTTCACAGATTGTTATTACTTTGATTAATAATTCAAATGCCATCTAAAATTTTCATTATACCCTTTTTTCCCATTTTTAATGGGATCAGGGTATAACCAGATATTATGAATATCAAAGTTTATAAATGACAACCATTTGTTATACCCTGATCCCATTAAAAATGGGGAAAAGGGTATAATGGTTTTGTGCAAAAGTAAGTAACAGGCAGAAGTAAGCTTCTCCGACCCCATAAAGTATATATGTTACTGATCAGCATCAACAGCCGAGTCGATATAGACATGTCCGTCTGTCCGTCTGTACGTATGAACGCGTCGATCTCAGAGACTATAAGAGCTAGAGACTCCAGATTTTGAACTTAAGCTCGCCTTAACCCTTAGGCAGTACAAGTTTCGATTTTAGATAAATCTTTCCGTTTTCGATATACACATGGGATCGATAACAACAAAGTATTGAATTTGAAAAACTTTGAGATGGCAAAATTTTTATTAAAATCGGTTCAGAAACACCGGAGATATGGGACATTGAAGTTGTGTATGCTTGCAAACACTGACTGTACGCGTAAAGTATAGGGATCAGGGTATCGTCTAGTCGGGATTTCTCGACTAGAGCCTTCTTACTTGTTTTTATATTATATGCGTAATTGAAAATTGACAAGAAGTTTGTCAATTTTATATAAAAATGTTTTACTATTAATATCACATTTGAATTTATTGAACGGTGAGGAACATCATACAATAAGGATCCGTCCGCAGGTTCACCTCCGGAAACCTTTTACGGCTTTCACTTCCTCCAAATATTCGAGAGTAGAGACGTTATCAATGCGAGTTAATGATTCATTGATACTTTCATTCTAGCGCGCGTACAATCTAGGACATTTAAGGGCACTACAGACCAGTTATTGCTCAATTGCATTATAGCTAGACGCAATTTGTCAATTAAAGAAGCTAGTGTCCTTATAATTGGACAAATTAACAGGTACGTCTCACTTGTAAAAGACATTGAAACTCAATAAACATTTTACTGTCACCGTGGCTAAGAACGGCCATGCACCACCACCCATTGATTCAATTCGTCTTACACTTTTATGTTCGGTCCTGGTAAGTAATCCTGTGTTAAATCAAATTAAAGGCATGCTCCACTCTTGGTGGTGTCCTTCCCTCAATTCCTTTAAGTTTTAGCTGTGCAACCATACTTCCCCAAAGCTCAAAAGCTTTGGTTAACCGGGTACCGACTGACAGAGCCATAGAACTAGCTACACCCAATTGCGAGCTGGCATCGTTTATGGTCACCAGGGCGGTATATAAAAGCCTTAGAACCTCTTACGTTTGATCTTGAATTTCTGAAATGAAAACATCTTTGGCAATTGCTTTCGCTTAAGATAGTCTTACGACAGTCCCAGAATTTCACCTCTCGCGTCGTAGTACTAGTCCCCCTCAACTGGTTATATTAATCATTACCTCTTGATCTGTAAATCAATGAAAGCAGAACAGAGGTCTTTTTTCAATATACTATGCACAGAATATTCAAGCATTTGAAGCCTGCTTTAAGCAATCTAATTTGTTTTTAAGTTATTAACCTGCCCACGATAACACTCAATGAAGGAATACATAACAAAATACTCCACCGGTAATACGCTTACACACATAAAGGTACAGTACTAACCACAATTGTAAGTTTTACTAACCGTATGAAGCACAAGTGCAACTACAATCGTTTAAACCGCTGGAATAACCGCGGTTTTCGTCACTACCTCCGCGAGCTGGGAGTGGGTAATTTACGCGCCTGCTCCCTTTCTTTGATGTGGTAGTCGTTTCTCACGCTCCTTCTCTGGAATCGACCCCTGATTCCTTGTTACCCGTTGCAACTATGGTAGTCCTAGATATTGCCATCAAAAGCTAATAGGGCAGACATTTGAAAGGTCTTTCGTCGGATCAAGACCATACGATCTGCATGGTCACAATGCACAACCACAATTAAAACTATGTCGTTTATTGATGCAATTAACTTGTTACAAATACTAAAGATCAGAAAACTCTTTTCGACAAAATATCGCTGACTGCGAAATAATCAATAAGGTATTAAAGCAGCGGTTAGTCAACCCGGTAGTTGCTAAATATGCTTTTGTGCATTAGTAAGCAATTGCTAAGTACACAATAACCGAATTTTAAATGACAGCAAACACATGTAAGCCAAGCTAATTTTACCTATAAAAATTGTGACTCTTCGTTAATTAAATTAGTGTTTTAGAACTGCGTACAGGAAGTATTCAACATTTCTAGCATCGCACCCAACTGTCCGCACCATAGAAATGCGGAAATGCCTTTCCGTAGTCCAACTGGTTACAATAATAGATCCAACACTCACTAGCAGTCAGTTTATGAGCTGACTGCTTCCCAACCTATTACACACACAAACAGATTGTATGTAAAATAGTGGTCAAAAGTATTTCGACAAAATAAAAGGATCTATTTGTGATAAGCAAAAAAATTTTTTTTTTGTCTAAATACTTTTTGCCATTACTGTAAATTCGTAAATATAAACATTTTTGTTTACCTTTCTGCGATACTCTTCGATTAAATCGTCACAGTTTAAGTCTGCCTCGGGCTCCCAACTGTCCTCCTCCTTGCCGTAACCCTTCCAGTGCACTAGAAAAATCGATTCTCCGCGCTTTTTTCTATGACCCACAATGGCCTCCACCTGTAAAAATTCGATGTTAGAATGCTAATAACCTGCTTATGAAAACATACTTCAAATTCTGCCTCATCATTGGCTTCATCCGGCTCCTTTTGTGCTGGCTTATCGCACTTGGCCGAAGTTGAAGCCGGCACCTTAACCTTGGATTTTGGTATTTTCTTTTGTTTTTTTGGTGGTGATGCACTTGAGCAGGAAGCCTTGCTGCCATTTAGCGGCACATCATCGCTTTCATCGGACATATTGTCGTCCTCTTGTGTAGTCACTTTTGCTTTGGCATTGGATGCCCTTTGTTTTTGTGAACCTAACTCCCGCTTATCGCTTTCATCCTTATAGGCTTCATACTCGTCATCGTCCAAATTGCTGGATCCATTGTTTGGATTTTCATCGTCGGAATACCCGGCCGATTTTTGTTTGTTGACCTCAGAAAGTTCTGCAATTTTTTTTTTTCCAAGCTTCACCATTATTTTAATTTTAACAATTTGCTGTGATATAAAACAAGTTTGTAGGTTTTGCCGCGAAAAAAACAATTATTTATACATCCACCGTCGCGACTGTGGCGACTGTACACTAAAGGCGGCATTTCTGTGTTGATACCACCGATAGTATTCCAGTTTGCTATCGATAACTTTAAGTGCAATATAGAGGTTGTTTACAAGAGAACAGCGTTATTTTGAAGAAGGCAGCAAGCAGCGTTTCTCCCTTAAGGTTTAATAGGTTCCTAGTGGTAAGTTTTGTTTGGATGTAGTTGCGTATATTTAAAATTCTCATGATGTCCCACCTTTTGCATTACGGTCGTCTATCGTCTTAGACTATCGCCACTTACACAAATATTACCGCTTAGAAAACATGGTAAAATAAATAAATAAAAGAAATAGCAGCACATTGCAAATGTTGCTGCAGACATTCCTGCCATATTCAAATTAAAAAATATATATATATTCAGAAAAAAAATACTAAAAAGTTAAACTATTCAAATACAAAGCTGTTGAGTCGACTCTTAACGCTAAAATTCAACTTTGTGTCAATGTGCGTCGTTGACGATATTGATGACAAAGCTAATGTGGCATTAAGCCCAGTTAGCTTGACAAAAAATGTCATACCGTAACGGTAAACTTTCTGCGAGTTGTATAAGAGTGTACAGATTGACAAAATGTATGTCATATTAAATAAATATAATCGCAGTTTTTATTGATATTAAGCGGTCAAATTAAGAAGAAACGCTTTTTAAAGTGTAAACCAAACATGTATTGAGAATGCGTTCGGCAATATTACCAGCATCGAACTCTTTAGCGCCACACTGCCAGGGCTCAACCAGCTTATTGCACAGTTTTTCATTAAAAGAAGCTCACATAAGTATTTCCGGGTCTTCTCCTGGCAGTATGAGTTCGCAGGAGTCAGCCAACACTTTAAAATCGAGAAAATTTATTAAACAAGTGATTCTCGTACAGCATTATATATATTATATTATTGTACGGCTCGTTAATAAGTTTCGGTAACATCTTAACTGCTACCGTGCGAAAGTGGTAAGAAAGTTGACAGTTATGCATAATTTTACCACACAACATAATTTCAATTTGCATATGTTTTACCGACGACGTTATATTTTTATTCGCACCGTACAGCAACTTTTTTTTTTGTATAAAAAGTTTTTACGTTACGGCTGGGTTTTTCTATAAAGCGCACTGGGCTTAAGATGATAATAAAATCCACATAATATTGTTTGTTGAAAACGGTATGACCTAAGGGCGATTGCCAATAAGCCATACTATGATATGGGTAGCAAAACCTCTAAATTCTAAATATTATGAAATGTTTTGTCATTTTGAGGTCAATCAGGCTAATATAATTTAGGCTGTGCAAGTAATTGTTAATTTTCAACTCACCTTCTGTTAAAATATCGCAGAAATAGCAGGTTGAAGAACAAATTTTACACAAAATTTGTTATGGCCATTCAATTTTTACACAAAATAAAGGATAGTTCTGAATAGTTCGTGTTTTGACCAAAGTTAGTTTTGCTACAAGTGAGCGATATGTAGGTGGTGATAGTTTTAATGGTGTTAAAGCAAGCCCTACACAACACTATCGATTATAGTATCGTCTTTATTTACCAATCGAATTGAATTCAATTGAATTCGCACGTGTTGCCATTAAGCCCCAATAATAAAACACTAGTGTTGTTAGAAAAAATGATTATCTCAGGTAGATCTAGACAAGCTGCCAAACTTGAAAATAAAGATGAAGCACCAACTATAAGGCGGTCATTTAAAAAAAATACCATTAGTAAGCCTTTCAACAAACATAAGGTAAATGAAAAAATGGGTTTAGGGGGAAAGAATATTCACTATGGTGCTGCAAGCAAGTCGCATCCTGGCGAAGAGGACTCTCGATCCCCTAGCGAAAAGCAAGATTGGACCAAATTTAAGAAAGAAAAAAAGAATCTAAAATTAAAAAGAAAAAGTACCCGTGACACGTACGAGATTACGCAGGAGGTTAAAAAAATATATGAGCAAGTAAAATGGTAAGTTTTGCGTCATAACCATATAGAATAAGTCTAAAATAACAGCAAATTTTTGGCACTACAGCCGTCGGACCCATAACAAAGACGAACTTGTGGAGAAGATGTACAAAATTCTTAATGTTGGCGACACGATATCCAAAGTGGCAAAAGCACACGACACGGCGCGCGTGTTGCAGTGCATGCTCAAGCATGCGACGCCAACGTTGCGCGCTGAGCTGTCGGACAAACTAATGCCGCACGTCGTGGATATGTGTCAGTCAAAATATGCCCACTTCTGTGTCCAGCGCATGCTAAAGTATGGAGCACCGGTCATAAAAAGCAAGTTGGTGGATGGCCTAATGGGTAATATAGTGCGGCTATCAAGTCACAATATTGCCAGCAAGATATTGGATCACATTTATCTAAATTGTAATGAAAAGCAACGCTCTTACATGCGACAAGAGTTTTACAGCGATCTGTATAAAAACGCTAAGGACGATGATGTCCGTACACTAAGCGACACATACAAGGGAGCTGCAAATATGAAGGCTTCCATTATGGGCGCAGTTAAGGCCAATTTGGAGCACATTGCCAACAAAAAGCTATTGGACAGCTCACTAGTTCATGCTGTCATACTCGAGTTTATGCATGCCACGGACGATGAGAAGCTTGAAGAAACGTTAAGCGCCTTAACTTCACTAATACCGCATATGTTAACTACTAAGGATGGTACCGAGGCGGCTATCATATGCTTCTACAAATCCACCACGAAAAATCGCAGAGTAAGAAAACTAAATTTTTGTCTTACTCTAAAGTCAAATAAATCAAAACTGTCATAATTTGAAAAAAAAAAAATAAAAAATTGGCTTACCAGTTTATTAGTAAATGTTCAAAATCTATAGTCATTATTATTATTATTAATATCAATTTTTCTACGTATCGTAAGGCCATTACAAAGAATATCAAGGAACATCTGCTTAAGATTGCCTTGCATGAGCATGGCCATGTTTTTCTCATAGCGCTTTTGAATGCTCTCGACGACACAAAGGCCACTAAAAAGGCTATCTATGATCATTTGCATTCCGATCTTAAATCCCTGGTAGCTAATCAATACGGGCGTCGTGTGGTACTGTGGTTAGTAGCGCCCGGTGACACAACTTGCTTTCATCCGGAATTTATCAAGTTCATAGATGAGGGATTAGTCTATGGCAAAAAAGAAAAACAGGCGCGTCGACAGGAGATTTTAGAGCAAATCGAGGCACCGATCGCTGTGTCCATTGCTGAGAATGCTCCTTTTTGGCTGTCGAATAGTCATATTGGACTTGTTACAGCGGATATACTTAACCACAGTGAGTTTTAAATTGAAGGAGGGTGCGTATATTAATTTTACAAAATTGATTTATATTTCTTTTTTAGTAAAGGGTGAAAACTATAGTAAGGCTGTAGCAGCGCTGGCTTTCGTGATCACTCAGTCCGATTGGCGCGTATCGGTCCTGTCATCTGAAAGTTCACAAAACAAGAAAAATAAGCCTAACGATGTGGAGGCCATTATAGCCAAGGCCACAAGAGAGCGGAAGAATAAAAAACAGCTAATTGGCGCTGCACCACCATCAGTCAGCAGTGACGAAGAAAGCGGCGCAGAGGAAGGCACAACAGAAAAAAGATTCAAAGAAAATCCGGTCAAAGCTGTCGAGGAGCTGCGTACTGTGGTAGGCATTGAGGAAGTCGGCATGCATCATGTGCTCAAAAAGATAATTAAAAACGATCAAAAACGCGAGGAGCAACTATTTGGGACACAGCTCTTGCAGCACCTGTCCAGCAATGCGGTAATAAATGACCTTTTTATAAGCTGATCCCATTAAAAATGGGAAAAAATGGTATAATGGTTTTGGGCAAAAGTATGTAACAGGCAGAAGGCAGCATCTCCCATAAACTATAGCCATATCCGTCTGTCCGTATGTATGAACGCTTCGATGTCAGAGACTATAAGAGCTAGAGACTCCAGATTTTAAACCTAAGCTCGCCTAATCCCTAGGCAGTACAAGTTTGTTTTCGATTTTCAATAACTCTCCGTTTTCGATATACACATGGGATCGATAACAACAAAATATTGAATTTGGAAAACTTTGAGACGGCATTTGATACATTTAACAAAATAATGACAATCTGTAAAATTTTTATTAGAGTTTTTATTAAAATCGGTTAAGAAACACCGGAGATATGGGACATTGAAGTTGTTTATGCAGTATACAGTATGTGCGTACTCACAAACACACATACTTGCAAACACACTGTACGCGTAAAGTATAGGGATCAGGGTATCGTCTAGTCGGGATTTCTCAACTAGAGCCTTCTTGTTTTTTTTTTTGCTCTTCGCCATGGGGTAATTCATTGAAAAGTACACATTTTGTATTCTATTGACTTATTTTTATACCTTGATCCCAATAAAAATGGGAAAAAAGGGTATAATGGTTCTGTGCAAAAGTATGTAACAGGCAGAAGGAAGCATCTCCGACCCCATTCTTCATCAGCATCAACAGCCGAGTCGATATAGCCATGTCCGTCTGTCCGTATGTAATAAAATCTTGAAAAAACTTGTTTTATTTTTGCTCTTTGGTAATGGCAACTTACACAACAATATTTAGGTTAATAATTTAAAAAGACCGCTGGTCTAAAATGAAAGCTTAAGTCATACACTAAAAGATTAATGTTCTCCAAAGCACTAAAAATAAAAATAGTTTTTAACAAGTTTGGTTAAAGATCTTAGCCCCACTTCAACAAAATATTATTTTCTTGGGATCTGAAGGGTATTGATCTTTAAGTGTTCGAAATAGGATTTTATTTAAAACTACGTCGGCTTAGAGAGGAAAATCATACTATACAAATTTAAAAAACCAATTTTCTCAAAATCATGACGTGATACGCAAATTTTGAAAACTAGAAAGTATTATTTTTTGTAGATCTGTGTTATTAATATATATTTTGCTTTTTACAGCTTAAAACTTGGTTGGTCATCAACCGTGCCTGCTATGTCCTTGTAAATCTCGTAGAGGCATCGCCTGTCTTGCTGAGCCGATGCCGTGTTCTTATTGAGGAGTGGGAATTACGCCAGGTCCTGCTTGTTCAAAAATCGTCAGGTGCCAAAATGTTAATCAGCAAACTAAACATTTAGATATAAAAAAAACTTACTTTTAATAGCTTAACATCTATTAATTAATTAAAGTTAATGCGTTAAATACATATATGCTTAAAATCAATATAATATTTTAATGCTTTTATGCTTATACTACATTATTATTATTTATAAGTCTTAAAAACGAACGAAAACTTAAATAAATCAATTGGTTTCAACCGCTTTTATTATTTTTATTATTCACACTACATATTGTTGACTGGTGAATGAAATATTTAAATTTGTTCTTGTAATCCTGACCAGGATTGGGAGGTGTATTGCTAGTAGTAACTTGCTCCATGGATTTTATATATTCCTGTTAAGCAACCGAATCGATTTGCCTAGAGGTTTGAGATTAGGAATTTGAGTCTGTTTATACCACGCGTAGGTGAAATTCGTTTTAAATATAGTTATTATTGATAACAATAAAATCTTACATTTTATATATATTTATATATATATATAGATATATCCTATATCCATTTTACGTACCTACCCTAAAAAAAACGGCGCCAGCCTTTAAAAGCACTCGAAAATACCGACTGTACAGCTCGAGTTTTACACATCGGTAATTAAAAGGCCACATTCGCGAGATATGGTGATTCCATAATCATTCTTCATTTCATTGGCAAGCGATCTGGCCAAAAATTTGGACTTTTATGGATCTGAGCATTTTTATTTTAATTAAATGTAACTTTACATACGAATTTCATACAAATTTTACAACGAAAATGCACCAAAAACTGAAGTGTGAAAAGCATTTGTGGGCAGTTGAATTTAGTGCCTTTGTTAGTATTTTAAATGTTTTTTTGTTAATGTTAAAATTTAAGGTCTGTTTAATAGGCTTAAGAGATAATTGACTGAATTATTTATAAAAATAATATACAAATTAATAAACAACAACCAGTGTGTCCGTACATCTCTAAAATGAAAATATCCAAATTTTTCACTGTGTGTAAGGCATTTGTGGGCAATCTGTATATCCTTCAACAGCCGAGTCGATATAGCCATGTCCGTCTGGACGTCCGTCCGTATGTATGAACGCGTCGATCTCAGAGACTATCAGAGCTAGAGACTCCAGATTTTGAACTTAAGCTCGCCTAATTCTCTAGGCAGTACAAGTTTGTTTTCGATTTTCGATAACTCATCCCGTTGCCGACATGCACATGGGATCGATAACAACAAAATATTGAATTTGGAAAACTTTGAGACGGCATTTGATACATTTAACAAAATAATGACAATCTGTAAAAATTTTATTAGAGTTTTTATTAAAATTGGTTAAGAAACACCGGAGATATGGGACATTGAAGTTGTTTATGCAGTATACAGTATGTGCGTACTCACAAACACACATACTTGTAAACACTGACTGTACGCGTAAAGTATAGGGATCAGGGTATCGTCTAGTCGGGATTTCTCAACTAGAGCGTTCTTGTTTTTTTTTTTGCTCTTCGCCATGGGGTAATTCATTAAAAAGTATACATTTTGTATTCTATTGACTTATTTTTATACCCTGATCCCAATAAAAATGGGAAAAAGGTTATAATGGTTTTGTGCAAAAGTATGTAACAGGCAGAAGGAACATCTCCGACCCCATAAAAGTATTATATTCTCATGAGCATCAACAGCCGAGTCGATATAGCCATGTCCGTCTGTCCGTATGTAATAAAATCTTGAAAAAACTTACTTGTTTTATTTTTGCTCTTTGGTAATGGCAACTTACACATCAATATTTAGGTTAATAATTCAAAAACACCGCTGGTCTAAAATGAAAGCTTAAGTCATACACTAAAAGATTAATGTTCTCCAAAGCACAAAAATAAAAATTGTTTTTAACAAGTTTGGTTAAAGATCTTAGCCCCACTTCAACAAAATATTATTTTCTTGGGATTTGAAGGGTATTGATCTTTAAGTGTTCGAAATAGGATTTTATTTAAAACTACGTCGGCTTAGAGAGGAAAATCATACTATACAAATTTAAAAAACCAATTTTCTCAAAATCATGACGTGATACGCAAATTTTGAAAACTAGAAAGTATTCTTTTTTGTAGATCTGTGTTATTAATATATATTTTGCTTTTTACAGCTTAAAACTTGGTTGGTCATCAACCGTGCCTGCTATGTCCTTGTAAATCTCGTAGAGGCATCGCCTGTCTTGCTGAGCCGATGCCGTGTTCTTATTGAGAAGTGGGAATTACGCCAGGTCCTGCTTGTTCAAAAATCGTCAGGTGCCAAAATGTTAATCAGCAAACTAAACATTTAGATATAAAAAAAACTTACTTTTAATAGCTTAACATCTATTAATTAATTAAAGTTATTGCGTTAAATACATATATGCTTAAAATCAATATAATATTTTAATGCTTTTATGCTTATACTACATTATTATTATTTATAAGTCTTAAAAACGAACGAAAACTTAAATAAATCAATTGGTTTCAACCGCTTTTATTATTTTTATTATTCACACTACATATTGTTGACTGGTGAATGAAATATTTAAATTTGTTCTTGTAATCCTGACCAGAAATGGGAGGTGTATTGCTAGTAGTAACTTGCTCCATGGATTTTATATATTCCTGTTAAGCAACCGAATCGATTTGCCTAGAGGTTTGAGATTAGGAATTTGAGTCTGTTTATACCACGCGTAGGTGAAATTCGTTTTAAATATAGTTATTATTGATAACAATAAAATTTTACATTTTATATATATTTATATATATATATAGATATATCCTATATCCATTTTACGTACCTACCCTAAAAAAAACGGCGCCAGCCTTTGAAAGCACTCGAAAATACCGACTGTACAGCTCGAGTTTTACACATCGGTAATTAAAAGGCCACATTCGCGAGATATGGTGATTCCATAATCATTCTTCATTTCATTGGCAAGCGATCTGGCCAAAAATTTGTACTTTTATGAATCTGAGCATTTTTATTTTAATTAAATGTAACTTTACATACGAATTTCATACAAATTTTACAACGAAAATGCACCAAAAACTGAAGTGTGAAAAGCATTTGTGGGCAGTTGAATTTAGTGCCTTTGTTAGTATTTTAAATGTTTCTTTGTTAATGTTAAAATTTAAAGTCTGTTTAATAGGCTTAAGAGATAATTGACTGAATTATTTATAAAAATAATATACAAATTAATAAACAACAACCAGTGTGTCCGTACATCTCTAAAATGAAAATATCCAAATTTTTCACTGTGTGTAAGGCATTTGTGGGCAATCTGTATATCCTTCAACAGCCGAGTCGATATAGCCATGTCCGTCTGTACGTCCGTCCGTATGTATGAACGCGTCGATCTCAGAGACTATCAGAGCTAGAGACTCTAGATTTTGAACTTAAGCTCGCCTAATTCCTAGGCAGTACAAGTTTGTTTTCGATTTTCAATAACTCATCCCGTTGCCGACATGCACATGGGATCGATAACAACAAAATATTGAATTTGGAAAACTTTGAGACGGCATTTGATACATTTAACAAAATAATGACAATCTGTAAAATTTTTATTAGAGTTTTTATTAAAATCAGTTAAGAAACACCGGAGATATGGGACATTGAAGTTGTTTATGCAGTATACAGTATGCGTACTCACAAACACACATACTTGCAAACACTGTCGGGATTTCTCAACTAGAGCCTTCTTACTTGTTTATTTTTTTTTGCTCTTCGCCATGGGGTAATTCATTGAAAAGTATACATTTTGTATTCTATTGACTTGTTTTTATACCCTGATCCCAATAAAAATGGGAAAAAAGGGTATAATGGTTTTGTGCAAAAGTATGTAACAGGCAGAAGGAACCATCTCCGACCCCATAAAGTATATATATTCTTCATCAGCATCAACAGCCGAGTCGATATAGCCATGTCCGTCTGTCCGTATGTAATAAAATCTTGAAACAACATACTTGTTTTTTTTTGCTCTTTGGTAATGGCAACTTACACAACAATATTTAGGGTAATAATTCAAAAAGACCGCTGGTCTAAAATGAAAGCTTAAGTCATACACTAAAAGATTAATGTTCTCCAAAGCACTAAAAATAAAAATAGTTTTTAACAAGTTTGGTTAAAGATCTTAACCCCACTTCAACAAAATATTATTTTCTTGGGATTTGAAGGGTATTGATCTTTAAGTGTTCGAAATAGGATTTTATTTAAAACTACGTCGGCTTAGAGAGGAAAATCATACTATACAAATTTAAAAAACCAATTTTCTCAAAATCATGACGTGATACGCAAATTTTGAAAACTAGAAAGTATTCTTTTTTGTAGATCTGTGTTATTAATATATATTTTGTTTTTTACAGCTTAAAACTTGGTTGGTCATCAACCGTGCCTGCTATGTCCTTGTAAATCTCGTAGAGGCATCGCCTGTCTTGCTGAGCCGATGCCGTGTTCTTATTGAGGAGTGGGAATTACGCCAGGTCCTGCTTGTTCAAAAATCGTCAGGTGCCAAAATGTTAATCAGCAAACTAAACATTTAGATATAAAAAAAACTTACTTTTAATAGCTTAACATCTATTAATTAATTAAAGTTAATGCGTTAAATACATATATGCTTAAAATCAATATAATATTTTAATGCTTTTATGCTTATACTACATTATTATTATTTATAAGTCTTAAAAACGAACGAAAACTTAAATAAATCAATTGGTTTCAACCGCTTTTATTATTTTTATTATTCACACTACATATTGTTGACTGGTGAATGAAATATTTAAATTTGTTCTTGTAATCCTGACCAGGATTGGGAGGTGTATTGCTAGTAGTAACTTGCTCCATGGATTTTATATATTCCTGTTAAGCAACCGAATCGATTTGCCTAGAGGTTTGAGATTAGGAATTTGAGTCTGTTTATACCACGCGTAGGTGAAATTCGTTTTAAATATAGTTATTATTGATAACAATAAAATCTTACATTTTATATATATTTATATATATATATAGATATATCCTATATCCATTTTACGTACCTACCCTAAAAAAAACGGCGCCAGCCTTTAAAAGCACTCGAAAATACCGACTGTACAGCTCGAGTTTTACACATCGGTAATTAAAAGGCCACATTCGCGAGATATGGTGATTCCATAATTATTCTTCATTTCATTGGCAAGCGATCTGGCCAAAAATTTGGACTTTTATGGATCTGAGCATTTTTATTTTAATTAAATGTAACTTTACATACGAATTTCATACAAATTTTACAACGAAAATGCACCAAAAACTGAAGTGTGAAAAGCATTTGTGGGCAGTTGAATTTAGTGCCTTTGTTAGTATTTTAAATGTTTTTTTGTTAATGTTAAAATTTAAGGTCTGTTTAATAGGCTTAAGAGATAATTGACTGAATTATTTATAAAAATAATATACAAATTAATAAACAACAACCAGTGTATCCGTACATCTCTAAAATGAAAATATCCAAATTTTTCACCGTGTGTAAGGCATTTGTGGGCAATCTGTATATCCTTCAACAGCCGAGTCGATATAGCCATGTCCGTCTGTACGTCCGTCCGTATGTATGAACGCGTCGATCTCAGAGACTATCAGAGCTAGAGACTCCAGATTTTGAACTTAAGCTCGCCTAATTCCTAGGCAGTACAAGTTTGTTTTCGATTTTCGATAACTCATCCCGTTGCCGACATGCACATGGGATCGATAACAACAAAATATTGAATTTGGAAAACTTTGAGACGGCATTTGATACATTTAACAAAATAATGACAATCTGTAAAAATTTTATTAGAGTTTTTATTAAAATTGGTTAAGAAACACCGGAGATATGGGACATTGAAGTTGTTTATGCAGTATACAGTATGTGCGTACTCACAAACACACATACTTGTAAACACTGACTGTACGCGTAAAGTATAGGGATCAGGGTATCGTCTAGTCGGGATTTCTCAACTAGAGCCTTCTTGTTTTTTTTTTTGCTCTTCGCCATGGGGTAATTCATTAAAAAGTATACATTTTGTATTCTATTGACTTATTTTTATACCCTGATCCCAATAAAAATGGGAAAAAGGTTATAATGGTTTTGTGCAAAAGTATGTAACAGGCAGAAGGAAGCATCTCCGACCCCATAAAGTATATATATTCTTCATCAGCATCAACAGCCGAGTCGATATAGCCATGTCCGTCTGTCCGTATGTAATAAAATCTTGAAAAAACTTACTTGTTTTATTTTTGCTCTTTGGTAATGGCAACTTACACATCAATATTTAGGTTAATAATTCAAAAACACCGCTGGTCTAAAATGAAAGCTTAAGTCATACACTAAAAGATTAATGTTCTCCAAAGCACAAAAATAAAAATTGTTTTTAACAAGTTTGGTTAAAGATCTTAGCCCCACTTCAACAAAATATTATTTTCTTGGGATTTGAAGGGTATTGATCTTTAAGTGTTCGAAATAGGATTTTATTTAAAACTACGTCGGCTTAGAGAGGAAAATCATACTATACAAATTTAAAAAACCAATTTTCTCAAAATCATGACGTGATACGCAAATTTTGAAAACTAGAAAGTATTCTTTTTTGTAGATCTGTGTTATTAATATATATTTTGCTTTTTACAGCTTAAAACTCGGTTGGTCATCAACCGTGCCTGCTATGTCCTTGTAAATCTCGTAGAGGCATCGCCTGTCTTGCTGAGCCGATGCCGTGTTCTTATTGAGAAGTGGGAATTACGCCAGGTCCTGCTTGTTCAAAAATCGTCAGGTGCCAAAATGTTAATCAGCAAACTAAACATTTAGATATAAAAAAAACTTACTTTTAATAGCTTAACATCTATTAATTAATTAAAGTTATTGCGTTAAATACATATATGCTTAAAATCAATATAATATTTTAATGCTTTTATGCTTATACTACATTATTATTATTTATAAGTCTTAAAAACGAACGAAAACTTAAATAAATCAATTGGTTTCAACCGCTTTTATTATTTTTATTATTCACACTACATATTGTTGACTGGTGAATGAAATATTTAAATTTGTTCTTGTAATCCTGACCAGAAATGGGAGGTGTATTGCTAGTAGTAACTTGCTCCATGGATTTTATATATTCCTGTTAAGCAACCGAATCGATTTGCCTAGAGGTTTGAGATTAGGAATTTGAGTCTGTTTATACCACGCGTAGGTGAAATTCGTTTTAAATATAGTTATTATTGATAACAATAAAATTTTACATTTTATATATATTTATATATATATATAGATATATCCTATATCCATTTTACGTACCTACCCTAAAAAAAACGGCGCCAGCCTTTGAAAGCACTCGAAAATACCGACTGTACAGCTCGAGTTTTACACATCGGTAATTAAAAGGCCACATTCGCGAGATATGGTGATTCCATAATCATTCTTCATTTCATTGGCAAGCGATCTGGCCAAAAATTTGTACTTTTATGAATCTGAGCATTTTTATTTTAATTAAATGTAACTTTACATACGAATTTCATACAAATTTTACAACGAAAATGCACCAAAAACTGAAGTGTGAAAAGCATTTGTGGGCAGTTGAATTTAGTGCCTTTGTTAGTATTTTAAATGTTTCTTTGTTAATGTTAAAATTTAAAGTCTGTTTAATAGGCTTAAGAGATAATTGACTGAATTATTTATAAAAATAATATACAAATTAATAAACAACAACCAGTGTGTCCGTACATCTCTAAAATGAAAATATCCAAATTTTTCACTGTGTGTAAGGCATTTGTGGGCAATCTGTATATCCTTCAACAGCCGAGTCGATATAGCCATGTCCGTCTGTACGTCCGTCCGTATGTATGAACGCGTCGATCTCAGAGACTATCAGAGCTAGAGACTCTAGATTTTGAACTTAAGCTCGCCTAATTCCTAGGCAGTACAAGTTTGTTTTCGATTTTCAATAACTCATCCCGTTGCCGACATGCACATGGGATCGATAACAACAAAATATTGAATTTGGAAAACTTTGAGACGGCATTTGATACATTTAACAAAATAATGACAATCTGTAAAATTTTTATTAGAGTTTTTATTAAAATCAGTTAAGAAACACCGGAGATATGGGACATTGAAGTTGTTTATGCAGTATACAGTATGCGTACTCACAAACACACATACTTGCAAACACTGTCGGGATTTCTCAACTAGAGCCTTCTTACTTGTTTATTTTTTTTTGCTCTTCGCCATGGGGTAATTCATTGAAAAGTATACATTTTGTATTCTATTGACTTGTTTTTATACCCTGATCCCAATAAAAATGGGAAAAAAGGGTATAATGGTTTTGTGCAAAAGTATGTAACAGGCAGAAGGAACCATCTCCACCCCTATAAAGATATATATTCTTCATCAGCATCAACAGCCGAGTCGATATAGCCATGTCCGTCTGTCCGTATGTAATAAAATCTTGAAACAACATACTTGTTTTTTTTTGCTCTTTGGTAATGGCAACTTACACAACAATATTTAGGGTAATAATTCAAAAAGACCGCTGGTCTAAAATGAAAGCTTAAGTCATACACTAAAAGATTAATGTTCTCCAAAGCACTAAAAATAAAAATAGTTTTTAACAAGTTTGGTTAAAGATCTTAACCCCACTTCAACAAAATATTATTTTCTTGGGATTTGAAGGGTATTGATCTTTAAGTGTTCGAAATAGGATTTTATTTAAAACTACGTCGGCTTAGAGAGGAAAATCATACTATACAAATTTAAAAAACCAATTTTCTCAAAATCATGACGTGATACGCAAATTTTGAAAACTAGAAAGTATTCTTTTTTGTAGATCTGTGTTATTAATATATATTTTGTTTTTTACAGCTTAAAACTTGGTTGGTCATCAACCGTGCCTGCTATGTCCTTGTAAATCTCGTAGAGGCATCGCCTGTCTTGCTGAGCCGATGCCGTGTTCTTATTGAGGAGTGGGAATTACGCCAGGTCCTGCTTGTTCAAAAATCGTCAGGTGCCAAAATGTTAATCAGCAAACTAAACATTTAGATATAAAAAAAACTTACTTTTAATAGCTTAACATCTATTAATTAATTAAAGTTAATGCGTTAAATACATACATGCTTAAAATCAATATAGTATTTTAATGCTTTTATGCTTATACTACATTATTATTATTTACCAGTCTTAAAAACGAACGAAAACTTAAATAAATCAATTGGTTTCAACCGCTTTTATTATTTTTATTATTCACACTACATATTGTTGACTGGTGAATGAAATATTTAAATTTGTTCTTGTAATCCTGACCAGGATTGGGAGGTGTATTGCTAGTAGTAACTTGCTCCATGGATTTTATATATTCCTGTTAAGCAACCGAATCGATTTGCATAGAGGCTTCAAATTAGGAATTTGAGTCTGTTTATACCACGCGTAGGTGAAATTCGTTTTAAATATACAGTTATTATTGATAACAATAAAATCTTAAATTTTATATATATTTATGTATATATATAGATATATCCCATATCCATTATATCCATGTCCGTCTGTACGTCCGTCCGTATGTATGAACGCGTCGATCTCAGAGACTATCAGAGCTAGAGACTCTAGATTTTGAACCTAAGCTCGCCTAATTCCTAGGCAGTTCAAGTTTGTTTTCGATTTTCGATAACTCATCCCGTTGCCGATATGCACATGGGATCGTTAACAACAAAATATTGTGTTTGGAAAACTTTGAGACGGCATTTGATACATTTAACAAAATAATGACAATCTGTAAAATTTTTATTAGAGTTTTTATTAAAATCGGTTAAGAAACACCGGAGATTTGGGACATTGAAGTTGTTTATGCAGTATACAGTATGTGCGTACTCACAAACACACATACTTGCAAACACGGACTGTACGCGTAAAGTATGGGATCAGGGTATCGTCTAGTCTGTATTTCTCAACTAGAGCCTTCTTACTTGTTTTTTTTTTTGCTCTTCGCCATGGGGTAATTCATTAAAAAGTATACATTTTGTATTCTATTGACTTATTTTTATACCCTGATCCCAATAAAAATGGGAAAAAAGGGTATAATGGTTTTGTGCAAAAGTATGTAACAGGCAGAAGGAACCATCTCCGACCCCATAAAGTATATATATTCTTCATCAGCATCAACAGCCGAGTCGATATAGCCATGTCCGTCTGTCCGTATGTAATAAAATCTTGAATTTGAAAAAACTTACTTGTTTTATTTTTGCTCTTTGGTAATGGCAACTTACACAACAATATTTAGGTTAATAATTTAAAAAGACCGCTGGTCTAAAATGAAAGCTTAAGTCATACACTAAAAGATTAATGTTCTCCAAAGCACTAAAAATAAAAATAGTTTTTAACAAGTTTTTCAACAAAATATTATTTTCTTGGGATTTTAAGGGTATTGATCTTTAAGTGTTCGAAATAGGATTTTATTTAAAACTACGTCGGCTTAGAGAGGAAAATCATACTATACAAATTTAAAAAACCAATTTTCTCAAAATCATGACGTGATACGCAAATTTTGAAAACTAGAAAGTATTCTTTTTTGTAGATCTGTGTTATTAATATATATTTTGTTTTTTACAGCTTAAAACTTGGTTGGTCATCAACCGTGCCTGCTATGTCCTTGTAAATCTCGTAGAGGCATCGCCTGTCTTGCTGAGCCGATGCCGTGTTCTTATTGAGGAGTGGGAATTACGCCAGGTCCTGCTTGTTCAAAAATCGTCAGGTGCCAAAATGTTAATCAGCAAACTAAACATTTAGATATAAAAAAACTTACTTTTAATAGCTTAACATCTATTAATTAATTAAAGTTAATGCGTTAAATACATACATGCTTAAAATCAATATAGTATTTTAATGCTTTTATGCTTATACTACATTATTATTATTTACCAGTCTTAAAAACGAACGAAAACTTAAATAAATCAATTGGTTTCAACCGCTTTTATTATTTTTATTATTCACACTACATATTGTTGACTGGTGAATGAAATATTTAAATTTGTTCTTGTAATCCTGACCAGGATTGGGAGGTGTATTGCTAGTAGTAACTTGCTCCATGGATTTTATATATTCCTGTTAAGCAACCGAATCGATTTGCATAGAGGCTTCAAATTAGGAATTTGAGTCTGTTTATACCACGCGTAGGTGAAATTCGTTTTAAATATACAGTTATTATTGATAACAATAAAATCTTAAATTTTATATATATTTATGTATATATATAGATATATCCCATATCCATTATATCCATGTCCGTCTGTACGTCCGTCCGTATGTATGAACGCGTCGATCTCAGAGACTATCAGAGCTAGAGACTCTAGATTTTGAACCTAAGCTCGCCTAATTCCTAGGCAGTACAAGTTTGTTTTCGATTTTCGATAACTCATCCCGTTGCCGATATGCACATGGGATCGTTAACAACAAAATATTGTGTTTGGAAAACTTTGAGACGGCATTTGATACATTTAACAAAATAATGACAATCTGTAAAATTTTTATTAGAGTTTTTATTAAAATCGGTTAAGAAACACCGGAGATTTGGGACATTGAAGTTGTTTATGCAGTATACAGTATGTGCGTACTCACAAACACACATACTTGCAAACACGGACTGTACGCGTAAGGTATAGGGATCAGGGTATCGTCTAGTCGGGATTTCTCAACTAGAGCCTTCTTACTTGTTTTTTTTTTTGCTCTTCGCCATGGGGTAATTCATTAAAAAGTATACATTTTGTAATCTATTGACTTATTTTTATACCCTGATCCCAATAAAAATGGGAAAAAAGGGTATAATGGTTTTGTGCAAAAGTATGTAACAGGCAGAAGGAACCATCTCCGACCCCATAAAGTATATATATTCTTCATCAGCATCAACAGCCGAGTCGATATAGCCATGTCCGTCTGTCCGTATGTAATAAAATCTTGAATTTGAAAAAACTTACTTGTTTTATTTTTGCTCTTTGGTAATGGCAACTTACACAACAATATTTAGGTTAATAATTCAAAAAGACCGCTGGTCTAAAATGAAAGCTTAAGTCATACACTAAAAGATTAATGTTCTCCAAAGCACTAAAAATAAAAATAGTTTTTAACAAGTTTTTCAACAAAATATTATTTTCTTGGGATTTGAAGGGTATTGATCTTTAAGTGTTCGAGATAGGATTTTATTTAAAACTACGTCGGCTTAGAGAGGAAAATCATACTATACAAATTTAAAAAACCAATTTTCTCAAAATCATGACGTGATACGCAAATTTTGAAAACTAGAAAGTATTCTTTTTTGTAGATCTGTGTTATTAATATATATTTTGCTTTTTACAGCTTAAAACTTGGTTGGTCATCAACCGTGCCTGCTATGTCCTTGTAAATCTCGTAGAGGCATCGCCTGTCTTGCTGAGCCGATGCCGTGTTCTTATTGAGGAGTGGGAATTACGCCAGGTCCTGCTTGTTCAAAAATCGTCAGGTGCCAAAATGTTAATCAGCAAACTAAACATTTAGATATAAAAAAAACTTACTTTTAATAGCTTAACATCTATTAATTAATTAAAGTTAATGCGTTAAATACATATATGCTTAAAATCAATATAATATTTTAATGCTTTTATGCTTATACTACATTATTATTATTTATAAGTCTTAAAAACGAACGAAAACTTAAATAAATCAATTGGTTTCAACCGCTTTTATTATTTTTATTATTCACACTACATATTGTTGACTGGTGAATGAAATATTTAAATTTGTTCTTGTAATCCTGACCAGAAATGGGAGGTGTATTGCTAGTAGTAACTTGCTCCATGGATTTTATATATTCCTGTTAAGCAACCGAATCGATTTGCCTAGAGGTTTGAGATTAGGAATTTGAGTCTGTTTATACCACGCGTAGGTGAAATTCGTTTTAAATATAGTTATTATTGATAACAATAAAATTTTACATTTTATATATATTTATATATATATATAGATATATCCTATATCCATTTTACGTACCTACCCTAAAAAAAACGGCGCCAGCCTTTGAAAGCACTCGAAAATACCGACTGTACAGCTCGAGTTTTACACATCGGTAATGAAAAGGCCACATTCGCGAGATATGGTGATTCCATAATCATTCTTCATTTCATTGGCAAGCGATCTGGCCAAAAATTTGGACTTTTATGGATCTGAGCATTTTTATTTTAATTAAATGTAACTTTACATACGAATTTCATACAAATTTTACAACGAAAATGCACCAAAAACTGAAGTGTGAAAAGCATTTGTGGGCAGTTGAATTTAGTGCCTTTGTTAGTATTTTAAATGTTTCTTTGTTAATGTTAAAATTTAAGGTCTGTTTAATAGGCTTAAGAGATAATTGACTGAATTATTTATAAAAATAATATACAAATTAATAAACAACAACCAGTGTGTCCGTACATCTCTAAAATGAAAATATCCAAATTTTTCACTGTGTGTAAGGCATTTGTGGGCAATCTGTATATCCTTCAACAGCCGAGTCGATATAGCCATGTCCGTCTGTACGTCCGTCCGTATGTATGAACGCGTCGATCTCAGAGACTATCAGAGCTAGAGACTCTAGATTTTGAACTTAAGCTCGCCTAATTCCTAGGCAGTACAAGTTTGTTTTCGATTTTCAATAACTCATCCCGTTGCCGACATGCACATGGGATCGATAACAACAAAATATTGAATTTGGAAAACTTTGAGACGGCATTTGATACATTTAACAAAATAATGACAATCTGTAAAATTTTTATTAGAGTTTTTATTAAAATCAGTTAAGAAACACCGGAGATATGGGACATTGAAGTTGTTTATGCAGTATACAGTATGCGTACTCACAAACACACATACTTGCAAACACTGTCGGGATTTCTCAACTAGAGCCTTCTTGTTTTTTTTTTTTTTGCTCTTCGCCATGGGGTAATTCATTGAAAAGTATACATTTTGTATTCTATTGACTTGTTTTTATACCCTGATCCCAATAAAAATGGGAAAAAAGGGTATAATGGTTTTGTGCAAAAGTATGTAACAGGCAGAAGGAACCATCTCCGACCCCATAAAGTATATATATTCTTCATCAGCATCAACAGCCGAGTCGATATAGCCATGTCCGTCTGTCCGTATGTAATAAAATCTTGAAACAACATACTTGTTTTTTTTTGCTCTTTGGTAATGGCAACTTACACAACAATATTTAGGGTAATAATTCAAAAAGACCGCTGGTCTAAAATGAAAGCTTAAGTCATACACTAAAAGATTAATGTTCTCCAAAGCACTAAAAATAAAAATAGTTTTTAACAAGTTTGGTTAAAGATCTTAACCCCACTTCAACAAAATATTATTTTCTTGGGATTTGAAGGGTATTGATCTTTAAGTGTTCGAAATAGGATTTTATTTAAAACTACGTCGGCTTAGAGAGGAAAATCATACTATACAAATTTAAAAAACCAATTTTCTCAAAATCATGACGTGATACGCAAATTTTGAAAACTAGAAAGTATTCTTTTTTGTAGATCTGTGTTATTAATATATATTTTGCTTTTTACAGCTTAAAACTCGGTTGGTCATCAACCGTGCCTGCTATGTCCTTGTAAATCTCGTAGAGGCATCGCCTGTCTTGCTGAGCCGATGCCGTGTTCTTATTGAGGAGTGGGAATTACGCCAGGTCCTGCTTGTTCAAAAATCGTCAGGTGCCAAAATGTTAATCAGCAAACTAAACATTTAGATATAAAAAAAACTTACTTTTAATAGCTTAACATCTATTAATTAATTAAAGTTAATGCGTTAAATACATACATGCTTAAAATCAATATAGTATTTTAATGCTTTTATGCTTATACTACATTATTATTATTTACCAGTCTTAAAAACGAACGAAAACTTAAATAAATCAATTGGTTTCAACCGCTTTTATTATTTTTATTATTCACACTACATATTGTTGACTGGTGAATGAAATATTTAAATTTGTTCTTGTAATCCTGACCAGGATTGGGAGGTGTATTGCTAGTAGTAACTTGCTCCATGGATTTTATATATTCCTGTTAAGCGACCGAATCGATTTGCATAGAGGCTTCAAATTAGGAATTTGAGTCTGTTTATACCACGCGTAGGTGAAATTCGTTTTAAATATACAGTTATTATTGATAACAATAAAATCTTAAATTTTATATATATTTATGTATATATATAGATATATCCCATATCCATTATATCCATGTCCGTCTGTACGTCCGTCCGTATGTATGAACGCGTCGATCTCAGAGACTATCAGAGCTAGAGACTCTAGATTTTGAACTTAAGCTCGCCTAATTCCTAGGCAGTACAAGTTTGTTTTCGATTTTTGATAACTCATCCCGTTGCCGATATGCACATGGGATCGTTAACAACAAAATATTGTGTTTGGAAAACTTTGAGACGGCATTTGATACATTTAACAAAATAATGACAATCTGTAAAATTTTTATTAGAGTTTTTATTAAAATCGGTTAAGAAACACCGGAGATTTGGGACATTGAAGTTGTTTATGCAGTATACAGTATGTGCGTACTCACAAACACACATACTTGCAAACACGGACTGTACGCGTAAAGTATAGGGATCAGGGTATCGTCTAGTCGGGATTTCTCAACTAGAGCCTTCTTACTTGTTTATTTTTTTTTGCTCTTCGCCATGGGGTAATTCATTAAAAAGTATGCATTTTGTAATCTATTGACTTATTTTTATACCCTGATCCCAATAAAAATGGGAAAAAAGGGTATAATGGTTTTGTGCAAAAGTATGTAACAGGCAGAAGGAAGCATCTCCGACCCCATAAAGTATATATATTCTTCATCAGCATCAACAGCCGAGTCGATATAGCCATGTCCGTCTGTCCGTATGTAATAAAATCTTGAATTTGAAAAAACTTACTTGTTTTATTTTTGCTCTTTGGTAATGGCAACTTACACAACAATATTTAGGTTAATAATTCAAAAAGACCGCTGGTCTAAAATGAAAGCTTAAGTCATACACTAAAAGATTAATGTTCTCCAAAGCACTAAAAATAAAAATAGTTATTAGCAAGTTTGGTTAAAGATCTTAACCCCACTTCAACAAAATATTATTTTCTTGGGATTTGAAGGGTATTGATCTTTAAGTGTTGCAGAAATAGGATTTTATTTAAAACTACGTCGGTTAAGAGAGGAAAATCATACTATACAAATTTAAAGAACGAATTTTCTCAAAATCATGACGTGATACGCAAATTTTGAAAACTAGAGAGTATTCTTTTTTGTAGATCTGTGTTATTAATATATATTTTGCTTTTTACAGCTTAAAACTTGGTTGGTCATCAACCGTGCCTGCTATGTCCTTGTAAATCTCGTAGAGGCATCGCCTGTCTTGCTGAGCCGATGCCGTGTTCTTATTGAGGAGTGGGAATTACGCCAGGTCCTGCTTGTTCAAAAATCGTCAGGTGCCAAAATGTTAATCAGCAAACTAAACATTTAGATATAAAAAAAACTTACTTTTAATAGCTTAACATCTATCAATTAATTAAAGTTAATGCGTTAAATACACATTTGCTTAAAATCAACATAGTATTTTAATGCTTTTATGCTTATACTACATTATTATTATTTATAAGTCTTAAAAACGAACGAAAACTTAAATAAATCAATTGGTTTCAACCGCTTTTATTATTTTTATTATTCACACTACATATTGTTGACTGGTGAATGAAACATTTAAATTTGTTCTTGTAATCCTGACCAGGATTGGGAGGTGTATTGCTAGTAGTAACTTGCTCCATGGATTTTATATATTCCTGTTAAGCAACCGAATCGATTTGCCTAGAGGTTTGAGATTAGGAATTTGAGTCTGTTTATACCACGCGTAGGTGAAATTCGTTTTAAATATAGTTATTATTGATAACAATAAAATCTTAAATTTTATATATATTTATATATATAGATATATCCTATATCCATTTTACGTACCTACCCTAAAAAAACGGCGCCAGCCTTTGAAAGCACTTGAAAATACCGACTGTACAGCTCGAGTTTTACACATCGGTAATTAAAAGGCCACATTCGCGAGATATGGTGATTCCATAATCATTCTTCATTTCATTGGCAAGCGATCTGGCCAAAAATTTGTACTTTTATGAATCTGAGCATTTTTATTTTAATTAAATGTAACTTTACATACGAATTTCATACAAATTTTACAACGAAAATGCACCAAAAACTGAAGTGTGAAAAGCATTTGTGGGCAGTTGAATTTAGTGCCTTTGTTAGTATTTTAAATGTTTCTTTGTTAATGTTAAAATTTAAGGTCTGTTTAATACGCTTAAGAGATAATTGACTGAATTATTTATAAAAAATAATATACAAATTAATAAACAACAACCAGTGTGTCCGTACATCTCTAAAATGAAAATATCCAAATTTTTAACTGTGTGTAAGGCATTTGTGGGCAATCTGTATATCCTTCAACAGCCGAGTCGATATAGCCATGTCCGTCTGTCCGTCTGTCTGTATGTATGAACGCGTCGATCTCAGAGACTATCAGAGCTAGAGACTCCAGATTTGGACCCTAAGCACGCTTAATCCCTAGGCAGTACAAGTTTGATTTCGATTTTCAATAACTCATCCCGTTTCCGATATACACATGGGATCGATAAGAAATAAATCTTGAATTTGAAAAAATTTTAGATGGCATTTGAATTATTAATCAGAATAATAACAATCTCTGAAATTTTTGTTAAAATCGGCTAAGAAACACCCGAGATATGGAACCTTGAAGTTGAGTATGCAGTATGCAGTATGGTCATACACACACGCACACATACTTGCAAACACTAACTGTACGCGTAAAGTATAGGGATTAGGGTATCGTCTAGTCGGGATTTCTCAACTAGAGCCTTCTTACTTGTTTATTTTTTTTTGCTCTTCGCCATGGGGTAATTCATTAAAAAGTATGCATTTTGTAATCTATTGACTTATTTTTATACCCTGATCCCAATAAAAATGGGAAAAAGGGTATAATGGTTTTGTGCAAAAGTATGTAACAGGCAGAAGGAAGCATCTCCGACCCCATAAAGTATATATATATTCTTCATCAGCATCAACAGCCGAGTCGATATAGCCATGTCCGTCTGTCCGTATGTAATAAAATCTTAAAAAAACTTACTTGTTTTTTTTTTGCTCTTTGGTAATGGCAACTTACACAACAATATTTTGGGTAATAATTCAAAAAGACCGCTGGTCTAAAATGAAAGCTTAAGTCATACACTAAAAGATTAATGTTCTCCAAAGCACTAAAAATAAAAATAGTTATTAGCAAGTTTGGTTAAAGATCTTAACCCCACTTCAACAAAATATTATTTTCTTGGGATTTGAAGGGTATTGATCTTTAAGTGTTCGAAATAGGATTTTATTTAAAACTACGTCGGTTAAGAGAGGAAAATCATACTATACAAATTTAAAGAACGAATTTTCTCAAAATCATGACGTGATACGCAAATTTTGAAAACTAGAGAGTATTCTTTTTTGTAGATCTGTGTTATTAATATATATTTTGCTTTTTACAGCTTAAAACTTGGTTGGTCATCAACCGTGCCTGCTATGTCCTTGTAAATCTCGTAGAGGCATCGCCTGTCTTGCTGAGCCGATGCCGTGTTCTTATTGAGGAGTGGGAATTACGCCAGGTCCTGCTTGTTCAAAAATCGTCAGGTGCCAAAATTTTAAACAGCAAAATAAACATTTAGATATAAAAAAAACTTACTTTTAATAGCTTAACATCTATTAATAAATTAAAGTTAATGCGTTAAATACATATATGCTTAAAATCAATATAGTATTTTAGTGCTTTTATGCTTATACTACAATATTATTATTTATAAGTCTTAAAAACGAACGAAAACTTAAATAAATCAATTGGTTTCAACCGCTTTTATTATTTTTATTATTCACACTACATATTGTTGACTGGTGAATGAAATATTTAAATTTGTTCTTGTAATCCTGACCAGGATTGGGAGGTGTATTGCTAGTAGTAACTTGCTCCATGGATTTTATATATTCCTGTTAAGCAACCGAATCGATTTGCATAGAGGCTTCAAATTAGGAATTTGAGTCTGTTTATACCACGCGTAGGTGAAATTCGTTTTAAATATACAGTTATTATTGATAACAATAAAATCTTAAATTTTATATATATTTATGTATATATATAGATATATCCCATATCCATTATATCCATGTCCGTCTGTACGTCCGTCTGTACGTCCGTCCGTATGTATGAACGCGTCGATCTCAGAGACTATCAGAGCTAGAGACTCCAGATTTTGAACTTAAGCTCGCCTAATTCCTAGGCAGTACAAGTTTGTTTTTGATTTTCGATAACTCTTTTCGTTTTCGATATGCACATGGGATCGATAACAACAAAATATTGTATTTGGAAAACTTTGAGACGGCGTTTGAAACATTAGACAAAATAATAACAATCTGTGAAATTTTTATTGAATTCGGTTAAGAA
The DNA here is from genome assembly GCA_035044605.1 of Scaptomyza cyrtandrae. Lineage (NCBI taxonomy): Eukaryota > Metazoa > Arthropoda > Insecta > Diptera > Drosophilidae > Scaptomyza > Scaptomyza cyrtandrae. The sequence continues at coordinate 275,244 of JAWNNS010000078.1, forward strand.
ACACCGGAGATATGGAACAATGAAGTTGAGTATAGAGTATGCAGTATGCGCCATACACACACACATACTTGCAAGTACTGTCTGTACGCGTAAAGTATAGGGATTAGGCTATCTTCTAGTCGGGATTTCTCGACTAGAGCCTTCTTGCTTGTTTTTTTTTTTCAGAATTTGCGTATCACGTCAGGATTTTAGGAAAAATGTGGGTTAGACTCCAAAAAACGAGCTTATGAGGATTGTCAGTAGTTTTTTCTCCATAACTTGATGTGCTAGAAACATCAATATGGTCTAAACCAGCGGTCGGGGAACCGGGGAAAATTTCCCCAAATGGGGTAAAAGTGAAATTTCTGGGTGTAATGGTCATGATCAAGAAATATATTTTGAATTTAGTATTCTACTGACCTTTTGTATACCCTGATCCCATTCAAAATGGAAAAAACGGTATAATGGTTCTGTGCAAAAGTATGTAACAGGCAGAAGGAAGCTTCTCCGACCCCATAAAGTATATATGTTACTGATCAGCATCAACAGCCGAGTCGATATAGCCATGTCCGTCTGTCCGTCTGTCCGTATGTAATAAAATCTTGAATTTGAAAAAATTTGATGGCATTTCAATTATTAATCAAAATAATAACAATCTGTAAAATTTTTATTAAAATCGGTTAAGAAACACCGGAGATATGGAACCTTGAAGTTGTGTATGCAGTATGCAGTATGGTCGTACACACACGCACACATACGTGCAAACACTGACTGTACGCGTAAAGTATAGGGATCAGGGTATCGTCTAGTCGGGATTTCTCGACTAGAGCCTTCTTGCTTGTTTTTTTTCAGAATTTGCGTATCACGTCAGGATTTTAGGAAAAATGTGGGTTAGACTCCAAAAAACGAGCTTATGAGGATTGTCAGTAGTTTTTTCTCAATAACTTAATGTGCTAGAAACATCAATATGGTCTAAACCAGCGGTCGGGGAACCGGGGAAAATTTCCCCAAATGGGGTAAAAGTGAAATTTCTGGGTGTAATGGTCATGATCAAGAAATATATTTTGAATTTAGTATTCTACTGACCTTTTGTATACCCTGATCCCATTCAAAATGGGAAAAAGGGTATAATGGTTTTGTGCAGAAGTTTGTAACAGGCAGAAGGAAGCTTCTCCGACCCCATAAAGTATATATGTTACTGATCAGCATCAACAGCCGAGTCGATATAGCCATGTCCGTCTGTCCGTCCGTATGTGTGAACGCGTCGATGTCAGAGACAATAAGAGCTAGAGACTCCAGATTTTGAACTTAAGCTCGCCTAATCCTTAGGCAGTACAAGTTTGTTTTAGATTTTCGATTACTCTTTCCGTTTTCGATATACACATGGGATCGATAACAACAAAATATTGATTTTGATACATTTAACAAAATAATGACAATCTATAAAATTTTTATTAGAGTTTTTATTAAAATCGGTTAAGAAACACCGGAGATATGGGACATTGAAGTTGTTTATGCAATATACAGTATGTGCGTACATACAAACGCACATACTTGCAAACACTGACTGTACGCGTAAAGTATAGGGTTCAGGGTATCGTCTAATCGGGATTTCTCGACTAGAGCCTTCTTACTTGTTTTTTTTTGTTCTTTGGTAATGGCAACTTACATAACAATATTTAGGGTAATGATTCAAAAAGACCGCTGGTCTAAAATGAAAGCTTAAGTCATACACTAAAAGATTAATGTTCTCCAAAGCACAAAAATAAAAATTGTTTTTAATAAGTTTGGTTAAAGATCTTAGCCCCACTTCAACAAAATATTATTTTCTTGGGATCTGAAGGGTATTGATCTTTAAGTGTTCGAAATAGGATTTTATTTAAAACTACGTCGGCTTAGAGAGGAAAATCATACTATACAAATTTAAAAAACCAATTTTCTCAAAATCATGACGTGATACGCAAATTTTGAAAACTAGAAAGTATTCTTTTTTGTAGATCTGTGTTATTAATATATATTTTGCTTTTTACAGATTAAAACTTGGTTGGTCATCAACCGTGCCTGCTATGTCCTTGCAAATCTCGTAGAGGCATCGCCTGTCTTGCTGAGCCGATGCCGTGTTCTTATTGAGGAGTGGGAATTACGCCAGGTCCTGCTTGTTCAAAAATCGTCAGGTGCCAAAATGTTAAACAGCAAACTAAACATTTAGATATAAAAAAAAACTTACTTTTAATAGCTTAACATCTATTAATTAGTAAAAGTCAATGCGTTAAATACATATATGCTTAAGATCAATATAGTATTTTTATGCTTATATTTTTACTACATTATTATTTTTTATAAGTCTTAAAAACGAACGAAAACTTAAATAAATCAATTGGTTTCAACCGCTTTTATTATTTTTATTATCCACACTACATAATGTTGACTGATGAATGAAATATTTAAATTTGTTTTTGTAATCCAGACCAGGATTGGGAGGTGTATTAATAGTAGTAACTTGCTCCATGGATTTTATATATTCCTGTTAAGCAACCGAATCGATTTGCATAGAGGCTTCAGATTAGGAATTTGAGTATGTTTATACCACGCTTATGTGAAATTCGATTTAAATATACAGTTATTATTGATAACAATAAAATCTTACATTTTATATATATTTATATATATATATAGATATATCCTATATCCATTTTACGTACCTACCCTAAAAAAAACTGCGCCAGCTTTTGAAAGCACTTGAAAATACCGACTGTACAGCTCGAGTTTTACACATCGGTAATTAAAAGGCCACATTCGCGAGATATGGTGATTGGCAAGCGATCTGGCAAAAAAAAATTTGGACTTTTATGGATCTGAGCATTTTTAATTTAATTAAATGTAACTTTACATACGAATTTCATACAAATTTTACAACGAAAATGCACCAAAAACTGAAGTGTGAAAAGCATTTGTGGGCAGTTGAATTTAGTGCCTTTGTTAGTATTTTAAATGTTTCTTTGTTAATGTTAAAATTTAAGGTCTGTTTAATACGCTTAAGAGATAATTGACTGAATTATTTATAAAAATAATATACAAATTAATAAACAACAACCAGTGTGTCCGTACATCTCTAAAATGAAAATATCCAAATTTTTCACTGTGTGTAAGGCATTTGTGGGCAATCTGTATATCCTTCAACAGCCGAGTCGATATAGCCATGTCCGTCTGTACGTCCGTCCGTATGTATGAACGCGTCGATCTCAGAGACTATCAGAGCTAGATACTCCAGATTTTGAACTTAAGCTCGCCTAATTCCTAGGCAGTACAAGTTTGTTTTCGATTTTCGACAACTCATCCCGTTGCCGACATGCACATGGGATCGATAACAACAAAATATTGAATTTGAAAAAACTTTAGATGGCATTTTAATTATTAATCAAAATAATGACAATCTGTGAAATTTTTATTAAAATCGGTTAAGAAACACCCGAGATATGGAACCTTGAAGTTGAGTATGCAGTATGCACTATGGTCGTACACACACGCACACATACTTGCAAACACTGACTGTACGCGTAAAGTATAGGGATCAGGATATCGTCTAGTCGGGATTTCTCAACTAGAGCCTTCTTGTTTTTTTTTTTGCTCTTCGCCATGGGGTAATTCATTAAAAAGTATACATTTTGTATTCTATTGACTTATTTTTATACGCTGATCCCAATAAAAATGGGAAAAAAGGGTATAATGGTTTTGTGCAAAAGTATGTAACAGGCAGAAGGAAGCATCTCCGACCCCATAAAGTATATATATATATTCTTCATCAGCATCAACAGCCGAGTCGATATAGCCATGTCCGTCTGTCCGTATGTAATAAAATCTTGAAAAAACTTACTTGTTTTATTTTTGCTCTTTGGTAATGGCAACTTACACAACAATATTTAGGTTAATAATTTAAAAAGACCGCTGGTCTAAAATGAAAGCTTAAGTCATACACTAAAAGATTAATGTTCTCCAAAGCACTAAAAATAAAAATAGTTATTAGCAAGTTTGGTTAAAGATCTTAACCCCACTTCAACAAAATATTATTTTCTTGGGATTTGAAGGGTATTGATCTTTAAGTGTTCGAAATAGGATTTTATTTAAAACTACGTCGGCTTAGAGAGGAAAATCATACTATACAAATTTAAAAAACCAATTTTCTCAAAATCATGACGTGATACGCAAATTTTGAAAACTAGAAAGTATTCTTTTTTGTAGATCTGTGTTATTAATATATATTTTGCTTTTTACAGCTTAAAACTTGGTTGGTCATCAACCGTGCCTGCTATGTCCTTGTAAATCTCGTAGAGGCATCGCCTGTCTTGCTGAGCCGATGCCGTGTTCTTATTGAGGAGTGGGAATTACGCCAGGTCCTGCTTGTTCAAAAATCGTCAGGTGCCAAAATGTTAATCAGCAAACTAAACATTTAGATATAAAAAAAACTTACTTTTAAAAGCTTAACATCTATCAATTAATTAAAGTTAATGCGTTAAATACATATATGCTTAAAATCAATATAATATTTTAATGCTTTTATGCTTATACTACATTATTATTATTTATAAGTCTTAAAAACGAACGAAAACTTAAATAAATCAATTGGTTTCAACCGCTTTTATTATTTTTATTATTCACACTACATATTGTTGACTGGTGAATGAAATATTTAAATTTGTTCTTGTAATCCTGACCAGGATTGGGAGGTGTATTGCTAGTAGTAACTTGCTCCATGGATTTTATATATTCCTGTTAAGCAACCGAATCGATTTGCATAGAGGCTTCAAATTAGGAATTTGAGTCTGTTTATACCACGCGTAGGTGAAATTCGTTTTAAATATACAGTTATTATTGATAACAATAAAATCTTAAATTTTATATATATTTATGTATATATATAGATATATCCTATATCCATTTTACGTACCTACCCTAAAAATAACGGCGCCAGCCTTTGAAAGCACTTGAAAATACCGACTGTACAGCTCGAGTTTTACACATCGGTAATTAAAAGGCCACATTCGCGAGATATGGTGATTCCATAATCATTCTTCATTTCATTGGCAAGCGATCTGGCCAAAAATTTGGACTTTTATGGATTTGAGCATTTTTATTTCAACTAAATGTAACTTTACATACGAATTTCATACAAATTTTACAACGAAAATGCACCAAAAACTGAAGTGTGAAAAGCATTTGTGGGCAGTTGAATTTAGTGCCTTTGTTAGTATTTTAAATGTTTCTTTGTTAATGTTAAAATTTAAGGTCTGTTTAATACGCTTAAGAGATAATTGACTGAATTATTCATAAAAAATAATATACGAATTAATAAACAACAACATTGGAACATTGAAGTTGAGTATGGAGTATGCAGTATGCGCAAAATATTGAATTGAAAACTTGGAAAACTTTGAGACGGCATTTGATACATTTAACAAAATAATGACAATCTGTAAAATTTTTATTAGAGTTTTTATTAAAATCGGTTAAGAAACACCGGAGATATGGGACATTGAAGTTGTTTATGCAGTATACAGTATGTGCGTACATACACACACACATACTCTCAAGTACTGTCTGTACGCGTAAAGTATAGGGTTCAGAGTATCTTCTAGTCGGGATTTCTCGACTAGAGCCTTTTTTTTTTGGTCTTTGTTGGTAATGGCAACTTACACAACAATATTTAGGGTAAGGATTAAAAAGATTGCTGGTCTAAAATGAAAACTTAAGTCATACACTAAAAGATTAATGTTCTCCAAAGCACAAAAATAAAAATTGTTTTTAACAAGTTTGGTTAAAGATCTTAACCCCACTTCAACATAATATTATTTTCTTGGGATTTGAAGGGTATTGATCTTTAAGTGTTCGAAATAGAATTTTATTTATTATTATTATTAATATATATTTTGCTTTTTACAGCTTAAAACTTGGTTGGTCATCAACCGTGCCTGCTATGTCCTTGTAAATCTCGTAGAGGCATCGCCTGTCTTGCTGAGCCGATGCCGTGTTCTTATTGAGGAGTGGGAATTACGCCAGGTCCTGCTTGTTTAAAAATCGTCAGGTGCCAAAATGTTAATCAGCAAACTAAACATTTAGATATAAAATAAATTTACTTTTAATAGCTTAACATCTATTAATTAATTAAAGTTAATGCGTTAAATACATATATGCTTAAAATCAATATAGTATTTTTATGCTTATATTTTTACAACAATGTTATTATTTATAAGTCTTAAAAACGAACGAAAACTTAAATAAATCAATTGGTTTCAACCGCTTTTATTATTATACCCTTATCCCATTAAAAATGGGAAAAAAGGGTGTCATGAAGTTGTGCAAAAGTATGTAACGGGCAGAAGGAAGCATCTCCGACCCCATAAAGTATATATATTCTTGATCAGCATCAACAGCCGAGTCGATATAGCCATGTTCGTCTGTCCGTCCGTCTGTCCGTCCGTCTGTCCGTCTGTCCGTATGTATGAGCCAACCGATCTCAGAGACTATAAGAGCTGGAGACTCCAGATTTCGAACTTAAGCTCGCCTAATCCCTAGGCAGTACAAGTTTGTTTTCGATTTTCGATAACTCATCCCGTTTTCGATATACACATGTGATCGATAACAATAAAATCTTGAATTTGGAAAACTTTGAGATGTCATTTGAAATATGAACAAAATAATGACAATCTGTGAAATTTTTATTAAAATCGGTTTAGAAACACCGGAGATATGGGACATTGAAGTTGTGTATGCAGAATGCAGTATGTGCGTACATACAAACACACATACTTGCAAACACTGACTGTACGCGTAAAGTATGGGGTTCAGGGTATCGTCTAGTCGGGATTTCTCGACTAGAGCCTTCTTACTTGTTTATATTATCCACACTACATAATGTTGACTGGTGAATGAAATATTTAAATTTGTTCTTGTAATCCTGACCAGGGAGGTGTATTGCTAGTAGTAACTTGCTCCATGGATTTTATATATTCCTGTTAAGCAACCGAATCGATTTGCCTAGAGGCTTGAGATTAGGAATTTAAGTCTGTTTATACCACGCGTAGGTGAAATTCGTTTTAAATATACAGTTATTATTGATAACAATAAAATCTTAAATTTTATATATATTTATATATATGCAGACAACATCAATTTTAAAAAAACGGCGCCAGCCTTTGAAAGCACTTGAAAATACCGACTGTACAGCTCGAGTTTTACACATCGGTAATTAAAAGGCCACATTCGCGAGATATGGTGATTCCATAATCATTCTTCATTTCATTGGCAAGCGATCTGGCCGAAAATTTGGACTTTTATGGATCTGAGCATTTTTAATTTAATTAAATGTAACTGTACATACGAATTTCATACAAATTTTACAACGAAAATGCACCAAAAACTGAAGTGTGTAAAGCATTTGTGGGCAGTTGAATTTAGTGCCTTTGTTAGTATTTTAAATGTTTCTTTGTTAATGTTAAAGTTTTAAGGTCTGTTTAATAGGCTTAAGAGATAATTGACTGAATTATTTATAAACAAGTAAGAAGGCTCTAGTCGAGAAATCCCGACTAGACGATACCCTGATCCCTATACTTTACGCGTACAGTCAGTGCTTGCAAGTATGTGTGCGTGTGTGTACGACCATACTGCATACTGCATACTCAACTTCAAGGTTCCATATCTCCGGTGTTTCTTAACCGATTTTAATAAAAATTTCACAGATTGTCATTATTTTGATTAATAATTAAAATGCCATCTAAAGTTTTTTCAAATTCAAGATTTTGTTGTTATCGATCCCATGTGTATATCGGAAACGGGATGAGTTATCGAAAATCGAAAACAAACTTGTACTGCCTAGGGATTAGGCGAGCTTAAGTTTCAAATCTGGAGTCTCTATCTCTTATAGTCTTTGAGATCGACGCGTTCATACATACAGACGGACAGACGGACATGGCTATATCGACTCGACTGTTGATGCTGATAAAGAATATATATACTTTATGGGGTCGGAGATGCTTCCTTCTGCCTGTTACATAGTTTTGCACAACTTCATGACACCCTTTTTTCCCATTTTTAATGGGATCAGGGTATAAAAATAATATACAAATTAATAAACAACAACCAGTGTGTCCGTACATCTCTAAAATGAAAATATCCAAATTTTTCACTGTGTGTAAAGCATTTGTGGGCAATCTGTATATTATTGATCACCTTCAACAGCCGAGTCGATATAGCCATGTCCGTCTGTACGTCCGTCCGTATGTATGAACGCGTCGATCTCAGAGACTATCAGAGCTAGAGACTCCAGATTTTGAACTTAAGCTCGCCTAATTCCTAGGCAGTACAAGTTTGTTTTCGATTTTCGATAACTCTTTTCGTTTTCGATATACACATGGGATCGATAACAACAAAATATTGAATTTGGAAAACTTTGAGACGGCGTTTGATACATTTAAAAAAATAATGAGATATGGGACATTGAAGTTGTTTATGCAGTATACAGTATGTGCGTACATACACACACACATACTCTCAAGTACTGTCTGTACGCGTAAAGTATATGGATCAGGGTATCTTCTAGTCGGGATTTCTCGACTAGAGCCTTCTTACTTGTTTTTTTTTCAGAATTTGCGTATCACGTCAGGATTTTAGGAAAAATGTGGGTTAGACTCCAAAAAACGAGCTTATGAGGATTGTCAGTAGTTTTTTCTCCATAACTTGATGTGCTAGAAACATCAATGTGGTCTAAAACAGTGGTCGGGGAACCGGGGTAAATTACCCCAAATGGGGTAAAAGTGAAATTTCTGGGGGTAATGGTCATGATTAAGAAATATATTTTGAATTTAGTATTCTACTGACCTATTGTATACCCTGATCCCATTCAAAATGGAAAAAACGGTATAATGGTTCTGTGCAAAAGTATGTAACAGGCAGAAGGAAGCTTCTCCGACCCCATTAAGTACATATGTTACTGATCAGCATCAACAGCCGAGTCTATATAGCCATGTCCGTCTGTCCGTCCGTATGTGTAAACGCGTCGATCTCAAAGACAATAAGAGCTTGAAACTCCAGATTTTGAACTTAAGCTCGCCTAACTGACAAATTGCAAACTGATGTTATTTACACTGATTTCAGTTAGGATTTTGACTCTGAAAATCACCTCCTTTTAATTTATAAACTTAAACTTTTGGGCTTTCCCAATTATCTTATTCTTTGGATTCAAGATTATTTAACTTTTAGAACTCAGAGAGTCTATTTTAATGGCTCAGTATCTAAAGGAAGTCACCTTGGACGGTTATTATTTACACTGTTCATAAACGACCTTCCGTCTGTTATTAATCATTCTCGGGTACTAATGTATGCTAATGATGTAAAATTATGCATGTCAGCTGCAAGTCTTCTGTCTGGTCATAGACTGCAAAGTGACTTAGACAATTTTCAAACTTGGTGCAGAGTAATTTTACTGCATCTCAATTGCAGTAAATGCAAAGTTATGTCTTTTTATAGGCGAATGCCTTTTTTTAATATCTATCTTCTGGATAACCTACCTTTGGATCGGATTGATTTGGTTGAGGATTTGGGTATCTTAATGGACCCAAAGCTTAAGTTTGACAAGCATATTGCTTTAATCTCAAATCGAGCATCAAGTGTGTTGGGGTTCATTAAGCGCTGGTCGAAGGAATTCGACGACCCCTACTTAACGAAAACTCTTTATGTGTCTCTTGTCCGACCTATTCTTGAATATGGATCTTGTATATGGTATCCCAAATACGGGACTCATCAGGATAGAATAGAATCGGTACAAAATCAATTTTTGCTCTTTGCCCTTCGGGGTCTTAACTGGGACAATAGTACTAATTTACCTGCTTACCACAGTAGACTTATACTAATAAATCTTCCCTCTCTTAATCATCGTAGAACTATGCTAGCAATAACCTTTGTTCACAAATTAATAAATGGTGAAATAGATTCCCCCATACTAATTAACCAAATTAACTTGGCTGTACCTATTATAAGTAGTAGATATTTTTTGCCAATAGCCCTGCATGCTTGCTTTTCTAACTATGCTATCCATAACCCTTTTCGGATCTTATGTTCATTATATAACGATCTTTCTTTTAGGAAAAATGTGGGTTAGACACCAAAAAACAAGCTTATGTCCGTCTGTCCGTCCGTCCGTATTTATGAACGCGTCGATCTCAGAAACTATAAGAGATAGAGACCCCAGATTTGGAACTTAAGCTCGCCTAATCCCTAGGCAGTACAAGTTTGTTTTTGATTTTCGATAACTCTTTTCGTTTTCGATATAC
>JAWNNS010000079.1:0-19168 GCA_035044605.1 Scaptomyza cyrtandrae
GAATTTGCTAATAAAATATTAAACCGAATTAAAATGTAAACTCCTGCTGTTACCAAAGTTGAAGAGTGAACTAACGCAGAAACAGGAGTTGGAGCTGCTATAGCAGCTGGAAGTCAAGAAGAAAAAGGAATTTGAGCTCTTTTTGTCATAGCTGCTAATATTACTAATGAACCAATTATTAATATTTCAAATTCATTTTGTATAACTTCTAAATAAAATACATAATTTCATCTCCCATAATTTAATATTCAAGCAATTGCTAAAAGTAAAGCTACATCTCCAATTCGATTTGATAAAGCAGTTAATATCCCAGCATTATAAGATTTTACATTTTGAAAATAAATTACTAAACAATAAGAAACTAATCCTAAGCCGTCTCACCCTAATAAAATTCTAATTAAATTAGGTCTAATAATTAATAATATTATAGATAAAACAAATATTAAAACTAATATAATAAAACGGTTAATATTTAAGTCTCCTCTTATATACTCTTTTCTATAATAAATCACTAAAGAAGCAATTAATAAAACAAATGATATAAATAATAAACTTATTCAATCGAATAAAAAAGTTATGACGATTGATATTGAATTTAATGAAACAACTTCCCATTCAATAAAATATACTATATTATTTAATATAAAAAATAAACTTAAAAAAAAACATGTTATTCTAATAAAAATTAAATTTAAAAATCTAATTCTACAAATTGACAAATATTTCACGATCTAAAATGAATTCCTCATATCACTAACACCACAAATTAGTATTTTTATTAAACTATTTAAATACAATCATAATAAACATATATCACTTTTTATAATTAATAAATTCAAAGGTAATCAATGTAAAAATATTAACAAATATTCACGAATTTTACCTCCTCTAAATGAATAAACCCCAGAAAAAATTTTCCCGTGTTGTCTAAACGAATACAAATACAAAGTATAAGCAGCTCTAAAAAAAGATAAAAGAGATAGTATAATTATTGATACTCATGACCAAGAAACAATTCTATTTAATAAAGAAATTTCCCCTAATAAATTTAATGTAGGAGGAGCTGCTATATTGGCGGATCTTAAAAGAAACCATCACAAAGCTATTGCAGGTATAAAATTCAATAACCCCTTATTAATTAATAAACTTCGTCTACCTAAACGTTCATAAGAAACATTAGCTAAACAAAACAAACCAGAAGAACATAGACCGTGAGCAATTATTAAACTGTAAGAACCACATAAACCTCAATATGACATAGTTAATAAACCAGCTAAAACAATTCCTATATGAGCTACTGAAGAATAAGCAATTAAAGCTTTTAAATCAGTTTGACGTAAACAAACTAATCTAACTAAAACCCCTCCTACTAATCTAATTCTAACCCAAATAAAACCATATTTTAAATTTATTAATTGCAACAAAGAAATAACTCGTAATATACCATAACCCCCTAATTTTAATATAATCCCAGCTAAAATTATCGAACCTGATACAGGAGCTTCAACATGAGCTTTTGGCAATCATAAATGTACTAAAAATATTGGTATTTTTACTAAAAAAGCACATATTAAACAAAAATAAAGTAAATCATAATTAAATATAAAATTATTTATTAAATAAAAATTTATTGTTCCTATTTTATTTATTAAATAAAAAATACCAATTAATATAGGTAAAGAAACTAATAAAGTATAAAACAATAAATAAATACCAGCTTGTAAACGTTCAGGTTGATACCCCCAACCTAAAATTAAAAATAAAGTTGGAATCAATCTACTTTCAAAAAATAAATAAAATATAAACAATCTTATTCTTCTAAAAGTTAAAACAAGTAATAACAACAAAACTACAATATTTAACAAAAATAAATTTTTATAATTATTATATTTATTAACACTTTCTCTAGCTAATAATATTAATGAACAAATCCATAAACTCAATAAAATTAAACCATAAGATAACATATCACATCCTAAAAAATATGAAATTTCAATAAAATAGTTAGAAAATCTATTTATTAATAAAAAAACAAATCTAATAAAAAATAATATTATTTGCACCATTCAATATATATTGTTAATAAAACAAACAGGAGATAAAAATAACAAAAATAAAATTAATTTCAACATTATATAATTCTAAAAGATTGAAAATAATCATTTCCATGAGTTCGAATCATTGATACTAAAATAGATAAACCTAAAGCTCCTTCACAAACTCTAAAAGTTAAAAATATTATTCTAAAATAATTTTCATAGTTTAATGTATTTAAATAAATAAATAAGAGAAAAAATAAAATTAAAACAATAAATTCTAAACTTAATAATATAGAAAGCAAATGTTTTCGATTTGAAACAAAACAAAATAAACCCATAATAAATAAAACTATTGGAAGACTTCAATATAAAATTATAATCATTAGTTTTAATAGTTTAATAAAAACATTGGTCTTGTAAATCAAAAATAAGATATAATCTTTTAAAACTTCAAGAGAAAAGAATTTCTTTTTCATTAATCCCCAAAATTAATATTTTTATATAAACTACCTCTTGATATTATTCAATTAACTCTTTATTCTTTAATTTTTATAACTTCAATTATTTTTATTAATATAATTCATCCCCTAGCTATAGGATTAACACTATTAATTCAAACAGTTTTAATTTGTTTAATTACAGGATTAATAACAAAAACATTTTGATTCTCATATATTTTATTCTTAATTTTTTTAGGGGGAATACTTGTTTTATTCATTTATGTAACATCTTTAGCTTCTAATGAAATATTTAATTTATCAATAAAATTAACTATAATTTCTTTTTTTATAATTTTTACCCTTATATTAATTTCATTTATTGTAGATAAAAATTCAACAACTTTCTTTTTGATAAATAATGAAATAGAAAGAATTTCCAAATTATATACTTATATTTCAGAAAATTCTTTATCCTTAAATAAATTATATAATTTTCCAACAAATTTTATAACTATTTTATTAATAAATTACTTATTAATTACTTTAATTGTTGTTGTAAAAATTACCAAAATATTTAAAGGACCTTTACGAATTATAAATTAATGAATAAACCTTTACGATCTTCACACCCCTTATTCAAAATTGCTAATAATGCTTTAGTAGATTTACCTGCTCCTATTAATATTTCAAGATGATGAAATTTTGGTTCTCTTTTAGGATTATGTTTAATTATTCAAATTTTAACTGGTTTATTTTTAGCTATACATTACACAGCTGATGTAAGATTAGCATTTCATAGTGTTAACCATATCTGTCGAGATGTTAACTATGGGTGATTATTACGTACACTACACGCCAACGGTGCATCTTTTTTTTTTATTTGTATTTATTTACATGTAGGACGTGGAATATACTACGGATCTTATTTATTTACTCCAACTTGAATAGTAGGAGTAATTCTTTTATTTTTAGTGATAGGAACAGCATTTATAGGATATGTCTTACCTTGAGGACAAATATCTTTTTGGGGGGCAACAGTAATTACAAATTTACTTTCTGCTGTACCTTATTTAGGAATTGACTTAGTTCAATGAGTATGGGGAGGATTTGCTGTTGATAACGCAACATTAACTCGATTTTTTACATTCCATTTTATTCTACCTTTTATTGTATTAGCAATAACTATAATTCACCTTTTATTTTTACACCAAACTGGATCAAACAACCCCATTGGAGTAAATTCAAATATTGACAAAATTCCATTTCATCCTTATTTTACTTACAAGGATATTGTAGGATTTGTGATTATAACATTTTTACTAATTTGTTTAGTATTGATTAGACCTAATCTACTAGGAGACCCTGATAATTTTATCCCGGCTAATCCTTTAGTTACCCCTGCTCATATCCAACCTGAATGATATTTTTTATTTGCTTATGCAATTTTACGATCGATCCCCAATAAATTAGGAGGAGTAATTGCACTAGTTCTTTCAATTGCAATTTTAGCAATTTTACCATTTTATAATTTAAGAAAATTCCGGGGAATTCAATTTTACCCAATCAATCAAATTTTATTTTGAATTATAGTAGTAACAGTAATTTTATTAACATGAATCGGAGCTCGACCAGTTGAAGAACCTTATGTTTTATTAGGACAAATTTTAACTGTAGTATACTTTTTATATTATTTAATTAACCCTCTTGTTAATAAATGATGAGATAATTTATTAAATTAGTTAATGAGCTTGAATTAAGCATATGTTTTGAAAACATAAGATAGAAATTTTATTTTCTATTAACTTTACTAAAATTAATTCACATTAACAAAGAAAATAATAAAATTTTAAACCCAATAAAAAATAATAAATAATTTAATGAAAAAGATAAAAAACATTTTCAAGCTAAATATATTAATTTATCATAACGAAACCGTGGTAAAGTACCTCGAACTCAAATAAAAACAAATGAAATAAATATTAATTTTAAATAAAACAATAAATTAAAAACATCACACCCTAAAAAAATCACACAAAATAATATACTTATAAATAAAATTCTTGCGTACTCAGCTAAAAAAATTAAAGCAAAACCTCCTCTTCTATATTCTACATTAAATCCGGATACTAATTCTGACTCTCCTTCAGCAAAATCAAAAGGTGTTCGATTAGTTTCAGCTAAAGAAATAGTTAATCAAACTAAAGCTATCGGAAATAAAATCACTAAAAACCACATATAAATTTGATAATAATAAAAATTTAATAAATTATACCCCCAATTAAAAATACAAAAGATAATAAAATTAAGGCTAATCTAACTTCATAAGAAATAGTTTGAGCTACCGCTCGCAATCCTCCTAATAAAGCGTAATTTGAATTTGAAGATCAACCTGCTACTATAACAGTATAAACCCCTAAACTCGTACAACACAAAAAAAATAAACCCCCTAAATTAAAAGAATATAACTTAACGAAAAAAGGTATACATATTCACACAATTAAAGATAAAAATAAAGATAAAATTGGAGAAATATAATATCTTAAATAATTTGACAATAAAGGATAAGTTTGTTCTTTTGTAAATAATTTAATCGCATCACAAAAAGGTTGAGGAATTCCTATAAGACCAACTTTATTAGGACCTTTTCGAATTTGAATGTAACCTAAAACCTTACGTTCTAACAAAGTTAAAAAAGCTACTCTTACTAACACACAAATAATTAATAATAAACTTCCAATTAATGATATAACTAATTCTATATAAAACAAGTACTATTTGTAATTAAAATTACATAAATAAATTCTAAATTTATTGCATTAGTCTGCCAAAATAGTTTTAAATTAATAATATTCTTATTAAAAATATAATTATTTTAATATTTGGTCCTTTCGTACTAAAATATTATAATTTTTTAAAGATAGAAACCAACCTGGCTTACGCCGGTTTGAACTCAGATCATGTAAGAATTTAAAAGTCGAACAGACTTAAAATTTGAACGGCTACACTCAAAATTATATCTTAATCCAACATCGAGGTCGCAATCTTTTTTATCGATATGAACTCTCCAAAAAAATTACGCTGTTATCCCTAAAGTAACTTAAATTTTTAATCATTATTAATGGATCAATTATTCATATATTAATGGTTTCAAAAATTAAAAGTTTTTTAAATTTTAATATCACCCCAATAAAATATTTTAATTCATTATAATAAAAACAATCTTTATGATTAAAATAAACAAAATATAAAGATTTATAGGGTCTTCTCGTCTTTTAAATAAATTTTAGCTTTTTGACTAAAAAATAAAATTCTATAAAAAATTCAAATGAAACAGTTAATATTTCGTCCAACCATTCATTCCAGCCTTCAATTAAAAGACTAATGATTATGCTACCTTTGCACAGTTAGAATACTGCGGCCATTTAAAAAATTTCAGTGGGCAGGTTAGACTTTAAATTTATTTCAAAAAGACATGTTTTTGTTAAACAGGCGAACATTATTTTTGCCGAATTCTTTACGTAAACTTTTCATTTAAATTTATTTTTACAATAAAATATACTAATTCTATCATTATTACTTAATTTTAAAAATTAAAATTAATATTTCAATAAATATTTAAAATTTAATAAATAATTTTATTTATAAAATAAATTATAACATAATTATAAACAATTGCTAATTCTAAGCATATATTTATTAAATTTATTTATTATTTTTAAAAATTTATTTTATAGCTTATCCCATAAAATATTAAAATTATAAATTATTTAACTAAAAAATTTTTTAAATAAATTTATAATTTCTGAATTAAATTCATTTCTTGAAAAACTAGATACCTTTAAAAACGAATAACATTTCATTTCTAATATAATATTAAAAATAATTTTATCACATTAACTTTTATATTATATTAACTCTTTTAAAATCGAGAAAAATATTTATAAATATTTTTTATTTAATAAACGCTGATACACAAGGTACAATAAATTAAATTTTCTTTTATAATAAAAATTTTTCAAAATATTTCAATTTTCTTTTACAATACTATTAAACTATTATTATATTTATTTTTTCTTTAAACAATACTAAAACTTTTAATTATATAATTATTTTTAATATTTAAAATTTAAAAAGCCAAAATTAATAAATAAAATCTATTCAATTTATATTGATTTGCACAAAAATCTTTTCAATGTAAATGAAATGCTTTACTTAATAAGCTTTAAATTGTCATTCTAGGTACACTTTCCAGTACATCTACTATGTTACGACTTATCTTACCTTAATAATAAGAGCGACGGGCGATGTGTACATATTTTAGAGCTAAAATCAAATTATTAATCTTTATAATTTTACTACCAAATCCACCTTCAAAAACTTTTTCATGATTTTATTCGTATAAATATATTCATTGTAACCCATTATTACTTAAATATAAGCTACACCTTGATCTGATATAAATTTTAATAAAAATTATTGAATATTATTATTCTTATAAAATATTCTGATAACGACGGTATATAAACTGATTACAAACTTAAGTAAGGTCCATCGTGGATTATCGATTACAAAACAGGTTCCTCTGGATAGACTAAAATACCGCCAAATTTTTTAAGTTTCAAGAACATAACTATTACTACTTTAATATTTATAATTACATTTTAAATAATAGGGTATCTAATCCTAGTTTTTAATTAAAATTTTCAAGCTTCAATTATTTTATTAATAAAAAATTTAAATTTAAAATTTCACTTAATAAATTTAATTTTATTTAAACTTAATCAATTTAACTTTTACTAAAAAAATTTATTTGTATAATTGGTATAACCGCGACTGCTGGCACCAATTTAATCTATACTCTTTAATATTGCTATTTCTAAATTTCTTTAATTAATAAAATTAATTACTGCGATTAAAATAATTTTATTAACTTTTAAAATTAATAAAAATTCACACAAAAATTTACATATAAATCAAATTAATAACAAATTTTTAAGCCAAAATAAAACTTTAATAATTAAAATCTAATTATTTTTTTAAAAAAAATATTAACAAATTTTATAATTAATAACTTATAAAAATAAAAATTTTAATAAAATAAAAATTTAATAAAAATAATTAATACTAATCACTTAATCTGAAAAATTAATAAAAATAAACCCCTAATAATAAATATTGCTTTTTAAAATTTAAAAGAAATACTAATTTATTTATCTTTATATCTTAAATAGATTAATTTTAAATTAAAAAGAAAAAAAAAATTATTATTTTTTTTAAAAAGTAATGTATTTTAATAAAAATTAATTTCAATTAATTTTTTTTAAAAATAATCTAAAATAAGTACAAAATTAAAAAAAATAAATAAATTACAAAATTTTATAAATTTAAATATTTAATTAAAATAATATAAAATTTTCTTCAAAAAATTAAAGTAAAAAATTATTTAAATATAAATTATTAATCAAAAATATACAACAATAAAATAATTGAATTTTAGATAATTTTTGTTCTATTAAAAAATCTTTTACATTTTTTTTTTTTTTCGACAATTTTTAAAAGTTAGTTTAAAAGAAAAAATATCAATTTTTTTAATTTAAAATCTTTTTTTAATTTTTTGTATACTAGTTTTAGATTAATAGATAATCTATATATATATAAATATTTAATATATTATTATATAGCTAACAATTAATATAAAAAATTTCGCAATCCAAAAATTAGTACATATATAGTAAAAAAAAATCTATATTTTAAAGTTTTATCTAATTATTCTTCAAATTTATATAAATAAATATAAATATTTTAAATTTTTATATATTTATATATTTATATATTGTTGTAGATTTACATTATTATATATATCTATATAGAAAATTTTAATTATTTAATATAAATCTTATACTTAATTAAAAAAATTACTAAAATGTATTATTTATAAAAAAATAAAATTATATTTTTATTCTGTATAACTTCAAAAAAATAACAGTTAACAAAAAAAAAAAAAAAAATAGGAGAATTCGATTATTAATGAATTGCCTGATAAAAGGGCTACCTTGATAGGGTAGATTATGTGGTACTCCACATTCATTATTAAGTTTTTATGTAATTTTTAAAATGAAATTATATTTAATAGAGTTAAACTATTTCTAAAAGTATCAAAAACTTTTGTGCATCGTACACCAAAATATAAAAAGATAAGCTAACTAAGCTATTGGGTTCATACCCCATTTATAAAGGTTTTAATCCTTTTTTTTTTAATTTTTAACAACTCTTCAAAAATTTTATTTGTAACTATAATAATTATTGGAACATTAATTACTGTAACATCTAATTCTTGGTTAGGAGCTTGAATAGGTTTAGAGATTAATTTGTTATCTTTTATCCCCCTTATAAGAGATAATAACAATTTCAAATCAACTGAAGCTTCTTTAAAATATTTTTTAACCCAAGCCTTAGCTTCTACTATTCTTTTATTTTCAGTTATTTTACTTATACTTAAAAATAACTTAAATAATGAAATTAATGAATCTTTTACATCAATAATTATACTTTCAACTTTATTATTAAAAAGAGGAGCCGCTCCTTTTCATTTTTGATTTCCTAATTTGATAGAAGGTTTAACGTGAATAAATGCTTTATTACTAATAACTTGACAAAAAATTGCGCCGTTAATATTAATTTCTTATTTAAATTTAAATAATTTATTAATAATTAGAATAATTTTATCAGTTATTGTAGGAGCGATTGGTGGATTAAACCAAACTTCTTTACGAAAATTAATAGCTTTTTCATCAATTAACCATCTTGGTTGAATGCTTAGAGCTTTAATAATCAGTAAATCAGTTTGATTAATTTATTTTTTATTTTATTCATTTTTATCTTTAATTTTAACTTTTATATTTAATATCTTTAAATTATTCCATTTAAATCAATTATTTTCATGATTTTTGCAAAATAAAATTTTTAAGTTTACTTTATTTATAAATTTTTTATCTCTAGGAGGATTGCCTCCTTTTTTAGGATTTTTACCAAAATGAATTGTAATTCAACAATTAACTTTTTGTAGACAATACTTTCAATTAGTAATTTTATTAATATCAACACTAATCACTTTATTTTTTTATTTACGAATTTGTTATTCAGCGTTTATACTTAACTACTCAGAAAATAGATGAACTATAAACTCCCAAATAAATAATTTTTCAATAAATTTGTATTTAATTTTTTCGTTTTTATCTATTTTTGGTTTGTTTTTAATTTCATTATTCTATTTCATATTTTAAAGGCTTTAAGTTAAATAAACTAATAGCCTTCAAAGCTGTAAATATAGAAAATTCTTTAAGCCTTAGTAAATTTATTACTCCTTTAAAATTGCAGTTTAATATCATTATTGACTATAAGACTAATTTAAAATGATTAAGAAGAATAATTCTTATAAATAGATTTACAATCTATCGCCTAAACTTCAGCCACTTAATCGCGACAATGATTATTCTCAACAAATCATAAAGATATTGGAACTTTATATTTTATCTTCGGAGCATGAGCAGGAATAGTAGGGACATCTCTTAGTATTCTTATTCGAGCAGAACTAGGTCACCCTGGAGCATTAATTGGAGACGATCAAATTTATAATGTAATTGTTACTGCCCATGCTTTTGTTATAATTTTTTTTATGGTAATACCAATTATAATTGGAGGATTTGGAAACTGATTAGTACCTCTTATACTTGGAGCCCCTGATATAGCTTTTCCTCGAATAAATAATATAAGTTTTTGACTACTACCTCCAGCTTTAACTTTACTTTTAGTAAGAAGTATAGTAGAAAACGGAGCAGGAACAGGTTGAACTGTTTACCCACCTTTATCATCAGGAATCGCTCATGGAGGAGCTTCAGTTGATTTAGCAATTTTTTCTTTACATCTAGCTGGAATTTCTTCAATTTTGGGGGCTGTAAATTTCATTACAACTGTTATTAATATACGATCTTCTGGTATTACTTTAGACCGAATACCTTTATTTGTTTGATCAGTTGCAATCACAGCTCTTTTACTTCTCTTATCTTTACCAGTACTAGCTGGAGCAATCACCATATTATTAACAGACCGAAATTTAAACACTTCATTTTTTGACCCTGCTGGAGGGGGAGACCCAATTTTATACCAACATTTATTTTGATTCTTTGGCCACCCAGAAGTTTATATTTTAATTCTTCCTGGATTTGGGATAATTTCACATATTATTAGTCAAGAATCAGGTAAAAAAGAAACTTTTGGGTCTTTAGGAATAATTTATGCTATATTAGCAATTGGTTTACTTGGATTTATTGTTTGAGCTCACCATATATTTACAGTAGGGATAGATGTTGATACCCGAGCTTATTTTACCTCAGCTACAATAATTATTGCTGTGCCAACAGGAATTAAAATTTTTAGTTGACTTGCTACTCTTCATGGAGCTCAACTTTCTTATTCCCCAGCTATTTTATGAGCTTTAGGATTTGTATTTTTATTCACCGTAGGAGGATTAACAGGAGTTGTTTTAGCTAACTCATCTGTTGATATTATTCTTCATGACACTTATTATGTTGTAGCCCATTTTCATTACGTACTATCTATAGGAGCAGTATTCGCTATTATAGCTGGGTTTGTACATTGATACCCTCTATTTAAATTCCTATAGGGGGTCATGATGCTCCTAATTCGATTGCAGGGGATAAACTTCTGTGAAAAAATGCTCAAAAAAATCTTACAAAAAATAAGATTTCAGATACAATGAATAAAATTATACCTCATCGTAAACCAATTGTTACTGCGTATGTATGTAAGCCTTGATAAGTTCCTTCACGAGATACATCTCGTCATCATTGGTATACGGTTAAAATTGTAATAATATTACCTAAAAAAAATAGAGATGTATCATATTGATGGAATCATTTAATTATACCGGATACAGTTGTTATTGCTCCAATTGCTCCTGTTAAAGGTCAGGGGCTATAATCAACTAAATGGAATGGGTGATTTGCATGTGTAGACATTATATTATATTATAATATTAATTAACTTCTCTAGAATAAAGAGTTCTTAAAACTGCGAATACGTAAGATTGAATTATTGCTACAGCTGATTCTAAAACTAATAGAGCAATTTGTCCAATTAGTAAAAATGTTACAAGTATGTAAGATATTGAAGGTCCGGTATTTCCTAAAAGTGTTAATAGTAAATGTCCAGCAATTATATTTGCAGTTAATCGAACAGCTAGTGTTCCTGGTCGAATTACATTTCTAATAGTTTCAATACAAACTATAAAAGGCATTAATACCGCAGGAGTTCCTTGAGGCACTAAATGAGCAAATATGTGTTGAGTGTGATTAATTCATCCGTAAATTATAAAAGATAATCATAGGGGCAAAGCTAATGTAAGGGTTAGGGTTAAATGGCTTGTTCTAGTAAAAATATAAGGGAATAAACCTATAAAATTATTAAATAAAATTAAAGAAAATAATGAGATAAAAATAAATGTAGATCCGTTATGCCCTGAAGGCCCTAAAAGAGTTTTAAATTCTTTGTGAAGAGTTGAAAGAATTGTGTTTCAAAAAATATTGTAACGAGAAGGTATTAATCAATAAATTGAAGGAATTATTAAAAGTCCTAAAAATGTACTTAATCAATTTAATGAAAGCCCAAAGATGGCTGAAGGGTCGAATACAGAAAATAAATTTGTTATCATTTTCAATTTATTGAATTTAAATTAATATTTTTTAATTCATTAGATTTAGGTGAAGTAGGCATATACGCGTAATAATTAATTGAACAGAAAAGAATGAAAATAACTGAAAATAAAAAGAATAAAAATAATCATCTAATTGGGGCTATTTGTGGGATTAAAAAATATTAATAGTTTAATAATTTTAGTTTGACATACTAATGTTATACATTTAACTAATTTTTTCATTAGAAGTAATTGCTAATTTACTATAAAATGGTTTAAGAGACCAGTACTTGCTTTCAGTCATCTAATGAAGAATTTACATCACTTGAAATTCATTTAATAAAATAATTTACAGGGACACTTTCAATTACAATTGGTATAAAACTATGGTTAGCCCCACAAATTTCTGAACATTGACCATAGAATAGTCCAGGACGATTAATAAAAAAATTAGTTTGGTTTAAACGACCTGGGGTTCCATCCACCTTAACCCCTAAAGCAGGGATTGTTCATGAGTGAATTACATCTGCTGCTGTCACTAAAATTCGAATTTGAGAGTTTATTGGTAAAACAATTCGGTTATCAACATCTAATAAACGAAATCCATCGTTAGCTAATTCATTTGTAGGGATTATATATGAATCGAATTCTACATTATTAAAATCTGAGTATTCGTAACTTCAATATCATTGGTGTCCAATTCTTTTTAGTGTAACTGAAGGTTCATTAATTTCATCTAAAAGGTATAAAAGGCGAAGAGAAGGGAGAGCAATAAATAAAAGAATAATAGCGGGTAAAATTGTTCAAATTATTTCAATTAATTGACCGTGTAAAAGGAATCGGTTAATATAGGTATTAAAAAATAATATAAATATTAGGTATCCTACTAATACTGTAATTATAACTAAAATTAATAAAGCGTGGTCGTGAAAAAAAATAAGTTGTTCTATTAAAGGAGAAGCTCTAGTATTCCTGCTCATGCTCCGAAGATAAAATATAAAGTTCAAGAGATTATGATCTAATAATCATTGTCGCGATTGAAGTCGCTGAAAGTTAGGCGATAGATTGTAAATCTATTTATAAGAATTATTCTTCTTAATCATTTTAAATTAGTCTTATAGTCGATAATGATATTAAACTGCAATTTTAAAGGAGTAATAAATTTACTAAGGCTTAAAGAATTTTCTATATTTACTAGGCTTTGGAAGGCTATTAGTTTATTTAACTTAAAGCCTTTAAAATATGAAATAGAATAATGAAATTAAAAACAAACCAAAAATAGATAAAAACGAAAAAATTAAATACAAATTTATTGAAAAATTATTTATTTGGGAGTTTATAGTTCATCTATTTTCTGAGTAGTTAAGTATAAACGCTGAATAACAAATTCGTAAATAAAAAAATAAAGTGATTAGTGTTGATATTAATAAAATTACTAATTGAAAGTATTGTCTACAAAAAGTTAATTGTTGAATTACAATTCATTTTGGTAAAAATCCTAAAAAAGGAGGCAATCCTCCTAGAGATAAAAAATTTATAAATAAAGTAAACTTAAAAATTTTATTTTGCAAAAATCATGAAAATAATTGATT
This sequence comes from Scaptomyza cyrtandrae, assembly GCA_035044605.1. Classification (NCBI taxonomy): domain Eukaryota; kingdom Metazoa; phylum Arthropoda; class Insecta; order Diptera; family Drosophilidae; genus Scaptomyza; species Scaptomyza cyrtandrae. The sequence goes on from JAWNNS010000079.1 coordinate 13,784, forward strand.
TAAATGGAATAATTTAAAGATATTAAATATAAAAGTTAAAATTAAAGATAAAAATGAATAAAATAAAAAATAAATTAATCAAACTGATTTACTGATTATTAAAGCTCTAAGCATTCAACCAAGATGGTTAATTGATGAAAAAGCTATTAATTTTCGTAAAGAAGTTTGGTTTAATCCACCAATCGCTCCTACAATAACTGATAAAATTATTCTAATTATTAATAAATTATTTAAATTTAAATAAGAAATTAATATTAACGGCGCAATTTTTTGTCAAGTTATTAGTAATAAAGCATTTATTCACGTTAAACCTTCTATCAAATTAGGAAATCAAAAATGAAAAGGAGCGGCTCCTCTTTTTAATAATAAAGTTGAAAGTATAATTATTGATGTAAAAGATTCATTAATTTCATTATTTAAGTTATTTTTAAGTATAAGTAAAATAACTGAAAATAAAAGAATAGTAGAAGCTAAGGCTTGGGTTAAAAAATATTTTAAAGAAGCTTCAGTTGATTTGAAATTGTTATTATCTCTTATAAGGGGGAAAAGATAACAAATTAATCTCTAAACCTATTCAAGCTCCTAACCAAGAATTAGATGTTACAGTAATTAATGTTCCAATAATTATTATAGTTACAAATAAAATTTTTGAAGAGTTGTTAAAAATTAAAAAAAAAAGGATTAAAACCTTTATAAATGGGGTATGAACCCAATAGCTTAGTTAGCTTATCTTTTTATATTTTGGTGTACGATGCACAAAAGTTTTTGATACTTTTAGAAATAGTTTAACTCTATTAAATATAATTTCATTTTAAAAATTACATAAAAACTTAATAATGAATGTGGAGTACCACATAATCTACCCTATCAAGGTAGCCCTTTTATCAGGCAATTCATTAATAATCGAATTCTCCTATTTTTTTTTTTTTTTTGTTAACTGTTATTTTTTTGAAGTTATACAGAATAAAAATATAATTTTATTTTTTTATAAATAATACATTTTAGTAATTTTTTTAATTAAGTATAAGATTTATATTAAATAATTAAAATTTTCTATATAGATATATATAATAATGTAAATCTACAACAATATATAAATATATAAATATATAAAAATTTAAAATATTTATATTTATTTATATAAATTTGAAGAATAATTAGATAAAACTTTAAAATATAGATTTTTTTTTACTATATATGTACTAATTTTTGGATTGCGAAATTTTTTATATTAATTGTTAGCTATATAATAATATATTAAATATTTATATATATATAGATTATCTATTAATCTAAAACTAGTATACAAAAAATTAAAAAAAGATTTTAAATTAAAAAAATTGATATTTTTTCTTTTAAACTAACTTTTAAAAATTGTCGAAAAAAAAAAAAAATGTAAAAGATTTTTTAATAGAACAAAAATTATCTAAAATTCAATTATTTTATTGTTGTATATTTTTGATTAATAATTTATATTTAAATAATTTTTTACTTTAATTTTTTGAAGAAAATTTTATATTATTTTAATTAAATATTTAAATTTATAAAATTTTGTAATTTATTTATTTTTTTTAATTTTGTACTTATTTTAGATTATTTTTAAAAAAAATTAATTGAAATTAATTTTTATTAAAATACATTACTTTTTAAAAAAAATAATAATTTTTTTTTTCTTTTTAATTTAAAATTAATCTATTTAAGATATAAAGATAAATAAATTAGTATTTCTTTTAAATTTTAAAAAGCAATATTTATTATTAGGGGTTTATTTTTATTAATTTTTCAGATTAAGTGATTAGTATTAATTATTTTTATTAAATTTTTATTTTATTAAAATTTTTATTTTTATAAGTTATTAATTATAAAATTTGTTAATATTTTTTTTAAAAAAATAATTAGATTTTAATTATTAAAGTTTTATTTTGGCTTAAAAATTTGTTATTAATTTGATTTATATGTAAATTTTTGTGTGAATTTTTATTAATTTTAAAAGTTAATAAAATTATTTTAATCGCAGTAATTAATTTTATTAATTAAAGAAATTTAGAAATAGCAATATTAAAGAGTATAGATTAAATTGGTGCCAGCAGTCGCGGTTATACCAATTATACAAATAAATTTTTTTAGTAAAAGTTAAATTGATTAAGTTTAAATAAAATTAAATTTATTAAGTGAAATTTTAAATTTAAATTTTTTATTAATAAAATAATTGAAGCTTGAAAATTTTAATTAAAAACTAGGATTAGATACCCTATTATTTAAAATGTAATTATAAATATTAAAGTAGTAATAGTTATGTTCTTGAAACTTAAAAAATTTGGCGGTATTTTAGTCTATCCAGAGGAACCTGTTTTGTAATCGATAATCCACGATGGACCTTACTTAAGTTTGTAATCAGTTTATATACCGTCGTTATCAGAATATTTTATAAGAATAATAATATTCAATAATTTTTATTAAAATTTATATCAGATCAAGGTGTAGCTTATATTTAAGTAATAATGGGTTACAATGAATATATTTATACGAATAAAATCATGAAAAAGTTTTTGAAGGTGGATTTGGTAGTAAAATTATAAAGATTAATAATTTGATTTTAGCTCTAAAATATGTACACATCGCCCGTCGCTCTTATTATTAAGGTAAGATAAGTCGTAACATAGTAGATGTACTGGAAAGTGTACCTAGAATGACAATTTAAAGCTTATTAAGTAAAGCATTTCATTTACATTGAAAAGATTTTTGTGCAAATCAATATAAATTGAATAGATTTTATTTATTAATTTTGGCTTTTTAAATTTTAAATATTAAAAATAATTATATAATTAAAAGTTTTAGTATTGTTTAAAGAAAAAATAAATATAATAATAGTTTAATAGTATTGTAAAAGAAAATTGAAATATTTTGAAAAATTTTTATTATAAAAGAAAATTTAATTTATTGTACCTTGTGTATCAGCGTTTATTAAATAAAAAATATTTATAAATATTTTTCTCGATTTTAAAAGAGTTAATATAATATAAAAGTTAATGTGATAAAATTATTTTTAATATTATATTAGAAATGAAATGTTATTCGTTTTTAAAGGTATCTAGTTTTTCAAGAAATGAATTTAATTCAGAAATTATAAATTTATTTAAAAAATTTTTTAGTTAAATAATTTATAATTTTAATATTTTATGGGATAAGCTATAAAATAAATTTTTAAAAATAATAAATAAATTTAATAAATATATGCTTAGAATTAGCAATTGTTTATAATTATGTTATAATTTATTTTATAAATAAAATTATTTATTAAATTTTAAATATTTATTGAAATATTAATTTTAATTTTTAAAATTAAGTAATAATGATAGAATTAGTATATTTTATTGTAAAAATAAATTTAAATGAAAAGTTTACGTAAAGAATTCGGCAAAAATAATGTTCGCCTGTTTAACAAAAACATGTCTTTTTGAAATAAATTTAAAGTCTAACCTGCCCACTGAAATTTTTTAAATGGCCGCAGTATTCTAACTGTGCAAAGGTAGCATAATCATTAGTCTTTTAATTGAAGGCTGGAATGAATGGTTGGACGAAATATTAACTGTTTCATTTGAATTTTTTATAGAATTTTATTTTTTAGTCAAAAAGCTAAAATTTATTTAAAAGACGAGAAGACCCTATAAATCTTTATATTTTGTTTATTTTAATCATAAAGATTGTTTTTATTATAATGAATTAAAATATTTTATTGGGGTGATATTAAAATTTAAAAAACTTTTAATTTTTGAAACCATTAATATATGAATAATTGATCCATTAATAATGATTAAAAATTTAAGTTACTTTAGGGATAACAGCGTAATTTTTTTGGAGAGTTCATATCGATAAAAAAGATTGCGACCTCGATGTTGGATTAAGATATAATTTTGAGTGTAGCCGTTCAAATTTTAAGTCTGTTCGACTTTTAAATTCTTACATGATCTGAGTTCAAACCGGCGTAAGCCAGGTTGGTTTCTATCTTTAAAAAATTATAATATTTTAGTACGAAAGGACCAAATATTAAAATAATTATATTTTTAATAAGAATATTATTAATTTAAAACTATTTTGGCAGACTAATGCAATAAATTTAGAATTTATTTATGTAATTTTAATTACAAATAGTACTTGTTTTATATAGAATTAGTTATATCATTAATTGGAAGTTTATTATTAATTATTTGTGTGTTAGTAAGAGTAGCTTTTTTAACTTTGTTAGAACGTAAGGTTTTAGGTTACATTCAAATTCGAAAAGGTCCTAATAAAGTTGGTCTTATAGGAATTCCTCAACCTTTTTGTGATGCGATTAAATTATTTACAAAAGAACAAACTTATCCTTTATTATCAAAATATAAGCATCTCCGACCCTTTAAAGTATATATATTCTTGACCAGCATCAACAGTCGAGTCGATATTGCCATGTCCGTCTGTTCATCTCTCCGTCTGTCCGTCTGTATGTATGAACGCGTCGATCTCAGAGACTATAAGAGCAAGAGACTCCAGATTTGGAACTTAAGCTCGCCTAATCCCTAGGCAGTACAAGTTTTTTTTGTCAAACTTATGCTTTCGGTTCATTAAGATACCCAAACCATCAATCAAATCAATCCGATCAAGTGATAGGTTATCCAGAATATTTTTTTTTTCCCCCATTTTTAATTGGATCACGGTATAAAAAAATGATGCACCATTGGCGTGTAGTGTACTTAATAACCACCCACAATTAACATCTCGAAAAATATGGTTAACACTATGAAATGCTAATCTTACATCAGCTGTGTAATGTGTTGCAAAAATTAATTAGTTAAAATTTGAATGATTAAACATAGTCCTAAAAGAGAACCAAAATTTCATCATCTTGAAGTATGTATGAACGCGTCGATCTCAGAGACTATACGAGCTAGAGACTCCAGATTTGGAACTTAAGATCGCCTAATTCCTAGGCAGTACAAGTTTGTTTTCGATTTTCGATAACTCATCCCGTTTCCGATATACACATGGAATCGATAACAACAAAATCTTGAATTTTATAAAATTTTAGATGGCATTTTAATTATTAATCAATATAATAACAATCTGTGCAATTTTTATAAAAATCGGTTGAGAAACACCGGAGATATGGAACCTTGAAGTTGAGTATGCAGTATGCAGTATGGTCGTACATACACGCACACATACTTGCAAGCACTGACTGTACGCGTAAGGTATAGGGATCAGGGTATCGTCTAGTCGGGATTTCTCGACTAGAGCCTTCTTACTTGTTAATTTTAAATAACTATTCAAAAAAATTTATTTGTAACTATAATAATTATTGGAACATTAATTACTGTAACATCTAATTCTTGGTTAGGAGCTTGAATA
>JAWNNS010000081.1:0-112374 GCA_035044605.1 Scaptomyza cyrtandrae
AGCGAAACGTTTTTTTTTGTCTTTGTTGGGTTTTCGGGCGTTGACGGCGGCTGGGGTTGCATTAGTCTTTTTATTTTATTTTAAATTGCGGCATCTTGTATTTCTCACTTGCACGAGGTGAACAAAAATTTACTTGGATGAGTTTATTACCGGACGTAATACACGTCTGCCGGTCGCGACGGTCAAAATTAAAAGAGAGCGAGGCCACGACCCGCATCCGGGATGAAGCCCCATCTTGCGATCGGTGGTGACCCGAGCAAAGCAAGAGTTGCATTTCTATAATTATCAGCGCTCACCTAATCAGCTGACTAGCCATAGGTGGCGCTGACCACGGAATATAGACGGCGCTAGCCAATGGCGGAATTATTTCGTTGCATAGTTTGCGGCATAAATAAAACCAAGCGCACTACAGCATTGTCAGACTAGATTGAGTTAAGTTGACAAGTCCTCCACCAATTCCAAGTGTAACGCTTTTGTAGAAAAGCACACAAATATTGATATGTAGCACTTTTTGAGCGGCCTGTTCCTGACTTCTGACTTGGTAAGGAATGGTCCACAAAAATCAATTCCAGTTGTGCCGAGGTGCCGGGGTGTTAAGCTGGCAAAATTAATTGGGTGCCTTGAATCGTAATCCAAAGTCAAATTCTGAAGACTTCCACCAACGCGAACTTATCCGGAGCTATCCATAATCGGATTTAACGATATGAGCTTCGATTTTGATGATATGCGATTCCCTTCGAGCAGTTCCTTGTGCTCTTCGGCGAAGTGGATTCTTTGTATTCCTCTAAGAAGAAGATGTGTGCCCGCCTTTATGTCATCGACTGTAAGTGGGCCTTTGGATCGACCTTGATCCTTCGTCTTGAGCTGAGCGAACCTGTTTATGTATCCAAAGACTCGTTGCATTTTGCCAAAAGAGTTTTGGTACTTGTATCTGAATGATATGGCAAGCTTGTCCGTGACGATTAAAGCATGATGACGTTCGGGCAGATCTGAGCTGGTAGGAATATTTGGCGGCCATTCAGCAGAGGATGAGCATAGAAAGGCAGGTCCTTCACGCCAAAGATCAGATTCCAAGAGTTCCAGTGCTCCGCAGCCACATGATAATATGTCGGCTGAGTTCAAGTAAGTAGGAACGTGGTTCCAAATCATCCCTTTAGTGCGCTCCTAAATCTGAGATATTCTGTTGGATACAGCATGCGCTTGTTGAATTCAAGAGAGTGCAAGTCGAGTCAGACCAACAATTAAACTGGCAGGGGTGCGGTACGCATTGAGCGACGAGACGAGCTCTGATAATAGATGTGCGGCGGCTAGCTCCAGCTTGGAAACTGTAAAAGTTTTTTTAGTTGTGAGACGACTCTTGACTTAGAACTTCTGTTCGCACGTAAACGCAGGTGCCGTATGCGGAAAGGCTTGCATCACAGTGTGAGGGTTCGAGAATCGATCCAAACTTATATATAAACTTATATAAGAAGGAAAAATATTTTTAACTCAACCTTTTAGCCAAATCAGATTTTTTGCAAGGTAAGCCAGTGAATCAAGTGTTGCGTTGTTTTTGAGTCAAGGGAAACTTGCGGTGTCGAGGCCTAAGTGCGTTCAGCCGAGATCCAAAGCCACCGTCCCTACCATTCCCGCCGTCAGCATTTCACAATACGGTGTTTGTTTTTTTTGTAAGTCCTCAATTAGAGGCATGATATAAGCCCGTCGGAGAATGGATCAGGCCTAAAAGATGACACGGCCTGTCTACGTAGCCAGTGAAAGAGGCCAAGGCCTACCTACATAGCCGGTAGCCAAGGCCAAAGGCGTTAAGAAGCGCCTCCCCTCTTACTTCTCTACACAGGCGTTACCGTAAACGAACTAAGCGATGGTTACTGCGATGCGTTTTGGGGATATTTGGTATCAAGAGGAATAAGTTGCATTTTTTGAAGCTATTAAATACTCTATTCTTATAATTTTTATGTAATTTATTTTTAAGCTATGCACGTTTTGGTTTTTTTTATATATACACACACCCCCATCCATACACATACACATCCATAAACACAAACACAGATACACACACAGATACAAACCTCGTCGTCATCAGGCCTGTTGAGTGAGTACGGCCTAGCCGACAAGCAATGCAAGTGTCCAAAGCAAAATCCAAATTAAATCAATGATAACCAAAAATCAATGATAAAAAAAGAAAAAATATAAAATCCCAAAAAAGAACGAAACGCGCGTAATAGAAAAATAAATGTCCCTTAAATAAAATTGTTAACTTGAGTGAGTAAGAAGTATAAAATATATATAATGTAAATTAGTTTAATAAGAAACAAAAGCACACACAATGAATGAAGCTATGAAGACATCTCAGAAAAGACCTTAAGTAAAGAAAATGTTCAATATTAATAACTAAAATCTTGTAAATTGGGCACCTAACCTGTATCACACGCACTAAAATCTATAGGGTAGAATCGCAAAGATCCGGTAGATTTTACAGTTAGGGCGGGTATAGAAGAAGAAGTTCTTCTCTTTCTACATATCTTTAGCTCATTTGACTTTGGTCCTCCCAATTTTTGCTTGTAACGCAACGGACGTGTTTTTTTGCGCTTTGCTATATTTTCGCATCTTTTGATTTTTATCAGTTCTTAATTCCCCTATCTTTGTGCTGTGACTTTGTGTTTTCGACGGTTGTGTAAACACATAGAAAACATTAAAATTAATAACTTATTTGCATTTATAGAGCGAAAGTGTCGAAGCACAACAACAGTCTGCAGTACGAGCATTCTGCTTTCATTACTCAGTTTGCTTCGTTGACTCTATTTTTGATGCATTTTGTGTTTTTACTCTCGCGCTTAATTATATTTTCTGCGGTCTTCCGTGTTCTCTGACGCGCTCTCTTAGAGTGGACCAAAACTCTTTTCTATTTTCATATAAAATACTTTAATTTAAAATTTTTTCAATCTCAAAAACTATCTGCTGCGGTTATCTCGCCATAAGAACTTAATTAACTACAATATTTTCAAAGTTCTTTTTCATTTGTCTGCTTGTATTATGGCTGTCTGTTGTTCTAAAAACTGCCAGGTCCGACGCAATACTAAAATGGGCTTTATTGGCTGTTGGATGTGTTCAAATATTACTAACCTTGAGTGGCCTTTTTGGTCATACTTGGAATGAAAAAAGGATATTGCAGATTTTACGAAGTCTCAACAGGGTTTTGATGGTATTTTCGGTAAACTTCATTCAATTCAGAATCTCAATGGGAGAAGTCTCACGAATAAATCTTCCAAACGCAAAAGGCCCAATGTTGTGTTGTCGTTAGATCCAAAAATATCTGAAAGCGATCCAAGCAAAATCGATACGAAAAGTATAAAAAATTTTAAATCACCTTCTGTCCCTCCTCTAAATTCTGTCGGGATACAAAATGAAAATAAAACTTCTCCCATGGAAGTTGTATCTTCTAATCCCGATCATTTTGTTTCCATGGAGGTTAGTAGTGTTCAGTTAAATTAACAACATGAACCTAACATGTGTACGGAACCCAATATCCCCCTGTTCGCTCCTGATCAAATTTCGGAATCAGTACAGGATATTATAAAAAAATTTGTCGCAGTTCCACCGAAGAAAAAAATTTTTATTTCAAGGCTTCCCCCTAATTTAACATCAGAAGATGTAAAGGTCTATATCAAGGCCAAATTAAAAGCCAACATCACGGTGGAGAAATTTAAATTCTCGTATGAATTCGACAGATTTCGACACTATATGTTATAAGGAATTTTGACCACTTCCTACTGGGCTATCAGAATGTAAGTGGTCTTTTTGGCAAATTTATTAGTTTATACCTTAACAGTCATTCTTTTAACTTTCAACCCGTTGCCTTCATAGAGACATGGTTAAGGAAAGACATCCTTAACTCTGAAATTCTGTCCAGCAAATATTGCATTCACAGAAAAGACCTCGCTCAGCGGCATGGTGGTGTGCTTATCTGATCATTCGTCCGAAAAGAAATTTACTGCTGTTAAGGTGTATTTTCAAGGTGCTAAAATTTTTATAACCTGCTCATATATACCACCTTCCTCAGACAACTCTTTGTACGAAGCACATTTGTCTGCCATTCGTTCTGTTTCAGCAATGGTCTCTGATCGTGACCTTTTAATTGTCCTCGGTTATTTCAACATTTTTGAAACCATTTGGATCGCACATTTATTGGGACTGTCATTAAGTCAAATCAATGCAGTCCCAAACTTACGGAATAAAATGCTGATCTGATTTTTGCCTTGGATCCAGCATGCCTATCCGTTTCAAGATCTAATCCATTGTCGTGTTCCGAAGATATATACCATTCACGTTAGAACTAATGGTCACTATACCTACACAGGTGAAATACCGTGAAGTGAATCCATTAAGTTGTGTCCGTCATTTTCGCAAAACAAATTTTAAAAAACTAACTTGGCTTTTATCCCAGACTGACTGGTCTTGCCTCTACAGGTCTGATGACTTGGATGTGGCAATCAGTATTTTTATACCCTGATCCCATTAAAAATGGGAAAAAGGGTAAAATGAAGTTGTGCAAAAGTATGTAACAGGCAGAAGGAAGCATCTCCGACCCCATAAAGTATATACATTCTTTATCAGCATCAACAGTCGAGTCGATATAGCCATGTCCGTCTGTCCGTATGTATGTATGAACGCGTCGATCTCAGAGACTATAAGAGCTAGAGACTCCATATTTGGAACTTAAGCTCGCCTAATCCCTAGGCAGTACAAGTTTGTTTTCGATTTTCGATAACTCATCCCGTTTCATATGGGATCGATAACAATAAAATCTTGAATTTGAAAAAATTTTAGATGGCATTTTAATTATTAATCAAAATAATAACAATCTGTGAAATTTTTATTAAAATCAGTTTAGAAACACCGGAGATATGGAACCTTGAAGTTGAGTATGCAGTATGCAGTATGGTCGTACACACACGCACACATACTTGCAAGCACTGACTGTACGCGTAAAGTATAGGGATCAGGGTATCGTCTAGTCGGGATTTCTCAACTAGAGCCTTCTTACTTGTTTTATAAACGATCCTCCTTCAGTTACAAGCCACTCACGGGTGTTCATGTTCGCCGATGATGTAAAGCTTTGTATCTCGGCAAAATCTCCTCAGTCAGCTAAACAATTACAATCAGATATTAATAAATTTCAAACTTAGTGTAATTTAAATTTACAATCTCTCAGTTGTAGTAAATGTAAAAAAATGTCTTTTTATAGACGCACTCCCTTTTCCAACACTTACATCGTTTATAATAAACCACTTACTCGCGTTAAATGGGGTGTAGACTTAGGAATTTTCTTGGATTTAAGACTTAAGTTTGATAAGCACATTAGCGCTGGTCAAAGGTATTCGACGAACCCTATATAAGAAAAACACTTTATCCTTCTGGTACGCCCGATTCTAGGATATGGATCCTGTATTTGGGGTACCAATTCATCAGGAGAGATCAGATTCGGTGCAAAAACAATTTCAGCTTTTTGCTATCAGGGATCTTCCCTGGGATACTAACATTAATTTACCTTCTTACAGTAGTATACTCCTACTAATAAATTTTCCATCTCTATCTGATCGCAGAACAATCCTTAGTGTAGTTTTTATACCCTGATCCCATTAAAAATGGGAAAAAGGGTATAATGGTTTTGTGCAAAAGTATGTAACGGGCAGAAGGAAGCATCTCCGACCCCATAAAGTATATATATTCTTGATCAGGATCAACAGCCGAGTCGATATATCCATGTCCGTCTGTCCGTCTGTCCGTATGTATGAGCCAACCGATCTCAGAGACTATAAGAGCTAGAGACTCCCGATTTGGAACTTAAGCTCGCCTAGTCCCTAGGCAGTACAAGTTTGTTTTCGATTTTCGATAACTCATCCCGTTTTCGATATTCACATGGGATCGATAACAACAAAATCTTGAATTTGAGATGGCATTTGAAATAATAAACAAAATAATGACAATCTGTGAAATTTTTATTAAAATCGGTTAGGAAACACCGGAGATATGGGACATTAAAGTTGTGTATGCAGAATGCAGTATGTGCGTACATACAAACACACATACTTGCAAACACTGACTGTACGCGTAAAGTATAGGGATCAGGGTATCGTCTAGTCGGGATTTCCCGAATCCTATGCTCAATCTACAATGAGCTCTCCAACTTATTTCATGGTTCCACTTCTAGTGTCTCTCTTAAAATAATAATTTTGTATCATTTGTCTATATGTTCGCGATCATCGTAGTCGTACGTTAAGCGATGTGCCCCTCGGTCGGTTGGCGGGAGGTGGTTATGCGTAATGCTCTCTTAGTACATCTACGTCCAATAATTATAAATAAAAAAATAAAAATTATAATTCCCGAACTGTTTACGACATTTATTGTTGTGAAGCGTGTCAAAATAAATGGCTATTCCAAAGACCCCACCCCAATTTCCCTGAGCACGGCCGAAACCGTATAGTAGACAGAGAATAGCCTAGACAGCAGTGTCGGAAACGTTACAACAGATCGCATGTATTTCCCATGAAGAGTGCAGTTGCAAAACATATCGAGGGAATTTGAGCATACCAGCTACAGTTATTTGGGAGATGTGCTCAATCCAAGCAGAGTGCAGAGACCACAGTGTCTGTAAGAATATTTTTAGTTTTGTGATGATGGGAGATATTAACCCGAGGAGGTGGCATAATTTGGCGATTGTGGCCAATATTGTACGCTTTGTTACAATGCTGTGTGAGAGAGTGTGCGACGGACTGAATAAAAGGTGATCAGAATTAGTATCCCGAGCCTTATAACTAAAACCACTTCTGCATGCTCTCTAAAAAAAATTATCTTACGTCATTTGTCTACATGTTCGCGATCTTCGTAACCGCACGTTACGCGGTGCGCCCCCCGGTCGGATGGGCGGGAGGTGGGTCGCTTTATGCTTGGGTCCGCGCGTTAACAAGCCGGTTCTTGGTATCGTTGGGCCACTTGAATGTACTGTCCGTAAGTACATCTACGTCCAAATAAAAAAAAATAAAAAAAAATCTTAGGGCCTTCTTGACATTGGTTCCATAGTCGAACTTCACCATTAGATCGCCATCTAAGGCAGCTTTATCGTTGGAACACCATTTGCGTATGGGAAAGTGCCCTCTACGAAGCAGCTCCTGATCTTGCTGGACCTGCTCAATAACTTCTTCGATAGTGTTGGCTCCAGTAATTAAGTCGTCAACGTAAAAATCCCTACGAATGATTTTCGACGCAAGGGGCAGCGGGATTTCTTCGTCGTAAGAAAGCTGTTGCATAACTCGAATAGCTTAATATGCCGCAGGCTTTGTTATATATGTAACAGTGTTTATGGTAAAAACATGGACTTCATCGCTCGCATTGTCACGCAATAGGATGTATTGAAGATATTGGTATGGGTGAGACACGCGAACACAACGGTACATCTTGCAGATATCCCCGCACGAGGCAACCTTGTAAAATCGAAATCGAAGTAAAGTGGTGAATATTTTCGGTTATATAGATGGTTCTGCGAATAATAAATCGTTTAGGGAGAATGTGGTTTTTGCGTAGCCATCAAAAACGACTCGCACATTGGTTGTAATACTGTTTAGCTTCTGCACGCAGTGATGAGGCAAGAAAAATTGAGGTACAGCAGATTGCTTGGAGGCGAGGTTCATAAGTTTTAAATCAATGTATTCCGTCATGAACGCAACATACTGCGATTTTAACGATGCATTTTTCGCCAGCTTCGATTCCAGTGTGTTAAATCGACTTAGGGCGCGAGTGTACGAATCCCCAAGTGCATTGAAGCGATCCTTGGCTGGAAGCCGAACAGTGTACTCGCCTGACTCAAGTCGCGAATAATTGCGGAGAAATATCTGCTCACAAAGCGCGTCCTCCTCCGACGGCAAGTCGAAGATTGTACCAGCGCATATTAGCAATCTTCTTTGACCCTTTTAAAAGAGTGGGTCAGCGAGGTGCAGATTGTTGGGTATGTTCCAGCCGGTGGTATTTATATCAAAGTGTGGCTGATAGTCCGGTACATTTTGGGTTACGACTGCAGAAAATGATCCTTCATATAAGCCATTAGTTGATTGTGCAAAAATTTAAGCGATAGCGACGATTCGCCTATGCATGATACTGCTATGTGCCAGATCGATTTCTGTAGGTGTGTGTAGGTGGCGATGTGAATGTGGAGACAACTGATGCAGTTTGCGAAAGCGTTGTGTCGGGCAACTGAGACGTGGATGAACTTGTGTCCATATGCGAAAGTGAGCAGTGCTTCTGTTGGCAATGTTTGCAGTGACCAGATTTGCATTGCTGCATAAAATGCCCTTTGCTAAGGTAGTTTTGGTAGAGGTGCAACCTTGCAGCCTTTCTTGTAGCGCATGGTGGGAGCTAAATTTATGTATCGTAGACATTTTTCCAGATAATGCTGAGCAGATTCGCAAAGGACACAAAATTGAGGTTTTTTGATTATTAGCGCGTTGCGAGTTTGCATTCACAGAAAAGACCGCGCTCAGCAGCATGGTGGTGTGCTTATCTGATCATTCGTCCGAAAAGAAATTTACTGCTGTTAAGGTGTATTTTCAAGGTGCTAAAATTTTTATAACCTGCTCATATATACCACCTTCCTCAGACAACTCTGTGTACGAAGCACATTTGTCTGCCATTCGTTCTGTTTCAGCAATGGTCTCTGATCGTGACCTTTTAATTGTCCTCGGTTATTTCAATATTTTTGAAACCATTTGGATCGCACATTTATTGGGACTGTCATTAAGTCAAATCAATGCAGTCCCAAACTTACGGAATAAAATGCTTGATCTGATTTTTGCCTTGGATCCAGCATGCCTATCCGTTTCAAGATCTAATCCATTGTCGTATCCCGAAGATATATACCATTCACGTTAGAACTAATGGTCACTATACCTACACAGGTGAAATACCGTGAAGTGAATCCATTAAGTTATGTCCGTCATTTTCGCAAAACAAATTTTGAAAAACTAACTTGGCTTTTATCCCAGACTGACTGGTCTTGCCTCTACAGGTCTGATGACTTGGATGTGGCAATCAGTATTTTTTACAATACTTTATACTCTGCATTTGATTTGTGTGTCCCAGTTGGTAAGCCTTTCAGGCCTAGCAAGCCAGCAATATTTACCCGCGAGTTTACAATTTTGAAAAATATACAAGTAAGAAGGCTCTAATTGAGAAATCCCGACTAGACGATACCCTGATCCCTATACTTTACGCGTACAGTCAGTGTTTGCAAGTATGTGTGCGTGTGTGTACGACCATACTGCATACTGCATACTCAACTTCAAGGTTCCATATCTCCGGTGTTTCTAAACCGATTTTAATAAAAATTTCACAGATTGTTATTATTTTGATTAACAATTCAAATGACATCTAAAGTTTTTTCAAATTCAAGATTTTATTGTTATCGATCCCATTAGTATATCGGAAACGGTATGAGTTATCGAAAATTGAAAACAAACTTGTACTGCCTAGGGATTAGGCGAGCTTAAGTTCCAAATCTGGAGTCTCTAGCTCTTATAGTCTCTGAGATCGACGCGTTCATACATACAGACCTACAGACGGACATGGCTATATCGACTCGACTGTTGATGCTGACAATGAATATATATACTTTATGGGGTCGGAGATGCTTCCTTCTGCCTGTTACATACTTTCGCACAACTTCATTATACCCTTTTTTCCCATTTTTACGCTGTACATGATTGCCAGACCAAATTTTTCAGTCCTTAATAACAATTGTTATAGGAATTACCTGTCTCGGTGTAAACTTCAGTTTACAAGCGGTTATTTTATTTTATTAATGCAAAACGAAGGTCATCTTAGCTACCATCAAACGTATTCTTTGATGACTTAACCGCCAGTTATACTTCATGTCACCATCAAATTGTTTTGCCATACTCTTATCATATTAATGGAACCAAATGAATTTTTAGACCAGAAGTTGCAGAAAGTCCTTAAGCCATTTTTCTTCCCGGGTCCAGACGGAGTACGAAGCTGTGTGCTACGATACTACGCTCAGGGACTCCTAAAGCCTTTACATAAACTGTTCAGTCTATCCCTAAAGTTATGCTCTTTGCCGAGAATTTGGAAAGAGTCATTTATTATTCCCTTACATAAAAAAGGGAATAAATCAAATGTACAAAACTATACAGGGATATCAAAATTGTCGCGCTATTCCGAAAATTTTCGAAAAATTGATTACTTCACATCTTCAGCATCTTTGCGAATCCATTGTTTCACCGTATCAACCGTATGAAACAAAGATCCACTACCACAAACTTGTTAGACTTTACCTCATTTGTACTTAGCGGTTTCCAGAACAAAATGCAAACGGAATTCAGTGAGGCTTTTGATTCAGTTACTCAGTATCTCTTGATCCATAAATTACAGCTATTGGTTTATCCAAACAACCTCCTTCTTTGGATCTAAGATAACTTAACTTTAAGGAAACAAAGGTCTGCTTTCCATTTCAGTTCAGGTATCCTCTTGTGAGCATTAGGGAAGTCTTCTTGGACCACTACTATTTACTTTTTTTATAAACGATCCTCCTTCAGTTACAAGCCACTCACGGGTTCATGTTCGCCGATGATGTAAAGCTTTGTATCTCGGCAAAATCTCCTCAGTCAGCTAAACAATTACAATCAGATATTAATAAATTTCAAACTTGGTGTGGTTTAAATTTACTCAGTTGTAGTAAATGTAAAAAAATGTCTTTTTATAGACGCACTCCCTTTTTCAACACTTACATCGTTTATAATAAACCACTTATTCGCGTTGAATGGGGTGTAGACTTAGGAATTCTCTTGGACTTAAGACCTAAGTTTGATAAGCACATTAGCGCTGGTCAAAGGTATTCGACGACCCCTATATAAGAAAAACACTTTATCCTTCTGGTACGCCCGATTCTAGGATATGGATCCTGTATTTGGGGTACCAATTCATCAGGAGAGATCAGATTCGGTGCAAAAACAATTTCAGTTTTTTGCTTTCAGGGATCTTCCCTGGGATACTAACATTAATTTACCTTCTTACAGTTGTATACTCCTACTAATAAATTTGCCATCTCTATCTGATCGCAGAACAATCCTTAGTGTAGTTTTCTTACACTTATTAATGGTGAAATTGATTCCTCTGAACTCCGATTAGACCTACTAGAAATTTCCTACCTATTTCCCTTCAAACCGGTGCTTCTATTGGCAATGTTTGCAGTGACCAGATTTGCATTGCTGCATACAATGCCCTTTGCTAAGGTAGTTTTGGTAGAGGTGCAACCTTGCAGCCTTCCTTGTAGCGCATGGTGGGAGCTAAATTTTTGTATCGTAGACATTTTTCCAGATAATGCTCAGCAGATTCGCAAAGGACACAAAATTGAGGTTTTTTGATTATTAGCGCGTTGCGAGTTTGTACGCTATGCTTGCCCAACTGCTTGCCAGGTGTGTGCGTTACCATGGCGAATTCCAAATTTTCCATCATGCGGCATCTTTTCTCCAAAATGTAGCCATATCGGTCCATTTCGGCAGACCTTTCAAAGGCCTTCTTTCCACTTCTCCTGTGTCCCTTGATCAAATTAGGATGTGATGAGGTGAATCAGCAAGCCAGATTCTGTATGCACCGGCTGCTCAAGCAAAGATTGCTGCAGCAAAAATATAGTGGATCAAGTGTTTTGTTGTTTTTTCAGGCAAGTGAAACTTGTGGTGGCTGGTGGTGAGTTAAACCTTTGTTTTTTGCAAGACAAGTGAAACTTGTGGTGGCTGGTGGTGCGTTCGACCTAAACCAAAGCCACCGTCCCTACCAAACCGTTTTCAGCGCCTCCCGCGGCGCATTACACCATTAGAGGCCTGTAAGCTTCGATTAGAGGCATGATATAAGCCGTTGGAGAATGGATAAGGCTTAAAATAGGTTACGGCCTACCTATATAGCCGGTAGCTGAGGCATAAAAGAGGCCCAGGCCTTTCTACACGTACATAGCCGGTTGCAGAGGCCTAAGGCGTTAAGAAGCGCCTACACCCCACTTCTCTACACATGCGTTACCATAAACGAACTAAGCGATGGTAACTGCGATGCGTTTTGAGGATATTTGAAATCGAAGGAATAAGTTTTGAGTTTAATAATTGACGAATTTTTATACTTATGATTTTTGTAACCTTTACTTTAAAGTCATGCAAATTTTGGTGTTTAATATACACACACACTCATCAAAACACACACACACTCATCATTACACACCCCCACTCACCAATACACATGCATACAGATACACACCTTGTCGTCATCAGGCCTGCTGACATCGATGGATTTTGCGTGAGTACGGCCTAGCCGAAAACAAAGAAAAATGCAGTGTGAATTAAAGAAAAAAAAAAAATTATTATGCAAATTTAAAAACAAAAACATAAAAAAATCCGAACAAATAGACAAGACACAGACAAACAAACAACAAAGCGCGCATTTGGAAATAGAGTTTAAAATAAATAATAAAATTAGTTTATAGAAATTATACATATAAAAATTATAAGTGTAAGAATAATGTTAGAAAAATTAGTTTAATAAGAAACACAAGCACAAAATGAAGTTAATATTAAGCCATTCTAGATCCTACAGGTAGGGCGGGTAAAGAAGATGAAAAGTATCACCAAGTTCTTCACGTTCCAAATATCTTCAGCTTATTTGACTTTGGTCTTCCCAATTTCTCTACTATCTACGATTTGTATGATTTGTGAAGCGTGTCAAACGAATCGCTATTTCGAAGACCCCACACTAATTTCCCTGAGCACGGCCGGAACCGTATAGAAGACAGAGAATAGCCAAGACAGCAGTGTCGTACACGTTAAATAAACCTAAAATGGCGCCCAACGTGGGCCCGAGGTATTTTAATTTTTACCAAATCCTTTCCCATCCACGTCAATACTGATCCAAAAATTTAATTAGTTTCAGAAAATATTTATTATCTGGTTAGGAATAGCTGACTTTCTGAATATTTTCGGAGTCAGACCAGCAGATAAGATCTATTAGTTATACGTTGAATTTTTTTCGCGTTCCTTATTCTATTTTAAATATATATTGTCTGGTTACGCATGTATCCGCGCCAAACAACAACTAAAGCAGCTTCGCTCTTAATATTTAACCTTTCGAAAAGTTATGCTCTGCGCAGCATAAGAGCAAATTAACGCAACTGTCATAACTGTTGTTTTGCATATGCTCATCGGACTTTCTTTGTATAATTTTTTCTGTTGCTTGCCCTTGGCCTTAGCTGAGCGCAAGCAGCAGCTGCAATTCGGCAGCTTATCAGTTCTGTTTAATCGATCGGGAATTCAAGTCGCGGCGCGGTATTCGACACCACTTGCCAAAATATAATTCGTTAACTAAATCTGCACAGCTCAACTCGGAGCTTACAATTAACAATTATAACTATTTTAAGTTTGGCCACGAAGGCAAATAAACTACATTGATATAAATGCAAATTTCGGTGCATTTTTATTAATTCATTGTGAACAATTCGATAGCTATTGAAAAAGCTCAATAGCTCAACATTTGGTGACCCCGACGTGATTCACATTAGCTCTGTTTGTTTAAATAAATACCAATTATTTAAAGTATAGAGTTAATAAACCTCGCGCTCGCGCTCTTGCATCGTCTTCGCTATTCTCGGTTCGTTTTGTGCTCACTTTCGGTTCAGGTGTTTGACCTGCATTGGCGCTTGCGCAGTCGATTCCCTTATCGCGTTTGCTTAAACAGTTTCAGCAGCCGTTTCTGCATTGTTATTGCCTCTCCCGTTTCGTTTTGCTTGCGCTTGTGAAAAAAGTGTTTTGCCCTCAAATTGACATTGACATTGCCCTCAATTGAATATTTAAAAATGCATAATTCGGCTGCCGTTCAGTCTCCTGGTGCCCCGTTTTACAAAGCCAAGGCCAAAGCTATTGATGAGCAAGTAAAACGGATGGCCAAAGCAATTGCTCCGGAGCAAATTGTGCATCTCAGCGAACAAGAGTTGGCTGTTCGGCTTAAGGCGTTGGAAAGGGCTCAGCAGGCATTTTACAATATGCATGACGCGTTGGAGGAGCTGTTACGGGCATGTTTTGATGACTTCTCAATATTAGTTGAAACCGGCTTGCGACGCGAAATTGACAAGCGAAAGTTATCATCGCCGTTGTGTTCGACTATGAGGCAAGATACATGTGGTGACAACCACACATTGCAGAATCCGGTTGCCTGAAATCAAGCTGCCCGAGTTTAGTGGAGGGTATACAAAGTTTGCAGAGTTCATAGCGATGTTCTCTTCAATCATTGATGCGGACTCAGGACTTTCGGATGTGGAGAAGTTTCAGCACTTGCGATCGTGTCTGAAAGGATCAGCCTTAGATAGTGTTTCTTCGTTGGAAATCAGCAGCGCTAACTATCCAGTTGCATTGGAGCTCCTTAAAAAACGGTTTAACAACAAGCGTCTCATGTTCCAAGCACATGTCACGGAGATTTTGGGTTTAGATTGCATCGAGTCGTCGTCAGCACTAAAACTTCGAACCCTTTCGGATACGGTTAACGCCAACATTCGCGCTCTACAAAGCCTGGGCAACGTTGAGCAGATTGCGGGTTTCATTATCGTGCAATTTTTGCTGCAGAAAGTGGACAAGGCAACGCAGACCAGTTGGGAGGAGACAGCACCGACGGATACTATTCCGACCTGTGAGCAGTTCATGGCATTTCTGGATCGAAGATGTCTGAGGTTGGAAAATGTGGAACACGCTATGGCAACGTATACGCCTAGCTCTAAGGTGGGAAAAAGTAGTAAAATCGTTAACACCAGTAGAAAGGCCTTTGTTGCTACTAACTCCAACACAAATAAATGTGTGTTTTGTGAGACCTCTGGCCATTTAATTTACAACTGTTCCCGTTTTGGAAATCTGTCTCCGCAACTGCGTCTACGAGAGGTAAAGAAGCTCAACCTTTGCATCAATTGCCTGTGTAAAGGTCATCGGTTAAAGGAGTGCAGCTCCACAACCTGCCACCGTTGCAAGGCCAAGCATCATACGCTTCTGCATTTTGAGAATCAGATTGACGGCTCTCAAGTTAACTTTGCTCCGCATCCGCCTGCTGCAAACCCTTCTGCAACCCTTGTAGCCCAAAATCTTAGTCAAGACATGGTGCTCTTGGCAACTGCTGTAATCAACATTAGAAGTCGTACTGGAGTTTTAGTCCCTTGCCAAGCGCTACTTGATTCTGGTTCGCAGGTGCACATTATTACGTCTCGTTTAGCTCAACACCTCCAACTGCGAAAGCATCGCTCACCTACTTTGATTTCAGGATTGGGGGAGTCTACTGTTGACTCAGAAGGCTATTCAGCCGATATAAGTTTTCAATCGCTAGCATCTGCGTACTCTGCCAACATCTCAGTTCTCTTAGCTCCGTCTATAACTGGAAATCAGCCTAGCTACGATATTAGCACTGAGCTCTGGAATATACCCTCAAATATTCGCTTGGCTGATCCAGAGTTCTTTAAGGCGCACAAAATTGATTTGTTAATTGGAGCTGGCCTGTTTTTTGAATTGTTGTGTGTCGGTCAAATCAAAATCGCTTCTGGTTTGCCCATTCTTCAAAAAACTCAATTGGGCTGGATAGTGACAGGAGGAACTTCTTCAGCGAGCCCTGCCTCATTGATGGTCACTAGCTCGGCTCTGATGCCAAATCCTAGCCCAGATCACACGCTTGATGAAATCGTTCGTCGGTTTTGGGAGGTAGAATCGTGTTCTCGTTTAGTCAACGAATCTACCAAGGACGAACTCGATTGTGAAATCCTCATGGCAGGCCCAACTATTCAACGCAAGCTGTTCGCTACATTGTTGCAGTTTAGGACATTCCCAATAGCCCTGACTGGTGACATTTGCAAAATGTATAGGTGTGTTAGGATGGCTGAACCCGATTCCTATTTGCAATGCATCTTGTAGCGTGATTCGCCTCATCAGGAAATTCGAGTTTTCAAGCTGGATACCGTCACCTATGGCACAAAGCTAGCTTCCTTTCTGGCGGTTCGTTCCGTGCAGCAGTTAGCTATTGATGAAAGAAAATCATTTCCTGCTGGATCTAAAATGATCTTGAACGATTTTTATGTAGATGATCTCATCACTGGAGGTGACTCTGCCGAGGAAATAGTACATATTATGGAGCAAACAGTCAGTCTGCTTCGAAAGGGAAACTTTAAACTTAGGAAGTGGTGCTCCAACGATCCTCGCGTGCTTCAACAGGTTCCTGATGAGGAAAGGGAGACCTTTCTAAAATTTGACGATGGCACGGATGTCACGAAGACTCTCGGACTTGCGTGGGATCCAGCCTCTGACTGCCTTCTGTTCAACTTTTCGCCTATGAAAGCGCCAGGAAAGCCTAGCAAACGGTCTGTGCTGTCTACTATTGCTCGTTTCTATGACCCGCTTGGACTTATCGGACCCGTGGTAGCCAAGGCCAAGATCTTTTTGCAGCACATTTGGAGAGAGCAATTGGATTGGGATGAGAGTCTTTCGGCTTCTTTGCACTGTTCTTGGAACAGCTTGTGTGCCGATATTTGCAACACAGAGCAAATAAAACTCCCTCGACTGGTCATTGTTTCAAAGGGCATCATCGAAGTTCATGTTTTTAGTGCTGCGAGCATTGAGGCTTACGGTGGATGCATTTACGTTGAATCCATAACAGAGGGACGGCGCATAGCTCATTTGTTGTGCTCTAAGTCTCGAGTGGCACCTTTACGAACTCTCACAGTACCAAAGCTGGAATTATCTGCTGCTGCACTTCTATCTCAACTTATTCGCGAAGTAGCTCAAATGAATTTATTTAACTGTAGATACTATTGTTGGTTGGATTCGGCAGTTGTTTTATCCTGGATACGAGATGAGCCTTCACGCTTTCAAACGTTCACGACTAATCGCATATCTTTAATACAGGAGCTAACGACAGGAATGGAATGGCGCTACGTACCGACGGAATGCAACCCGGCAGACATTCTTTCTAGAGGAGCACTTCCCAGCGACCTTTTAGAATCATCGTTGTGGTTTCATGGTCCCGATTTCTTAGCCAGGAGAGTGCGACTGGCCCGCATCATGTTTACTGGCCCGTACGCTTCCTGAGCTGCGGCAAAGGGTGCTAGTTGCTATGCCTAGATGCTGCGATGTCAGCTCAGGGTGCAAGTTTGCAAATTCCTTTCATAACCTGCTTCGTGTCTTCGGCTATATATATAAATTTCGGAATCGCATCAGGCATCCCAGTCTAACAGTATATTGGATACACAAGGGCACTCAACTACTCTTGCGGAGCATCCAGAAGGCGAATCGGAGTGATGAGTATAGGGCTCTTCAAAACGGACGGACGATCACATCATCCAGCTCTATTGCCTCGCTTAACCCATTCATCGATGAGTTTGGACTTCTTCGTGTTGGTGGCCGTCTGAAGCACTCGAGCCTGGATTTCGATGCTCAGCATCCGATTATACTTCCGAGTCATCATCCTGTCACACGCGCCATCATCATGCATTTTCACAGGCATCAGCTGCATGCCGGACCTCGTTCTCTGCTTGCTCATATTCGGCTCCACTATTGGCCTATTGGGGGGCGTAAGACTGTCTCCAGCGTAACAACAAAATGCATTATGTGTTTTCGAGCTAAACCGGTCCTGGCTGAGACAATCATGGCTGATCTTCCCCGCAATCGTGTTAGTAGCTCGCATCCTTTCGCTGTCACTGGAGTGGACTACTGTGGACCGTTTTACTACAAGAGCGAGATTCGTAACAAAGGACCAGTAAAATGCTACATCTCGGTCTTCATTTGCTTCGCAACAAAGGCAGTGCATCTCGAACTGGTTCCTGATTTGTCAACAGCAGCCTTTCTTAATGCGCTTAAGCGATTTATTCTTACCAGATGTAAACCTGTTCGCATATGGTCGGACAATGCGACAAATTTCGTCGGAGCCAAGAATGACCTAGCTGAACTCAAGCGACTCTTCCTCAGCGAGAAGCACATCGACTCTGTCCGAGAGTTTTGTGTCTCTGACGACATCGAATGGGAATTCATCCCACCTCGCTCCCCACACTTTGGTGGACTTTGGGAGGCGGCGGTGAAGACAGCAAAATACCATTTTTATCGGTCGGTCGGACCCTCGGACCTTACGCATGTATCCGCGCCAAACAACAACTAAAGCAGCTTCGCTCTTAATATTTAACCTTTCGAAAAGTTATGCTCTGCGCAGCATAAGAGCAAATTAACGCAACTGTCATAACTGTTGTTTTGCATATGCTCATCGGACTTTCTTTGTATAATTTTTTCTGTTGCTTGCCCTTGGCCTTAGCTGAGCGCAAGCAGCAGCTGCAATTCGGCAGCTTATCAGTTCTGTTTAATCGATCGGGAATTCAAGTCGCGGCGCGGTATTCGACACCACTTGCCAAAATATAATTCGTTAACTAAATCTGCACAGCTCAACTCGGAGCTTACAATTAACAATTATAACTATTTTAAGTTTGGCCACGAAGGCAAATAAACTACATTGATATAAATGCAAATTTCGGTGCATTTTTATTAATTCATTGTGAACAATTCGATAGCTATTGAAAAAGCTCAATAGCTCAACATTTGGTGACCCCGACGTGATTCACATTAGCTCTGTTTGTTTAAATAAATACCAATTATTTAAAGTATAGAGTTAATAAACCTCGCGCTCGCGCTCTTGCATCGTCTTCGCTATTCTCGGTTCGTTTTGTGCTCACTTTCGGTTCAGGTGTTTGACCTGCATTGGCGCTTGCGCAGTCGATTCCCTTATCGCGTTTGCTTAAACAGTTTCAGCAGCCGTTTCTGCATTGTTATTGCCTCTCCCGTTTCGTTTTGCTTGCGCTTGTGAAAAAAGTGTTTTGCCCTCAAATTGACATTGACATTGCCCTCAATTGAATATTTAAAAATGCATAATTCGGCTGCCGTTCAGTCTCCTGGTGCCCCGTTTTACAAAGCCAAGGCCAAAGCTATTGATGAGCAAGTAAAACGGATGGCCAAAGCAATTGCTCCGGAGCAAATTGTGCATCTCAGCGAACAAGAGTTGGCTGTTCGGCTTAAGGCGTTGGAAAGGGCTCAGCAGGCATTTTACAATATGCATGACGCGTTGGAGGAGCTGTTACGGGCATGTTTTGATGACTTCTCAATATTAGTTGAAACCGGCTTGCGACGCGAAATTGACAAGCGAAAGTTATCATCGCCGTTGTGTTCGACTATGAGGCAAGATACATGTGGTGACAACCACACATTGCAGAATCCGGTTGCCTGAAATCAAGCTGCCCGAGTTTAGTGGAGGGTATACAAAGTTTGCAGAGTTCATAGCGATGTTCTCTTCAATCATTGATGCGGACTCAGGACTTTCGGATGTGGAGAAGTTTCAGCACTTGCGATCGTGTCTGAAAGGATCAGCCTTAGATAGTGTTTCTTCGTTGGAAATCAGCAGCGCTAACTATCCAGTTGCATTGGAGCTCCTTAAAAAACGGTTTAACAACAAGCGTCTCATGTTCCAAGCACATGTCACGGAGATTTTGGGTTTAGATTGCATCGAGTCGTCGTCAGCACTAAAACTTCGAACCCTTTCGGATACGGTTAACGCCAACATTCGCGCTCTACAAAGCCTGGGCAACGTTGAGCAGATTGCGAGTTTCATTATCGTGCAATTTTTGCTGCAGAAAGTGGACAAGGCAACGCAGACCAGTTGGGAGGAGACAGCACCGATGGATACTATTCCGACCTGTGAGCAGTTCATGGCATTTCTGGATCGAAGATGTCTGAGGTTGGAAAATGTGGAACACGCTATGGCAACGTATACGCCTAGCTCTAAGGTCGGAAAAAGTAGTAAAATCGTTAACACCAGTAGAAAGGCCTTTGTTGCTACTAACTCCAACACAAATAAATGTGTGTTTTGTGAGACCTCTGGCCATTTAATTTACAACTGTTCCCGTTTTGGAAATCTGTCTCCGCAACTGCGTCTACGAGAGGTAAAGAAGCTCAACCTTTGCATCAATTGCCTGTGTAAAGGTCATCGGTTAAAGGAGTGCAGCTCCACAACCTGCCACTGTTGCAAGGCCAAGCATCATACGGTTCTGCATTTTGAGAATCAGATTGACGGCTCTCAAGTTAACTTTGCTCCGCATCCGCCTGCTGCAAACCCTTCTGCAACCCTTGTAGCCCAAAATCTTAGTCAAGACATGGTGCTCTTGGCAACTGCTGTAATCAACATTAGAAGTCGTACTGGAGTTTTAGTCCCTTGCCAAGCGCTACTTGATTCTGGTTCGCAGGTGCACATTATTACGTCTCGTTTAGCTCAACACCTCCAACTGCGAAAGCATCGCTCATCTACTTTGATTTCAGGATTGGGGGAGTCTACTGTTGACTCAGAAGGCTATTCAGCCGATATAAGCTTTCAATCGCTAGCATCTGCGTACTCTGCCAACATCTCAGTTCTCTTAGCTCCGTCTATAACTGGAAATCAGCCTAGCTACGATATTAGCACTGAGCTCTGGAATATACCCTCAAATATTCGCTTGGCTGATCCAGAGTTCTTTAAGGCGCACAAAATTGATTTGTTAATTGGAGCTGGCCTGTTTTTTGAATTGTTGTGTGTCGGTCAAATCAAAATCGCTTCTGGTTTGCCCATTCTTCAAAAAACTCAATTGGGCTGGATAGTGACAGGAGGAACTTCTTCAGCGAGCCCTGCCTCATTGATGGTCACTAGCTCGGCTCTGATGCCAAATCCTAGCCCAGATCACACGCTTGATGAAATCGTTCGTCGGTTTTGGGAGGTAGAATCGTGTTCTCGTTTAGTCAACGAATCTACCAAGGACGAACTCGATTGTGAAATCCTCATGGCAGGCCCAACTATTCAACGCAAGCTGTTCGCTACATTGTTGCAGTTTAGGACATTCCCAATAGCCCTGACTGGTGACATTTGCAAAATGTATAGGTGTGTTAGGATGGCTGAACCCGATTCCTATTTGCAATGCATATTGTAGCGTGATTCGCCTCATCAGGAAATTCGAGTTTTCAAGCTGGATACCGTCACCTATGGCACAAAGCTAGCTTCCTTTCTGGCGGTTCGTTCCGTGCAGCAGTTAGCTATTGATGAAAGAAAATCATTTCCTGCTGGATCTAAAATGATCTTGAACGATTTTTATGTAGATGATCTCATCACTGGAGGTGACTCTGCCGAGGAAATAGTACATATTATGGAGCAAACAGTCAGTCTGCTTCGAAAGGGAAACTTTAAACTTAGGAAGTGGTGCTCCAACGATCCTCGCGTGCTTCAACAGGTTCCTGATGAGGAAAGGGAGACCTTTCTAAAATTTGACGATGGCACGGATGTCACGAAGACTCTCGGACTTGCGTGGGATCCAGCCTCTGACTGCCTTCTGTTCAACTTTTCGCCTATGAAAGCGCCAGGAAAGCCTAGCAAACGGTCTGTGCTGTCTACTATTGCTCGTTTCTATGACCCGCTTGGACTTATCGGACCCGTGGTAGCCAAGGCCAAGATCTTTTTGCAGCACATTTGGAGAGAGCAATTGGATTGGGATGAGAGTCTTTCGGCTTCTTTGCACTGTTCTTGGAACAGCTTGTGTGCCGATATTTGCAACACAGAGCAAATAAAACTCCCTCGACTGGTCATTGTTTCAAAGGGCATCATCGAAGTTCATGTTTTTAGTGCTGCGAGCATTGAGGCTTACGGTGGATGCATTTACGTTGAATCCATAACAGAGGGACGGCGCATAGCTCATTTGTTGTGCTCTAAGTCTCGAGTGGCACCTTTACGAACTCTCACAGTACCAAAGCTGGAATTATCTGCTGCTGCACTTCTATCTCAACTTATTCGCGAAGTAGCTCAAATGAATTTATTTAACTGTAGATACTATTGTTGGTTGGATTCGGCAGTTGTTTTATCCTGGATACGAGATGAGCCTTCACGCTTTCAAACGTTCACGACTAATCGCATATCTTTAATACAGGAGCTAACGACAGGAATGGAATGGCGCTACGTACCGACGGAATGCAACCCGGCAGACATTCTTTCTAGAGGAGCACTTCCCAGCGACCTTTTAGAATCATCGTTGTGGTTTCATGGTCCCGATTTCTTAGCCAGGAGAGTGCGACTGGCCCGCATCATGTTTACTGGCCCGTACGCTTCCTGAGCTGCGGCAAAGGGTGCTAGTTGCTATGCCTAGATGCTGCGATGTCAGCTCAGGGTGCAAGTTTGCAAATTCCTTTCATAACCTGCTTCGTGTCTTCGGCTATATATATAAATTTCGGAATCGCATCAGGCATCCCAGTCTAACAGTATATTGGATACACAAGGGCACTCAACTACTCTTGCGGAGCATCCAGAAGGCGAATCGGAGTGATGAGTATAGGGCTCTTCAAAACGGACGGACGATCACATCATCCAGCTCTATTGCCTCGCTTAACCCATTCATCGATGAGTTTGGACTTCTTCGTGTTGGTGGCCGTCTGAAGCACTCGAGCCTGGATTTCGATGCTCAGCATCCGATTATACTTCCGAGTCATCATCCTGTCACACGCGCCATCATCATGCATTTTCACAGGCATCAGCTGCATGCCGGACCTCGTTCTCTGCTTGCTCATATTCGGCTCCACTATTGGCCTATTGGGGGGCGTAAGACTGTCTCCAGCGTAACAACAAAATGCATTATGTGTTTTCGAGCTAAACCGGTCCTGGCTGAGACAATCATGGCTGATCTTCCCCGCAATCGTGTTAGTAGCTCGCATCCTTTCGCTGTCACTGGAGTGGACTACTGTGGACCGTTTTACTACAAGAGCGAGATTCGTAACAAAGGACCAGTAAAATGCTACATCTCGGTCTTCATTTGCTTCGCAACAAAGGCAGTGCATCTCGAACTGGTTCCTGATTTGTCAACAGCAGCCTTTCTTAATGCGCTTAAGCGATTTATTCTTACCAGATGTAAACCTGTTCGCATATGGTCGGACAATGCGACAAATTTCGTCGGAGCCAAGAATGACCTAGCTGAACTCAAGCGACTCTTCCTCAGCGAGAAGCACATCGACTCTGTCCGAGAGTTTTGTGTCTCTGACGACATCGAATGGGAATTCATCCCACCTCGCTCCCCACACTTTGGTGGACTTTGGGAGGCGGCGGTGAAGACAGCAAAATACCATTTTTATCGGTCGGTCGGACCCTCGGTTTTGCCCCTGGATGATCTGCGCACACTCGTCTGCCACATTGGGGCAATAATAAACTCTCTCTGCAGATCTGGATGTGATCGTGCGCACTTCCTTGACACTGCGCCACTCGCAATTTATCCGGAGCCGGATGTCACCAAGCTAAACGTTAGCCGCCTAGATCGCTGGCAGCGTATAGCTTATTATCAGCAAATTTTCTGGAGTCGTTGGCGTGACGAATATTTAACGCTTCTTCAGCAACGGTCCAAATGGAGAACATCCTACCCGGGCGTTCACATTAATGATGTTGTCCTTGCAAAGGATGAAAACTTGCCACCCCTTAAATGGCCACTGGCTCGTGTTGTCGAGCTTGTTGCTGGTGCTGACGGCGTTTCCCGAGTAGCTGTTCTCAAGACGTCAACGGGAAGAATAACGAGAGCTGTGCGCAAGTTGTGTGCGCTTCCGAAAGAGGATGCTGTTGAAAGCCCGTGTCTTTCAACGGGGGGAGAATGTTTGGTTACGCATGTATCCGCGCCAAACAACAACTAAAGCAGCTTCGCTCTTAATATTTAACCTTTCGATAAGTTATGTTCTGCGCAGCATAAGAGCAAATTAACGCAACTGTCATAACTGTTGTTTTGCATATGC
Source organism: Scaptomyza cyrtandrae (assembly GCA_035044605.1). Taxonomy (NCBI): domain Eukaryota; kingdom Metazoa; phylum Arthropoda; class Insecta; order Diptera; family Drosophilidae; genus Scaptomyza; species Scaptomyza cyrtandrae. The sequence continues at coordinate 23,883 of JAWNNS010000081.1, forward strand.
TCATCGGACTTTCTTTGTATAATTTTTTCTGTTGCTTGCCCTTGGCCTTAGCTGAGCGCAAGCAGCAGCTGCAATTCGGCAGCTTATCAGTTCTGTTTAATCGATCGGGAATTCAAGTCGCGGCGCGGTATTCGACACCACTTGCCAAAATATAATTCGTTAACTAAATCTGCACAGCTCAACTCGGAGCTTACAATTAACAATTATAACTATTTTAAGTTTGGCCACGAAGGCAAATAAACTACATTGATATAAATGCAAATTTCGGTGCATTTTTATTAATTCATTGTGAACAATTCGATAGCTATTGAAAAAGCTCAATAGCTCAACATATATTTTTCGGATTATTAGTCTTGATTTTGTCGATTCTATTCCAGGATATATATTTAAAATAAACTAATCTGTTTTAATTGAATCGCGATTGCTTATGCTGGATATATTCGTCATGTTCCTTTTAGAATTTGATATCCCACAAGATTAAAGTTTATATCTTATTTCTTATATCTTATCGCTTATAGCGTATCGCTTTTATCGTTTCGCTTTTATCATATCGCTTATATCTTACTGCTTAGAGCCTATTGCTTTTATCGTATCGCATATATCGTATCGCTTATTTTGTATTTCTGTTAGTAGCTAAACTCAGTATTCATTGCGGTGGTCCGTAGTGCTGAAGATTTAGTAGCCTTAGTTGGTAACGCTAACGAGGCCGTATCGTGTGTCATCTGTAACGACTCTAGTGCCGAGACGGTAGCTACGGAAACTAGATGTAGACATCGTTTTCATAAACTATGTTTGTCTCAATGGTTGCGTAATCACAACGACTGCCCAAAGTGTAAGCAGCCGTTCACTGTATCGCAGAGTTTAGATTAGATGCTTCTGCCGCTAATCAAACAGGTTCTGCTACACGTAGACCAGTTACGAAAGCGATTAATCGTAACACTACAAATTTGCGTCAACAGGTCAGTTCGCAGTTAGGAGGCAACACAAACAATAGTGCAGTGAAAAACGTAGAAGTATCAGAAAGTCGTATCCAGCAGGTTATTACGAGTTCCTTGGAAGGCTTTCGTAGTAGTATTGCTTCATCTGTGGCTGATCAAATCCGTTTAATTCATCAATTTGTCTTCTAGGGCTCGAGAGAATCGAGAAGAACCTCAGCTAGAATGGGAGAATGACATCCAGATCAGTGGAAGGCATATGAGCTTTGAGCAAGGAAACTTTACGAGAGATAAGCAAGGTCCATCTCGTGAGAATAATAACAACAGTAATTATTCGATAGATCGTCCGGATAGGATTTCTAATGTTATCTCCAACTGAAATACAATTTTCAGGGGCTTCGAATGACATCCCCATTGAAGACTTTATTAATTGCGTCAAGTGTCTTACCTCTCAATATTTTGAGAACAATTTCCAGTTGTTACACCAGTTTGGAAATTTACTTTTTAAAGGCCCAGCCCTTGTCTTCTAATGGCGAATACATAGAACTGTGGGTCGTATGGGATGGCATGAGTTGTGCCACCGTTATAGAAAAAGATACCAAGACCAACGAACTGATCGAGATACCAAAAATGTCATGCGATGTCACAAGCAAGGCGGAAATGAAAATTTTGATGAGTTCCTTGACGCGGTGCTAGCAATAGCTGATTCTCTTCGAGAACCCATGTCAGAGACAGAATTAGTCATAGAAGTAAGGCATAATTTGAAGCCTGATTTAATTCATAAACTTCTTCATGTCGAAACTCCAAATCTTGTAATTCTTCGCAAGGAGTGTCATCGTCATGAAGAATTCTTTCGAAATTTACGATCCAAGCCTGTCGTTCGTACAAACGTGCCGAAATGTTATGTCAACGAAGTGGTGAGTGAAGCAGCCACTGACGAGTTGACTGACACTGACATCAATGTTGAAGAAATATGTGCACTTCGCTTAAGCGAGAAACTAAAATGTTGGAACTGTGATGAGCAAGCTCACAGATACCATGACTGTCTAAAACCACGTCGAGTTCTCTGCTATGGATTTGGACTATTAAATATGTATAAGCCGAATTGTAGCCATTGCAAATCAAAATCGGAAAACTCTTTGAAGGATGTTTATCGAGTTCCGAAAACGAACATCCGACAATAGCTTTGGATAATAAGACAAACGTACCAGACGAACATTTATCATTACAAGACAAATCTTATTTACCTGACGTACCTATTAAATTATCTGAAATACCAGATCAATCTCAGAATGTTTAAGCCGTATCATGTTCGTTTGCGATAGTATAGAGAGCGCAAAGCAGTCATCTTAAATGTGGATGCTGTTAAAGTTCAAAAGACTCGTTCTGCCTTGCGTATGAAAAACTTTTGGTGTAATAAACATCGCCTAAATCTCTACAAAATATCCTCAATTATAAATAAACCCTGCGACATTAGACCCTTTACTGAGATAAAGTTTTTGGGAAACCATATTTAGCACTTTTGGAAGCGCTGCCCATAAGAGCGTTATTGCTGCAGACTTGGCTAAACACCTTATCTCAGAGCCGATAAAAGTCGAGAAATTGAATGGAGTGGCTTCAGACAGCCGATGGTCAGAAGCAGGTAGTGGCAGGTTTAGTGCACATACCTGTAGCGTTCAATTCTTTAAAAATTGATTTCGAATTTTTGATTGTACATTTCATCAAACAAAGTGTAATATGTGGAATGGATTTTTGGAAAGCCTTTGGCATTTCAATCCAATCTGCATATGTTGTGAATGAAATCAAAAGCACCAATGAAGAAATTTCAAGCAAGGACGAACTTGATTCAGTTCAAAGAAAAAAAATACAATCGGTTATCGATAACTTTGCTTAATCGGAACGTAGTGGTCTTGGTGAGTCATTTACGGTTGAGCAGGAGATCGACACAGCAGATGCCAAACCAATAAAGCAAAAGTCTTATCCCTTTGTCCCCTGCTAAAGAAAAATGATTATGTGAAGAAGTTGATCGAATGATACAACTAGGCGTCATTGAAGAAGCTCCGACATCCCCATGGTCTTCTCCAGTTACATTCGTTGTTAAACCCGGGAAGGTTAGATTTTGTTTAGATGACCCAGGAAGGTTAGATTTTGTTTAGATGCGCGAAAGTTAAATGCTATTACTGAAAAGGATGCGTATCCGATGCCAAGTCTTGATGGACTTATAAGTAGACTTCCTCCAGTGCATTGCATATCCAAAATCGATTTAAGAGATGCATTTTGGCAAATTCGTTTAGATGAAAACTCACGCATAAAAACAGCTTTTACGATTCCAAATCGACCCCTATACCAATTCAAACGGATGCCGTTGGGCCTTACGAATGCTCCACAAACTATGTGCCGATCAATGGACCAAGTCATTCCATATCAGTTAAAATCTCATGTCTTTGTATACCTTGATGATCTTTTAGTAATGTCCTCAAGTTTCGACGAACACTTGAAGCATTTAAATACTGTCTCAACGCAGTTACGCCACAGCTGGACTAACAATAAACGTTAAGAAAAGTCAGTTTTGATATGTCGTTGGAGAAGGTACTTTGCATCTTGGCCCTGATAAGATTCAAGCTGTGGATGAAGGTACTTCGTCCGCATATTAACGCCTGATAAGAGTTCAGAATCTCGTAGGAATGCAATGTACCGAATTGTTGCGTGGAAAATCATTCGAATGGAATGACCAAGCTCAAGCAGCGTTCGTAGAAATCAATCACAAGTTGTGCACTGCTCCGTTTTTAATACATCCGAATTATGAGAAACCTTTCATTCTACAAATGATGTTTCTTTATATGAAATAGGAGCGGTACTAGCTCAAGTTGATGAGTCAGGATGTGAACGACCAATAGCATACCTGTCAAAAAAGTTAAACAAGGCTCAGCGTAACTATACTGTTATTTATTATTATGATAAAAATATTTCGCATGTACATCGAAGGTCAATCTTTCAAAGTCGTTACCGACCACGCAAGTCTTCGTTGGTTAATAACCAAGCAGATCTGAGTGGCAGATAAGCGCGACGGGCAATCAAATTGCAAGGGATTTCTTTCGATATTGAGTATCGAAAAGGTAGTGACACTGTCGTAGGTGATGCGCTTTCACGGTGTTACGAAGAGGTTGACGATATTGCCACCCTCGAATTAGATAATTTTCCGGAAATAGATTTAGACTCAGATGCTTTTCAGTCTGAAGAGTATTGCAAGTTGAGAGACAACTATCAGGAAGTGAATCCCCCTGATGTTAAAGTCATAGATAAGTTTATTTATAGGCGTAGTATTATGTGTGAAAACAGTAATGATGATGGTTGGAATCTATATGTTCCAGAACTACTGCGTGAACAAAAGATACGTTCAACACACGATCAGCCTTCGTCTAGTCATTGTGGCATAGCCAAATTCTTAGAGCGAATTCGGCGAAGATTCTATTGGCCGAAAATGATGGTGGATGTACGTAGCTATATAGACAAGTGTGATATATGCAAGACAACCAAGTATCCTGTGTTTTAAAACCGCCCACGGGTAGTCAAGTGTCTAGCGAGAGACCGTTTCAAAGACTATATAATTATTTTAAAGGACCTTTTCCGCGTACGAAAAATGGAAATGTTGGCATTTTCATAGTACTTGACCATTTTTCAAAATTCACATTCCTCAAAGCGGTGAAGAAATTTAATTCACAAGTGATAATTGATTACTTGAGGAATGAGCTTTTAACATGTTTTGGAGTGCCCGAAATAATTGTCATGATTTTTCTACTTTCATTTCACAATTTAGTATTGAACACATACACGTTACGCACCGGAGCTTATGCTCACTAGTCAAACGCAGCGGAAAGGGTAAATCGGTCCATAAACGCAGTCCTAAGAGCCTATATTCGTACTGATCAGAGACCCAGTGTCAATTGTGCATTACGCAATTCCCTTCATCAGTCTGTTGGAATGTCGCCTTATCGTATGCTATTATGCCAATACATGATTGTACATGGCCAAGACTATAAGTTATTGCGGAAACTAAAGGCGCTTAGTGATGGTACGCAACAGCTGAATCGAACGGATGAATTTCTTGATATCCGCTCAAACATAGAAAAGAACCTAACAAAAGCCTATACGAAAAATCAGAATACGTATGACTTACGTTGTCGACTTCGATTATTTGAAGTCGGCCAAGAAGTCATTAAGCGTAATTTTACTTTGAGTAATGCGGCCGCTACTTATAGTGCAAAATTAGCGCATTAAAGCAAAGCTTGGACACTCGATTTATTTAATCGAAGACCTAAATGGCAAAGAGTTGGGAAGATTTCATGCCAAAGACTTGTGGTAATCGATTCCATCTTCACCCTTTTTAATTCTTTCCAGCTTTTATCTTCACCCAGTGGGTAGCGATCAAACCTGTGGGGGGTGGTGTAAGGGTTGCGCTGCCAACACATGCAGCGGCAGCTTCACTCATTTCCGCTATGACAAGTGCAAACAATACTTTCGTGCTAGCAGATGCGCATATTAAAAATTAATCTGCGAACATCCAGATTGAACTTGGACTTATTTGAATTAAAATTGTGCTGTATGCATCAGCTGCTCAAGCAAAGATTGCTGCAGCAAATATTGCCGGGAGGGATAAGTTTTTGAGCCGTTTCAACCTTTTTTTTTCTAAGATAAGCTTGTGCCAAAAGTGTTATACAGTGTTTTGTTGTTTTTTCAGACAAGTGAAACTTGTGGTGGCTGGTGGTGAGTTCAACCTTTGTTTTTTGCAAGACAAGTGAAACTTGTGGTGGCTGGTGGTGCGTTCAACCTAAACCAAAGCCACCGTCCCTACCAAACCGTTTTAAGCGCCTCCCGCGGCGCATTACACCATTAGAGGCCTGTAAGCTTCGATTAGAGGCATGATATAAGCCGTTGGAGAATGGATAAGGCTTAAAATAGGTTACGGCCTACCTATATAGCCGGTAGCTGAGGCCTAAAAGAGGCCCAGGCCTTTCTACACGTACATAGCCGGTTGCAGAGGCCTAAGGCGTTAAGAAGCGCCTACACCCCACTTCTCTACACATGCGTTACCATAAACGAACTAAGCGATGGTAACTGCGATGCGTTTTGAGGATATTTGAAATCGAAGGAATAAGTTTTGGGTTTAATAATTGACGAATTTTTATACTTATGATTTTTGTAACCTTTACTTTAAAGTTATGCAAATTTTGGTGTTTAATATACACACACACTCATCAAAACACACACACACTCATCATTACACACCCCCACTCATCAATACACATGCATACAGATACACACCTTGTCGTCATCAGGCCTGCTGACATCGATGGATTTTGCGTGAGTACGGCCTAGCCGAAAACAAAGAAAAATGCAGTGTGAATTAAAGAAAAATAAAAAAATGATTAAGAAAATTTAAAAACAAAAACATAAAAAAATCCGAACAAATAGATAAGACAAAAACAAACAAACAACAAAGCGCGCATTAGGAAATAGAGTTTAAAATAAATAATAAAATTAGTTTACAGAAATTATACATATAAAAACAAGTAAGAAGGCTCTAGTCGAGAAATCCCGACCAGACGATACCCTGATCCCTATAATTTACGCGTACAGTCAGTGCTTGCAAGTATGTGTGTGTGTGTGTGTACGCACATACTGCATACTCAACTTCAAAGTTCAATATCTCCGGGGTTTCTTAACCGATTTCAATGAAAATTTCACAGATTGTCATTACTTTGTTTAATATTTCAAATGCCATCTTAAAGTTTTCAAAATTCAAGATTTTATTGTTACTTTGTATTGTATTGTATATCGGAAACGGGATGAGTTAGCGAAAATCGAAAACAAACTTGTACTGCCTAGGGATTAGGCGAGCTTAAGCTCCAAATCTGGAGTCTCTAGCTCTTATAGTCTCTGAGATCGACGCGTTCATACATACAGACGGACAGACGGACATGGCTGTATCGACTCGGCTGTTGATGCTGATCAAGAATATACGTGTATATACTTTATGGGGTCGGAGATGCTTCCTTCTGCCTGTTACATACTTTTGCACAAAACCATTATACCCTTTTTTCCCATTTTTAATGGGTTTAGGATGTAATTATAAGTGTAAGAACAATGGTAGAAAAATTAGTTTAATAAGAAACACAAGCACAAAATGAAGTTAATATTAAGCCATGAAGGCATTATTAAGTAAATGTTGAAAATGAGTAATTTAAATCTTGTTAATTTGGGCACCAAGCTCTTCACCTTCCACACACTTCAGTTTACTTGACTTTGGTCTTCCCAATTTCCCTTATTGTCTACGATTTTTATGATTTGTGAAGCGTGTCAAACAAATGGCTATTTCGAAGACCCCACACCAATTTCCCTGAGCACGGCCGGAACCGTATAGTAGACAGAGAATAGCCAAGACAGCAGTGTCGTACACGTTACAAGGTTTGAATTCAAATTTAAATTTGAATAAATGTGAAGAAAAGATTTGGATCGATTCTTGAACCCTCACAACAGTTAAGTGGAATGATATACAAAAATTTATTTGTGGTAGACAGTTAGTTAAAGGGGCAGCATGAGCCTAAACAAAGGCCAAAGTCTGACAATAATCAGGTCAAGAGTGATTCAGCGAGGCGTTGTTTCAAATGTAATCGAAACGGTCACTTCGCAAAAGAACGTAAGGAAGAAGGATTCAAATGTTTTAAATGCAATAAAGTAGGACACAAGGCGAATCAGTGTGAGGAAAAAACATTTGATAAACAAATTAAGAAGGAGTCAGCAAGTATGCAGCAGTTGCTGTCAGTCGATATAAGTAAAAAATAATTTTAGAAGTAGATATTGCGCACTTAAACATTAATTTAAAGGCAAATGTCGAAAAATTGATTGAGGATTATAAGCCAGAGCAGCCGAAATCAAGTCCAGTTGAAATGAAAACAATCTCCGACGAACTTCTAGTCTATCAGAGACCTAGACGTTTATTATACGCAGATAAAGAAGAAGCTGTTATAATTAAATCCAAAGACGAAGAGGAAGGTATTAAAAAAATTACAGAAAGTCTTTAACGTTGCACATGTGTCAGAAATATAAAGTCGGAAGGTGAAATTTCTCGGCGAAATAGTAGTGAATTCGACAAATAAACCTTCAGAAGAAAATACGTTAGCGGAAGATAATTTTTCGTTTCCTCGAGGTAAGAAAGCAGTACAACGTTATTTGGGCTTAACTTCTTATTTTCGAGGGTTCGTTAAATATTTTGAGTCCAATGCCTGACCGTTAAGTAATTTGCTAAAGAAGAACATTACATTTAAAATGGACACAATTTGGAGCTGGACTAAAACTGAAGGGGAAGTTTCTTGGTCCCTATGTTGTAGAAAAGTTAGATGACTTTGAAGGTCCGACAAATACGAACACGATTGCTGAACATATGATTAGCAGGATGGCCGAATGTAGAATTGTCAGTTCTAGCACCTGATGCCGATAACTATCTACAAGGTCTAATATTAAGTTGTTATAATCGATAGTATATCGTAGTATAAGCTCACAATTAAAGTATGTATCAAGAATAGGTGTAACTGAACCGGGTGCAGTTTGAAAAACTGCATCAAGAAATAGCGGCTCTAGAAGAAAACAAGTAAGAAGGCTCTAATCGAGAAATCCCGACCAGACAATACCCTGATCCCTATACTTTACGCGTACAGTCAGTGCTTGCAAGTATGTGTGCGTGTGTGTACGACCATACTGCATACTGCATACTCAACTTCAAGGTTCCATATCTTCGGTGTTTCTTAACCGATTTTAATAAAAATTTTACAGATTGTCATTACTTTGATTAATAATTCAAATGCCATCTAAAATTTTTTCAAATTCAAGATTTTGTTGTTGTCGATCCCATGTTTATATCGGAAACGGGATGAGTTATCGAAAATCGGAAACAAACTTGTACTGCCCAAGGATTAGGCGAGCTTAAGCTCCAAATCTGGAGTCTCTAGCTCTTATAGTCTCTGAGATCGACGCGTTCATACATACAGACCTACAGACGGACATGGCTATATCGTCTCGGCTGTTGATGCTGATCAAGAATATACGTGTATATACTTTATGGGGTCGGAGATGCTTCCTTCTGCCTGTTACATACTTTTGCAAAACTTCATTATACCCTTTTTTCCCATTTTTAATGGGATCAGGGTATAACAAGTAAGAAGGCTCTAGTCGAGAAATCCAGACTAGACGATACCCTGATCCCTATAATTTACGCGTACAGTCAGTGCTTGCAAGTATTTGTGCGTGTGTGTACGACCATACTGCGTACTGCATACTCAACTTCAAGGTTCCATATCTCCGGTGTTTCTTAACCGATTTTAAAAATTTCACAGATTGTTATTATTATGATTAATAATTAAAATGTCATCTAAAGTTTTTTCAAATTCAAGATTTTATTGTATATCGGAAACGGGATGAGTTATCGAAAATCGAAAACAAACTTGTACTGCCTAGGGATTAAGCGAGCTTAAGTTCCAAATCTGGAGTCTCTAGCTCCTATAGTCTCTGAGATCGACGCGGACAGACGGACATGGCTATATCGACTCGACTGTTGATGCTGATAAAGAATATATATACTTTATGGGGTCGGAGATGCTTCCTTCTGCCTGTTACATACTTTTACACAACTTCATGATACCCTTTTTTCCCATTACTGCAGTATGCAGTATGCAGTATGGTCGTACACACACGCACACATACATGCAAGCACTGACTGTACGCGTAAAGTTTAGGGATCAGGGTATCGTCTAGTCGGGATTTCTCGACTAGAGCCTTCTTACTTGTTACCTATAAATATTGTGACTTTTTCGTTAATAAAGTTAGTGTTTTAGTGTCTTAGCATCACCGCATTCAATACTATTCACTCATTTCTACCATCGCACTTACTGTGCGCATCGAAGGACCTCACTCTCCGTAGTCCACCTAGTTACAAGTGCTAGTTGCGACGCCACTTAGTAGTCAGTTTATGTACTGAATACTTCCCTTCAAACATACACAAACATTTTGGTGACCCCGACTAGTGGATATCTGAAATTGTCAACTAGGCGACAAAAGGATAACTAACTCATCCGAATCCCTTACTGAAGTTGTCAAGTAGGCGACAGTCAAAAGGAGAATGTGATAGACAAAAAAAATCAGTTAAAATGGCATCAGAAAAAGTAACCACCGATGAGTTACTTGATGTCCAGCAAGATGTCAGCAATCAGATTCAAAGGCTGATATCTAACTACAAAAAGGACTCCGCTGATAGAAAGTCTTAGTCCGGCTACAACAAAATCAAAGCTGATTCTCTGAATGAGAAATGGAACATTGTCCAGCAAAATGATGACGTCCTGAGAAAATCGGGCGGGCTATCACAAAATCATGGATATTTCGCCGTCTATGAGGACATACGAACAACAGTTCTGAAGTTCTTAGAAGTAATCAAAAATGACTCTGAGACCATAAATCAAGCCACAAGCAAGAAGCTTGAGATTGGCGATGGACAGCGTAAGCAACCAACCCAAGGTGATTGCGTTGTTCCGACGTCAAGGTGCAATGATCGCATCCTTATTTCGCGCATTGCACCAAAGAACTCCTATTGAGCACTCAGCACTAGAGTTCATAAAGAATCTATGGGCTCAAATTCAAGAGGTCCATTTTCGACTGTATGAGGAAGTTGAAAACTCAAAAGAAAATGGGTATGATTCAAAGGAGTAAATACAGGCAGAAATTGATGTACAAGGGGCACTAGGATCAAAAAACGGTATGCAGTGCACCAATGACATAAACTTGCCTCGCATAACAATTCCCAAATTTGATGGGGACATCTTAAAATGGACACAATTCTTTGATATGATTGCGTACATGGTACACAATACCAAAATGCTGACAATCCGGAAAATGTGGTATCTTAAAACCAGCGTGATCGGTGAGGCAGAAAGATTTATCCGCCAAATCGACTTGAAAGAGAATTACTACCTCGACGCATGGAACATCTTAATTGACGCGTACGATAACCCAAGAGACATAGCATCAACGGTATTGAACCGATTTTTGATGCAACAAACCATCAACGACAATGTAAAGTCGCTCAAGGAACTATACATAGTCACCTTGGAGTCCCTCGCATCTCTCAAGGGACTCGGATTGGACATCTCAACGATGGACCCAATATTAATAGCGGTCATACGAAATAAGCTCGACAGCACAAATAAGACACTGTACGAGCAACCAATAAGCAATTCGAAGCTAATACAAAAACTGGACAGCATGCTCCAGTTTTTCGAACAAAGATTTTGTGTTTTAGCTTGCGAAAGCAAAACACACATCAATGCCAAAAGAGACTCGACGGGAGCAACTTGTGCATCTTCTTCAACTACAAGGAAGGATTGTCTCTATTGCAAGAAGTCTAATCATTTCATATTTCGGTGCAACGATTTCCGTGCAAGGACAGCCGCTGAAAGATTGAATTGGATTCAACGACAAAAACTATGCGTCAATTGCCTCAAAGGAGATCACATGGCAAAGGCTTGCCCAAGTCGCTTTAAATGTTTTAAATGCCAAGAAAGGCACAACACGCTGCTGCATTTGGAAATTTCTTCAATGGAGAAGCAAAATCCAATTGTAGCATCAGCAAGTAGCAAAAACATTAATCTACTTGCAACAGCAAAGGTAATAGTCAAAGGAAATAATGGACAAGAAGCTACCTTCAAGACTTTGCTGGATTCTGAATCACAGATTAACGTAATATCAGAACGACTCGCCTCTTAATTATCTTTAAAACGTTACGACTCCACACTACGAATTGAAGGCATCGGTGGACAACCAAAGGCAAGTAGAGCTTGTGTAAGAAAAAGATTGGAACATGCCAGTAACCATACCGTTGGCAGATCCCCAATTCAACAAACCGGGAAAAATCGAGATGCTCGTCGGTGCGGAACACTATTACGCACTGTTGCTCCCACAACAACACAGAATACCCTCTGGTCCAATCATGCAAAAGACCAGATTGGGATGGGTGATGGCTGGAAAAATAAAGGAACCAAGGATGTCAGCAGCCATTTGTGCAGTAGCTACAGGAGAAGAAACGAATACCCTAATGGAACGATTCTGGACCCTAGACAAGCTGGAAACAGCAGAAAGGCATCGTACACCAACCGAAAAAGATTGCGAGAGCCATTTCATTAGAACTTGCAGACTGCTTCAGATGGGAGATTTATCGTGAAATTGCCGTTTGCTGAACATTCTTCAGCCCTGGGGCCCTCGTTGGAGATTGCTGAAAGAAGATTCCTCGCACTGGAAAGAAGGACAGATACAGAAATCTGGAAAAGATATGTGGACTTCATGAATGAATACGAAGAATTAGGTTACATGAAGGCTGTTCCTCGAAAACTCCTTCCATCAAAACATTATTTCATCCTTCATCATTGTGTGCTGAAACATAACAGCAGCACCACAAAGCTAAGAGTAGTTTTTGATGCATCCTGTAAAACGTCAACGGGAAAATCATTAAATGACATACTGCAAGTAGGACCCACGGTGCAAAGTAATCTCATGTCAATTCTACTGAGATTCAGAACACATAAATACGTATTTACGGCAGACATCGAAAAGTTGTATCGCCAAATATGGATAAACCCTGAACACCAATTTAATCAAATGATAGTTTGGAGGAATAATCCAAATGTTGAGTTGAAATACTATCGATTAAAAACGATTACATATGGAACAACAGCGGCTCCGTTTTTAGCAACTAAGTGTCTAAATCACTTAGCCTCACTTCATCTCAGCAGATCACCATTAGGATCATTTGCACTAAGGGATGACTTTTACGTAGATGATTGCCTCACAGGAGCAGACTCAATACGAGAAGAAATACAAATTCGAAAGGAGTTGGTTAAAATACTGCTCCCTAACGGATTCAAATTACGCAAATGGTGCTCAAACAATGAGCAAATTCTTAAAGGAATTCCCAAGGACGACATTGTAAGCGACATTAAACTTGACGAAACACTGGAGCACTACAGTGCTAAGACATTAGGTCTTATTTGGATGCCAAACAAAACAGCACAGCAAACCGGTTGACAAAGCGTGTTGTTTGCTCGGAGCTGGCACATGTCTTCGACCCTCTAGGCTTGTTCGCTACAGTCGTGGTGAAGGCAAAAATCTTTATGCAACGACTCTGGGAATCAAAACTCAACTGGGATGACGAACTACCTACGAATCTTCAGAACAAGTGGAAGGATTATAGAGAGGACTTGCAAAGCCTCAATTCAATGCAAATTCCAAGACTCATATACGATGGAAAAACTCCAGTCTTGAAGGAATTGCACTCATTTTTGGATGCGTCAGAGCAGGCATATGGAGCAGAAATATATGTGCGCGCAACGTACAAAAACAAGCAAATATCTGTGCGTTTATTATGCTCAAAGTCTCGAGTGGCTCCAACCGCTAAACAGTCACTACCTCGTCTACAATTATGTGCTGCATTATTAGGTGCTGAGCTCGCGGACAGAATTCGACGCGATCTTAACCTTGACGCCACCGCAGTGCCAGGATATTTTTGGTCGGATTCTACCGTTGTTCTTTCATGGATCAATGCACCGTCTTCAACATATCATACGTTTGGGGCCAACCGAATAGCGAAAATTCAGGCAGTGACAAGTCAAAATAATTGGCGACATGTATCGTCCGCCAACAACGCAGCAGATGTGCTTTCAAGAGGAATATCTGCACGAAAATTACCCGAGCACAGTCTATGGCTCTATGGACCACTCTTTTTGCATGGTACTCCAGACAAATGGACAGCCCCTCCCATCATCTCTCCGAGCGATCTAGAGAGGAAAACAAAGCATATAAGCTTAGCGGCATCTAATTCAACAATAGGCGAAGAGTTGTATACTTGTCGACACAGCAACTCACTCTTCAAGTTACAACGCATTGTGGCTTACATGTTGCGATTCTGCTACAAGCGATACAGGTCAGCAACTACAACGCTGTGTAAAATAGAACTGGACCGCGCTCGCAATATAATTCTACAGACAATACAGCAAGCTGAATTTACAGCTGACTTTAAAAGTTTGAAGCGCCACAACACAGCGGATAAAAAGAGTCCTATCTCATCGTTGTCACCATTACAAGGCTCAGATGGACTCATGCGAGTTGGAGGTAGATTGGAGCAAGCCCCACTCCCGTTTAAAGCAAGGCACCAGATTTTGCTGCCTTATAACGATCTAATAGTAAAGATGATATTGCGAGAACTGCATGAAGACAACATGCACTGCGGTGCTCAAGCCTTACGAACTATGTCGAGAAACATCGTTCACAATTGTGTGAAGTGCAACAAGGCAAAACTCAAGTTAATGAACCAAATTATAAGCAATTTGCCAGCCGATCGAGTGACACCAACACGCCCGTTCCTCACTACAGGCGTGGACTATTGCGGACCAATCTGGATTCATCATAAAGTTCGCGGAAAAAGACCAGATAAAGCATACATAGCCGTATTCTGCTGCTTCTCCACTAAAGCGATCCATCTCGATCTGGTTAGCGATCTGACCACAAATGCCTTTCTAGGAGCCCTGCGACGCTTCCTAAGCCGCCGCGGAAAATGTCAAACAATTCATTGTGACAATGCCACCAACTTTGTTGGAGCAAACAACCAACTAAAGGAACTAGGAGGATCAATATTTGGCGAAAGGGCTCTGGTTGAGATCATCAATCATTGCAACAAAAAACAAGTTGCCTTCAAATTCATACCGCCAAGCGCGCCATCATTTGGAGGTCTATGGGAAGCTGCAGTCAAGTCTGCAAAACGTCTACTGGTTACCACGACAAATACCGCATCTCTAACATTCGAAGAATTAATGATCACCGTGATCATCGAAATTGAAGCGATTCTAAACTCTCGTCCAATTTCACCAATGTCAAACGACCCTACGGATAGAACAGCCCTCACCCCAGCACATTTTCTGATTGGTGAAACGTTGACTGCTCCCCCCGATGTCAACACAGACCGCAACGAAAGTTCGTTACTAAAACGGTGGGAACTAGTATCCAGGCACAAGCAAGGATTGTGGAGACAATGGTCGGAAGAATATGTGCAATAATTGCAAGCCAGACATAAGTGGAAGGCCGCCAAACCCAATATCAAGGAAGGTATGCTTGTTCTAGTCATGGAAGACAACATACCTGTGATGAGTTGGCCAATAGGACGCATCGTACGCACATATCCAGGCCAGGATAATCACGTTCGTGATGCCTCAGGCATCTACAAACGCCCTATAACCAGGCTTGCGCCGTTGTTCCCAGAAGATATGGCCAAAAAACGCCCGATCAAGGACCCCGAGGACACAGAAAAAACTGATGCGCCTCCCGTTCAACAAAAACGGTTAATGTCGCCATAACCATAACCTCGTCCTTGTTAATCCTGCTCTTTATGTTACCCTTGGTACTGACTGACTCAGTATCTGTGATGCGGTTTGACTCAAAACCTGGAACAACAAAGAGAGCGGTATCCGAGTGGACCATTGTAATATGTTATGAATTGGAACCATACTGGCGCGACATGAAAACATTTGATTCAGAAATAAACGAATTCAAATACATACGCCCAGAATTAAATAACAATCTTATATGTGATACAAATGACAAATCCACTTATGCAACATACACGCAAACGCCGCTCCACATTCGATGAGTGGGTAACATTACGAATAGTCTACTTGGAGTATTAGACTCAAACTACGCTAATAAAATGACCAAGGTGATAGAGAAGGTAAAAACGAACGAAGAATTTTTACTGACCTTACTGAAAAAACAAACTTCAGTACTTGACTCATCCATTAATATTGTTAAGAAGACAAGATCTGCATCGGACAAGCGGCTGAAACTACTTGAACAGCAAGTTGCTATCAATAGCCAAACCAGGGGAAAATATACTGGTGCCCGTCTCACGAAGACTTACCTGGCGTTAACAAACATAGGGATAAATTCATGGGACTCACAACAGATGATCTACACCGTTGCCGTACGTTACCAAATGAAGAATACATATGCTTTGACCATCAAGCTATGTATAGCTATGTATAACAACAAAACACCAACATGTGTCAAGTAGCTCACAGAGCATAGTTGAGATGGTATGGACAAAAACGCACCATCCTAATAACTGGAACTTTGCAACGCATTTTGTAATGGAACTACAAGCCGTATGCAATGGAACCTTATCTTCTATACAACTAAATGACACCGGACTACTGTCGCTTTCATCAGGCTGTACTGCACGCAACTCAGAAATAAGCATCAGCACCTTCAACATCATTACAAGTCAAGTGAAAAAAGGCTATGCTCACTTTGGCGAAACAATCAAGCCAGACACAACTCAAAGACCTCTACCAAATCTCAACATGTCAGAGAACCAGATACACGAAGATAAGGATCTGGACGACGTGCAGCTTAAATTGAACGCACTCAACAAGCAAGAACTGCCCGACCAAATAAGTTCAGTACAACATCATCATATCGCCGCCTATACTGCTTTGGTGGTATCCGTCTTAGTGCTATTTGCCTATGCACTACGGAAGAAACGCTTCTGAACTTTGCAACCAATAGCTACAAGGAATGCGGCTGCAGCCGTGCCATCAGCATCCCCAAAACGATTCACACTGGATGTAGATGATGGTTGATCACCGATTCAACGGCCGGGAGAATGTATTGGTGCATACAAGTCAACACGCATTTAAATCATATAGCATAAACCAATTATTTAAGAAATGACACACAATTGTCAACACAATTAAAACTATTTCAAAACCATACACATTACCACATATTTGTTGACACAATTAAACTTGTATTCGATACCATAGGTCACAAAACTCATAGCGACAAAATATCGCTGACTACACAGAATATCGCTGACTGCACAATATGCGTTATTAGCGCAGCGGTCAGCCAACCCGGTATTTGCAAAATATGAAATTCTGCATAAGCAAGCAATTGCTGAGAACTCAATAACCCAATTTAACTGACATTACAAACATGTAAACTAAGCTATTTTTACCTATAAATATTGTGACTTTTTCGAGGGGCAGCGAGTTTTCTTCGTCGTAAGAAAGCTGTTGTATAGCTCGAATAGCCGCAGGTTTTGTGCCGTATGTAACAGTGTTTAAGGTGTACACCTGACTTTACCGCTCGCTTTGTCACGCCATAGGATACATTGAAGATATTGGTCTGGGTGACTTAAGCGAATACAACGTTACATCTTGCAGATATCGCAGCACACGGCAACCTTGTAAAATTGAAATCGAAATTAAGTGTTGAATATTTTCGGTTCTATAGATGGTCCTGCGAATAATAAATCGTTTAAGGACAATCCTGATGTGTTTTTTGCGGAGCCATCAAAAACGACTCGCAACTTGGTCGTAGTACTGTCTAGCTTCTGCACGCAATAATGAGTCAAAAATTATTGGGGGACAGCGGATTGCTTGGAGCCTAAAGTCATGTGCTTCAAATCAATGTATTCCTTCATGAATGCAACATACTGCGATTTTAAAAATGCATTTTTCGACAGGTTCGATTCCAGTGTGTTGAATCGACGTAGGACGCGGAAGCGATCCTTGGCTGGAAGCCGAACAGCGTACTCGCCTGACTCAAGTCGCGAATGTAGTGCGCTTGGTTTAAATTAATGCCACAAACTATGCAACGGAATAATTCCAGCACAGTTTCGCCATTGGCTAGCGCCATCTATATTCCGTGGTCAGCGCCACCTATGGCTAGTCAGCTGATTAGGTGAGCGCTGATAATTATAGAAATTCAGCACTTGCATTGCTCGGGTCACCACCGATCGCGAGATGGGGCTTCATCCCCGATGCCGGTCGTGGCCTCGCTCACTCTTGCTAGTACCGTCAAAGCAGTCAGTCGCGACTCGATTTTTGTGTGCCGCCTCCTGATACATAAACCACGCAACAATTTAATAAGTGGCACCAACAAATGGCAGAGAAAAATTTTTTAAACTAGCTAGCCAATTTGACACTTTTTTTCTCAACTTGTGCAGTCGCCGCCGAGAAGCAACAACAAAAATTTTAATTTTAATTTTACGCTAAGATCCCCTGGGGGACAACCACGCGGAGTGATGAATATAACAGAACTCGAACTTGTAGTGCAAATGTCCCCTAGCTACCCCGCAAAAAACGTAGCTAATCGCCTTGGCTAACAGCCAAAAAAAAAGGACCGAAAAAAAAATATGTAATACAATTTTTTTGAGTGATCACGCGGAGACTTAAACCGCGGACCCCTCCGATTTGGAACAATATAATAGAGTCAAAAACAAGGAGAAAAAGTAATCTCGCGGAAATCGAACCGCGGACCCCTCCGATTTGGAACAATATAATAAAGACAAAAAAAGAAAAAGTGATCACGCAGAGATTTGAACCGCGGACCCCTCCGACTTGAACAATATAATAGAGACAAAAAATAAAAGAAAAAGTGATCACGCGGAGATTTAAACCGCGAACCCCTCCGACTTAAAACAATACAAAAGAGTGATCACGCGGGTACTTGAACCCAGCCTCCCCGTCCAGCCTAGGGTCATCGTTCTCCTTGTTCACTATTCGAGGCATTATTCAACCCCCACACTGAAAGAAAACTGGGAGTTATAATTTAAAATATTTTGTTAATAATTTAAGCCAATCAATTCGAACAAAATAAAGAAAAATATATATAAAAATAAGAAGAAATAAAATAAAACAAAATAAAATACAATAAAAATAATGATGATATAAACGAATTAAAACAAATAAATATCAAACTATAAACTAACATAAATAACAAAAGTATTTTAGTATTAACAAAAAAAATAAAACAAAACCCGCCTAATTATCATGCAGCTCTCACCAACGGCAAAAGATCTTTTGGACGTCGAGGAGACCATGTAAGTGCATTCCTTGAACTATCCTATTATTTTTCTTGTTTTATTTTTCTTCGAAGCAAGTGATCAAGTGATACAGTGAAAAAAAATAAAAATAAAAATAAATAATTTTTTTGTTGTTTGCACATATATTGCGCTTTATAGTTCACAAGAATAAGCCATCTGCCTAAAAGTATGCCACCGAAATCACCTGATCACTTCCGCCTTAATTAATAAAAATAAAAATAAAAAAAAATAAAAAAATGTAAAAAAAATTATATAAATATATGAAATGAATTAACTAAAATAGTACTTAATACTGTTGTGGTGGATAAATAACAATTAGTAAACTAATTTAATTTAATAAAATTTTTTGCCTTATATATACAAAAAAAAAATTAAAATAAATTTAAAATAAATAAATTAATAAATAATAAATAAATAAAAAAAAAATAAATAAACATTAATAATAATAAATATATGAAATTAATTAACAAAAAACAAAAAAAAATTGTTATATTTATTTTAATTTAATTAATTTTGTTTGCCTTATAAAAAAAATAAATAATAAATATAAAATAATAAATTTAAGTTAATAAATTTTTCGAATTTGAATTTGAATTCCCTAGTATCCTCATAAATATTTTTTTTTTTGAATTGAATTGAGGTTTAAAGAAGAAGTCACTGGCAAATGTAAAATAGGAATTTAATTTTGTTCCGTTAAAATGTTTAAAAAGAATTAAATAAATACAATTAAGTACAGTACGCTGATAGGAAAATATGAAACAATAGTTGTTTAATATATATAAATTTAATTAAGGTTTTCCTATCACTTAGATTTATCTGAACATTCCTAATAATAATAAACTGAATCTATGTAACTTTTCCTTTTAAAATGAACCAATAATTTTGTTTTCTTTTGGGGAGTCATGCAGCGAAGAAATGTGAGAAGTAGGAACTAGTAGGTCGTTTGGCTTAGGGATCCTCCCACAAATAATGTAAAGGAATAGGAGGATCATGGTAGGGTGGGCAACAGCTGGACCCAACGACTTATATGAGAAGTGTTTCTGTAGTCCTGTCCTTGCGTTTCCGCACCCCCTGTTTAGTTGAATTACTATTGCCCGCAAACGATTTGTGATTGATAACATGAGCACCGCGAGATCGTAGTATTAGAAAATAAAAGAAATGGAACCTGCCCCTTCTACCGATCATAAAGCCGGAGCCAGCGCGTGCACCCTCTCTAATATTACTCCAATTTCCATCTTCTCGTTTCACACGTTATATGCTACAGTATTATTAATTTGGCACACAACGTGGGGCCCGAACACCCGTTCGGCACCCGAAGGTCTTGTTCGGTTAACCCCAACCCCAACAACCCAACTTCCCATACCATAGTAATTCACTGTGATAGTTAACTTAATTGGTTTTTATGAGTATATGTCAATAGATGTTATTGAGTTTGCGGAGAATTGAGCTGCAGTCATCCCTGTTGATTATCTACACATAACTACCATTACATCCCCTCCATCCCTCCATGTCTCCTTCGGTAAACTAAGGTAACTCTTGCTGGACAAGGCTAATGTGTTTTTTATACACATTTTCCGCCGCGGAGTCCCCATCCCTCCATGTCTCCTTCGGTAAGCTAAGGTAACTCTTGCTGCACAAGGCCAATGTGTTGTTTATACACATTTTCCGCCGCGGAGTCACCGGAAGTTTAGCGAATTCCCCTTTTTGTTATTGGTTTCTATGTGTATATGTCGATAGATGTTATTCAGTTTGCGGAGAATTGAGCTGCAGTCATCCCTGTTGATTATCTACACATAGCTACCATTATAGCACCTTCATCCCTTCTTATCTTATCTTACCTTACCTAATCTTATCTTACCTTATCTCATCTTATTTTATCTTACCTTATCTTATCTTCGTCGGTAAAATTAGGTAACTCTTTCAGGCCAATGTGTTGTTTATACACATTTTCCGCCGCGGAGTCACCGAAAGCTTAGCGAATTCTCCTTTTGTTGTCAAACCTACTGGTTTTAGTTATTTCGTGGAAGGTTGGACTGGTTGACCTATTGACCTTCAGCCATCCCCTATAACTATTATCACTAGGTTAACTAAACCCAAGCTGGTAGTTTTGTTTTATGCAGATACCAGCGCCCAGAAAGCCATAATAAGGCGAATTTGCTGGACTAGGATAAAGCAATATATTTTTGTAATCCGCCGCAATATGAAAAATTAGGCTTAAAACATCCCTTCCTTTTTTTTCCTACGTATTTCTCATATAAGTGTTGTACAAGTCGACTTAAGCGTTTTCGTTTGCATGACTCCTAGTCAATTATCGTTGTTTTGCTTAATTTGTATTACAAATTTCCGTGTTATTATTATATAATTTATATCTGTATGTTATATCTAGTCCAATACGAGTCCAAGATATAGTAGAATTCAATTTACTTTAAGATTTCTGTTGAGATGGTTTTGTCACATAGCGTCGAGAACCTAACGACAGCCAGTGACACAAGAAAACATTGCTGTGTTTGCGCAGAGATAATAGTATACCCATCTCAGTTGTTGGCCACATCGTGTGTACACAATTATCACAGATCGCGTTTCCACACCCAGGTGTTGACTTCTGCGTCAACAGAAAATCTTAGTCCCCCCGCGCCATCCACTTCAAATCCAAGGTGGCACAGCTCCCTTCAGTCTCTACAAACTAGGTCGCAAGCGAGACAAAATACAAATTTCGACCAAATTAACATTCCCAACTCGGAGGAAAACAATATGTCGCAGGGTTCCACAAATATGCAGCCAGGTTTAACAAATATGGCCGAGCTGATTCAGCAATCTATAGCCGAAGGCCTAAGAGTGGCCATGGTCGAGCAGTCTCGAAGCCGACCAGACCAATAGAGTGGTCCAAGCCATATCCGATTATTTACGAATCAGTCCTATAGGAAATTTAAGGGACATATCTCCTGTGCCAAGGCACACCTATGGTTGAGGTAGAGCCCCAGACGAGTGAACAATTTTTTCGGTTGCCAATAACCATGCAACCAACCTCGGGTTCTGTACGATTCCAAACTGCAAGGAACTCAGAAGCATACCACAATTCGCCCCCCTTGGCAAACCAAACGCAGGCCGGTGTTAGGTCTTATTCCTCAGCAGTCGCGCAAGGTAGAGGTGAAGTAGGTTCAGGCATCCGACCTGATCGAGTAAGCCAAATAATGGCCAACTGGAAAATTCGGTTTACTGTAAATACTAGCATGACCATTGAGGACTTCATCTATAGGGTAGAATCGTTGACAAAGCAGACCTTGGAGGGAAATTTCGACTTAACAGCCCGATACGCTAATAATTTGTTTGACGGAATCGCCAGTGAGTGGTACTGGCGATATCATAAAAGCGTACCAGAGGTTTAATGGCCAGAGCTTTGTGCAGCTCTCCGTGGCCAATTTAAGGACGACCGAACGGACAGAAATATCAGGACTGAGATTGAGCGACGCAAACAGCGACCAAATGAATCGTTTGACGATTTCTATGGCGCAATTGCGTCATTAGCCGACAGACTGTCCGAGCCTATGTCGGAAAAATCCCTGGTAGGAACCGTAAGAACCAACTTGTTGAACGAAATTCAACACAATATATTATACGAAGAAGCTAGCTCGGTGAAGGCTCTTAGGCATTTAGTGCGTACGCGAGAAATCTTCTTGCAATCAGTAGCTAAAGGCAAACCACCACTAACCCCTTCTCGACCAATACTTCGGCAGGTTAATGCCATTTCAGAAACTGATGGTGAGAATTTGTCGGACGGAGAAGTTGAGCAAGATATTGAGTTTGAGGTCTCAGCAGTGGACATTTCGTGTTGGAATTGTGCTGGTTTAGGTCACCGCTATCAAGAGTGCATGGCAGAGCGTAAGGTATTTTGCTACGGCTGTGGGAGAGCAGATACCTACAAGCCTAGTTGCATAAACTGCAATTTAAACACAGCAAAAACTCGGCTCCGCGCGCACACCGCAGAAAAGTGCACTCAGACAATTGGTCAGCATAGCTACCAACACCGATTAGATAATCAATTAGCTGAAAATCCAACACCCCCAGATATGACTCCACCACCTGATTTGACTTTCAACACTCGTGTTGACCCACCAATTTTACAACGAAACCGGTCAAAATTGTCGACAAATTGAATGCCTTTTGTGTTTGTTGTTCTTGTTGCGTAACAGTCGTGTAAATTTTGTGAAACCGTCTACGATCACAAATGTGTATTTCTTTGATCTTGCACAACTTCATGATACCCTTTTTCCCATTTTAAATTGAAACGTCGATTAGAAAGGAATTCCTTACTAGCTTCCATTGTAGCAATACCTAATGACTTACGCCCTCATGAAAACAATAACCCTGAACTAACAAGCGCGAATCCCGCTCGCTGTGTTTCACACCAAGCGTGATTTTAGTGGAGGTTTAAATTAATGCCACAAACTATGCAACGGAATAATTCCAGCACAGTTTCGCTCACAGCTGATTAGGTGAGCGCTGATAATTATAGAAATGCAACACTTGCATTGCTCGGGTCCCCGATGCCGGTCGTGGCCTCGCGCTCTCTTGATAGTACCGTCGAAGCCAGTCAGTCGCGACTCGATTTTTGTGTGCCACCTCTTGATACATAAAACCACGTGACCAATTTAATTAGTGGCACCAACAAATGGCAGTGAAAAAAAAATCTTAACTAGCTAGCCAGATTTGAACTCGAAAACTACAAAAAAATCAAGACAAGATAAAAAAAATATATATATAATAACATTTTTTTTGAGTGATCACGCGGAGATTTGAACCGCGGACCCCTCCGACTTGAATAATATAATAGAGACAAAAAATAAAAGAAAAAGTGATCACGCGGAGATTTAAACCGCGAACCCCTCCGATTTAAAACAATACAAAAGAGTGATCACGCGGGGACTTGAACCCAGCCTCCCCGTCCAGCCTAGGGACATCGTTCTCCTTGTCCATTATTTGAGGCATTATTCAACCCCCACACTGAAAGAAAACTGGGAGGTATAATTTAAAATATTTTGTTAATAATTTAAGCCAATCAATTCGAACAAAATAAAGAAAAAAATATATAAAAATAAGAAGAAATAAAATAAAACAAAATAAAATACAATAAAAATAATGATGATATAAACGAATTAAAACAAATAAATATCAAACTATAAACTAACATAAATAACAAAAGTATTTTAGTATTAACAAAAAAAATAAAACAAAACCCGCCTAATTATCATGCAGCTCTCACCAACGGCAAAAGATCTTTTGGACGTCGAGGAGACCATGTAAGTGCATTCCTTGAACTATCCTATTATTTTTCTTGTTTTATTTTTCTTCGAAGCAAGTGATCAAGTGATACAGTGAAAAAAAATAAAAATAAAAATAAATAATTTTTTTGTTGTTTGCACATATATTGCGCTTTATAGTTCACAAGAATAAGCCATCTGCCTAAAAGTATGCCACCGAAATCACCTGATCACTTCCGCCTTAATTGATAAAAATAAAAATAAAAAAAAATAAAAAAATGTAAAAAAAATTATATAAATATATGAAATGAATTAACTAAAATAGTACTTAATACTGTTGTGGTGGATAAATAACAATTAGTAAACTAATTTAATTTAATAAAATTTTTTGCCTTATATATACAAAAAAAAAATTAAAATAAATTTAAAATAAATAAATTAATAAATAATAAATAAATAAAAAAAAAATAAATAAACATTAATAATAATAAATATATGAAATTAATTAACAAAAAACAAAAAAAAATTGTTATATTTATTTTAATTTAATTAATTTTGTTTGCCTTATAAAAAAAATAAATAATAAATATAAAATAATAAATTTAAGTTAATAAATTTTTCGAATTTGAATTTGAATTCCCTAGTATCCTCATAAATATTTTTTTTTTTGAATTGAATTGAGGTTTAAAGAAGAAGTCACTGGCAAATGTAAAATAGGAATTTAATTTTGTTCCGTTAAAATGTTTAAAAAGAATTAAATAAATACAATTAAGTACAGTACGCTGATAGGAAAATATGAAACAATAGTTGTTTAATATATATAAATTTAATTAAGGTTTTCCTATCACTTAGATTTATCTGAACATTCCTAATAATAATAAACTGAATCTATGTAACTTTTCCTTTTAAAATGAACCAATAATTTTGTTTTCTTTTGGGGAGTCATGCAGCGAAGAAATGTGAGAAGTAGGAACTAGTAGGTCGTTTGGCTTAGGGATCCTCCCACAAATAATGTAAAGGAATAGGAGGATCATGGTAGGGTGGGCAACAGCTGGACTCAACATCAGTCCAGCACAGCCAAACGGCAAACAAGGAGTGTCGCCTCCAACAACTTATATGAGAAGTGTGTCTGTAGTTCCGTTTCCAGACCCGTTTCCCCCTGTTTAGTTGAATTACTATGGTCCGCACGCGATTTGTGATTGATAATATGAGCACCGCGAGATCGTAGTATTAGAAAATAAAAGAAATGGAACGTGCCCCTTCTACCGATCATAAAGCCGGAGCCAGCGCGTGCACCCTCTCTAATATTACTCCAATTTCCATCTTCTCGTTTCACACGTTATATTCTACACGAATAATTGCGGAAAAATAACTGCTAACAAAGCGCGTCATCCTCCGACGGCGTATCTGCAGTGCCGCAACAATTGTCGATTTCCCTGAACAGCACAGCATGTGATTTGCAAGTCGAACTAGCCCAACGCAATGCAATCTGTTGTTTTCT
The DNA here is from genome assembly GCA_035044605.1 of Scaptomyza cyrtandrae. Taxonomy (NCBI): domain Eukaryota; kingdom Metazoa; phylum Arthropoda; class Insecta; order Diptera; family Drosophilidae; genus Scaptomyza; species Scaptomyza cyrtandrae. The sequence continues at coordinate 49,551 of JAWNNS010000081.1, forward strand.
GTGTTACAACTGTAGAAAGAATGTCAGCTAATTTGTTAAGCCATAGAGACGATTCGCATATGCCTGATATTGATATGTTCGAGTGGCTTAGCTCCAATTGAATTGGTTAGCGAGACGAGTAGTGACAATGTTGAGCTGCGATGCTGAGTCCAGCAGAGCTTTACAAGGTAAGAAAGTGCCAGATGGATTTCTGACATGTAAAATAGCCGTTGCGAGCAGTACGTAATCTGCTTCTGCGCTTTGTGTCGGGCAACTGAGACGTGGATAAACTTGTGTCATTGCAACACTGAATGGTACTTCTATTGGCCGTTTGCGAACGCAGCTTAGGCAGACGTGCAGCCTTTTAGCCTTTTCTTTCATTTCAGCCTTTTCCTTATAGCTCATAGTCGGAGCTAAGTTATATATCGTGGACATTTTGCCAGATAATGCATAACACACAAGGTTGAGTTTTGTTGATAATTAGCGTGTTGCAAGTTTGTACGCTAGGCTTGCCATCCTGCTTGCTAGGTTTGTGCGTTACCATGGTGAATTCCAAATTTTCCATCTTGCGGCATCTCTTCTCCAAAAGTGTAGCCATCTCAGTCCATTTCAGCAGACCTTTCAGTTGCAATGATTTTTCCCACTTCTCCTGTGTGGCTTGATCCAATTTGAGCCTGAGCAGATGCCACTGCGTGCAATGAATTAATGCTGTCACTCGATTGACGCAGATTGCTCGCCAAACCCCTTTCAACATCTGAGAGCATAAATATGAACCGTACGTCCAGTCGAGCCTGCAATTCAGATTTATCAAAATGCACAAGTTGCTCAGCAGCTAAGAACGAGTTAAATGCATTAAGTTGCCGAGTTATTGACTCTGCCTTTGTTTTGTAAAAGTCAAAATCAGAGGGCGTAGCCGCGTTTTGATTATATTCGTTCACAGACATTTTTATAATGGTTTTGTGGAAAAAAAATGTAACAGGCAGAAAGAAGTATATATATTATTGTTCAGTATCAACAGCCGAGTCGATATAACCATGTCCGTCTGTCCGTCCGTCCGTCCGTCTGTCCGTCCGTCTGTCCGTCCGTCCCTCCGTCTGTCGTATGTATGAACGCGTCGATCTCAGAGACTATAAGAGCTAGAGACTCCAGATTTGGAACTTAAGCTCGCCTAATCCGTAGGCAGTACAAGTTTGTTTTCGATTTTCGATAACTAATCGCGGTTCCGATATACACATGGGATCGATAACAACAAAATCTTGAATTTTGAAAACTTTGATGGCATTTGAAATATCAAACAAAATAATGACAATCCATGAAATTTTTATTAAAATTGGTTAATAAACACTGGAGATATAGGACACTGAAGTTTGAGTGATAGCGTTTGTAGTCTAATCTAATTATCTAATTATGCAGAAGAAGCTTAGAGTAGTTATTATGTATATACATATATGTATATTATGTATGTTATAATACTTATTAATCTTTTACTTTTACCCTTAACAACAACACAACACCACTAGAGAAAGTAAAATATATCACGTCGGGGTCACCAAATGTTTAGAGAAGGCATTATTTTTTGTTCGCCTATGTTCGAAATGTTGCAAAAGGTTTGTGATTATTTTACTAAATGTAAAACACAAAAACTCAAAACAATTAGATTGAGAGTATGAGTTTGTTTTTTAAGTTCAACTTAAATTATTGCTGCGTGTGACAATTTGATGCTAATAAAAAAGAGTATGCGAGAGAGAATGATATAAGCCATGCCAAGCAGCCAGACGATGTCTTATCTATGCAATTAGGTAAACTCCCATGTGAAAGGAAATGACAACAATTAGAGATGCGCAAGACATTCATTATGACTTAAGTTTAGTTTTTAATTTACATGCTTAAATTATATAATAGCTGCTGCCGAACTTGAAGGATGACCCAGATGGACACTGCTGCTGTGCAGATGAATGACCATAGAATATTGGCCATAGAAGGATGACCCCAGCAAGATGACCCTGCAAGCATGGCCATCGCTGCTCTGCAGCTTCGGTACGATTTAATTTCGTTTATTTTATTTATTTCTGTATTCATTGGATCACGATATCATAAGAGGCGAAACTTAAGGTGGCCAAAAAGATATAAAAGATAAGTTATTTGCCTATATATATATTCAGTCTATAAATATAATAATCACACAATTCTCTATGTTTTTCAAAAACGGCATTTTTTCTGGGCCTGCCAACAAAATGATTTAAAACCTTCTTAGAGCAGACCATTTCCTTTACCGCAATCTGATCGTAGATTTTTTTTATTTTTATACCCTGATCCCATTAAAAATGGGAAAAAAGCTAGAGACTCCAGACTTGGAACTAAAGCTCGCCTAATTACTAGGCAGTACAAGTTTATTTCCGATTTTCGATAACTCTTCCCGTTTTCGATATACACATGTTATCGAAAACAACAAAATCTTGAATTTGGAAAATTTTGAGATGCCATTTGAAATATTAAACAAAATAATGACAATCTGTGAAATCTATTAAAATCGGTTAAGGAACAGCGGAGATATGGAGCAGTGCCACAAGTACCATGAGCAGTCCATGCACAAAGCAAAAACAAATTTAAATATAGCGGCAGGCCGAGAAGATAAGCGAAAAAGAAATAAGCAATTGGTGGGCGGTAGGAGCTAATAACTCACAAAAAGGTTTCAAAATTAACAGTGGAGGGGAACTCTGGAATCTTCTCTTGGTTTACATTCTGATTGCTCCAAATAATATAGAATTGGGTCTTATGAGAGCCGATGATATTAGTCTTCTCCGATCCCGCATCGGACGTGCCCAAAGATTCAATTTATCTTTTCAGTACAAATGCGGCAACAGATTCATTTAATGTTACAAAACTAAATTCTAAGGCCACTGACCAATATTTTTCTACCGAAAGGTTACATTAAACACCGCACTTAGGGCTAGAACTTAGGGTTAGACTAAAAAGTCACTAATTTTAAAAACCACTGCCAAATATATGATTACAGTCAACTTAGATACAGGGGATGGGTTAGTTGATGGTGCAAAACGCATTTCAATGCACATAGATTTCGACGAATCCTGTAATTCACCTGCTCCAAGTACTTTATGGATGAAATTTTTAGAGGAAAGTGTGGGAGTACTTGCTCGCTCAAAGTTTGCACATAGCAAAAACCCTTCTTGGACCGTAAGCAGTTTTCAATTGTACCAGCTGATGATATAACTATACACAAAAGTGGTGGTTCACACTTGCCCTCGAATGCAGCGTGCTGCAGTTCTGGAGGACGCCTTTTCGGCCATGCAGTCCTACAGGACAGATTGGATGGGCCTCGAGGAGGAAGCAAGGAAGATGGCGGTGCCTACAGAGAAGCGTTTAGCATCAAGCCCCGCGGTTTTGAACGCCGTTAAAAGCATTAGGACTGCTGAAATCAACCCCGAGCGTGTGGTCGTCTCGAAAAGGACCAAACGGATGGCGAACCTGGTCGTCCCTCTGGAAAAGAAGGCAATTGGAGGAAAAAAGAAGGGCAGGAGGACCGGCAAGGCACCAACGGAAGCTATCCTGATCCGACCCGAGGGGGACCGGACTTACGCCGATATTCTGATAGAAATGAAGACTAAAGTGAACCCGGAAAGCTCAGGAGTGCGGGTAAGGAACATCCGGGAGACTCGAACTGGGGGTGTCCTGGTGGAAATTGGAGCTTGCGCTAAGGACATTGGATGGATTAACTGCCGAGTGCGGGAGCGTACATCGGTGACGCACTGTTATAGATGCCTGGGATACGGGCATGTAGCAAATGGGTGCAAAGGACCTGATCGCAGCTCCTTGTGCTATAAATGTGGAGTAGCCGGTCACAAGGCCATGATATGTGATGCGCCAGCACGCTGCATTATCTGTGCAGACAATGGCCTAAGCGGAGATAACCGTGAACACAAAACAGGGTCCGGAAGCTGCAGAGCGTTTAAAGAGGCGCTCGGACGGGCAGAAAAAAAAGATATCGCAATGATTCGTGTCCTTCAAGCAAACACGAATAGGAGCCGAACTGCCAACGATTTGCTTCAACAGTTGGCAGTGGAGAAGAGGGTCGATCTCTTATTGTTAAGCGAGCAGTACCGGAGTAGGGAGCCCTCCTATTGGTAATCAGATCTTCTTGGTACTGCAGCCATCTGGGTGCTGGAACCCGAGAATGCCCCTGTTGCCGCTCACGGTCGAGGTAACGGGTTTGTCTGGGTGAAGTGTGGGACGACAACTTTTTTTAGCTGCTGTCTCACGCCTTGAAGACGCGGTGATAGCGGCTTCAGGATACAAAGTAGTCGCCGGAGACTTAAACTGGAATGGGGTATGCCTTACCCCGACGCCCGGGGTAAGCGGGGTAAGCGGGGCTTCTTGTTTTGATCGATGGGAAAGCTACGACTTTTCGGCGACCAGGATATGGGGAAACAATTCCTGATGTCTCATTCGCCTCGGAGAACCTCGGGCCGCTCATTCGAGACTGGCAAGTCATTGAAGAATACACCGTTAACAACGGTGGTCCCTACCAGAGGGTGACTCCCAGAGCATTCGCCAAATGGAACACAGCGCGGTTAAGGACCGAGTCTTTTGAGAGGGATTTAGCGAGGGGTGCGGCAAGGTTGGAGGAGGGTGTTCAGAATAGCTGCAGAAGCATTGGCTACTTCAACTATGAACATCATCAGGGCTGCCTGTGAGGCTTCTATGCCCCGTAGTAGGCCCTGCCACGAGAAAAAGCCGACGAGAAAAAGCCGTCGAGAAATCCCGACTAGACGATACCCTGATCCCTTTACTTTACGCGTACAGTCAGTGCTTGCAAGTATGTGTGTATGTGTGTACGCGCATAGTGCACACTGCATACTCAACTTCAAGGTTCCATATCTCCGGTGTTTCTTAACCGATTTTAATAATCAGTCATTATTTTGTTAAGTGTATTAAACGCCGTCTCAAAGTTTTCCAAATTCAATATTTTGTTGTTATCGATCCCATGTGTATATCAAAAACGGGAAGAGTTATCGTAAATCGAAAACAAACTTGTACATTACTACTAATCTAAGTAAATATGTACAAAACAAATGAGCTAATTTTTCTATCCTGAGCCTAAGGCAGATCGCATTGTTAATGTTGGTCAAGAATATAAATACTTTATGGGGTCGGAGATGCTTCCTATACATACATTTGCACAAAGTCTTATGTGTGTTTTTGTTGAAATTGTAATTAGGTTTATTTAAACGAACCACTTGATGTGGAGTGCAAATTGTGAATGAATATGCATTAAGCTGCACGCTGGCAGCTTGGTCTCAATTTGACACAGTTTGAACTGAGTTGCATCTCAAGATCATACTTGTTTGATCTTTCACATACATATAACAAGATAATTATTGCCGATAAACTAATATTCTTAACACTCCTTCTCAACGTGCTATGTTACTCTAACAATTAATCAATAATTAATGCAATGCTAGCATTCTAATACATTTTTCGAGCTTGACTCTAAACAAATTTTAGTCAATACGTTGTCAATACATATTTCATCTCGATTATCTTATCCTTAGACATTTCTCTAAAATAGTCATACTTTGTGTCTATAACATACATAACATATAAGAACAACATACTACGAGCATGAAATATCGCTATCCTGGTTTCTTCAGCCAGCCTTTTGAGGTACGCTGCCTCCTTTCCCGCCGACGATAGTACCACGTATTCAGCTTCTGTGCTGCTTAGTGCAAGCAATCAAACTCCTTCTGCATTGATAATTTCCAGGTCTGTGCCTGTGTTGTACACAGCGCCGTCTTAAAGCTGGTGGGTAGCTTTCCAGTGTGTATTTTCTTTGGTCTCACAAGACCCCGACGCTCATGTTCCTTGACCACTGCTTCTGCATCTGCCATGCTTTCGTTGTGCATCTCATAATCAATATGAGTTGCAGTTGCCTCATTCAGTGTATCACCGTCATTGTATTGCGCGCGTGGACACCCACGCTTTCCAGTATGTGTTCTCTTTGGTCTCCCAGGACCCCGACGCTGATGTTCCTTGATCACAGGTTTATTCTGCATCTGCCATGCTTTTGCTGCGCATCTCATAATCAATATGATTTGCCTCATCCAGTGTATCATTTTCAATGCCAGATGCATCTGCTTGTGCATCTCGTAGATCTTCTTGTTCCGTTTCCATTGACTTAACAGGAGGCATGATCACCATAGCATCAGTACCTTGTTCTCGATACGGAAACTGCATGTGATCATCACCTGTCGAAATAGATTAATAAAAGATTACATCACGCGCCTCTATTACCTTTTGCTTATCTGGATTGTATAAGCGGTAAGCCTTTGCATTTTATGAACAGCCGACCATAAATTGCTCTTCACCCTTTGGCTGGAACTTCCTCTTGTGCGCTTTATTCAGCACTATAGCCTTAGCACCGATTACCCGTGGATGCCCAACGCTTGGCTTCCTTCCAGTCCATGCCTTTTGTGGTGTCGTCTTAACCAATTTGTTAACATTAACAGCATAACATTTCAGCAGAAACAAATCATTTTGCCTTTTTGCAGCTAGCACAACTTTGCCGTGTTCATCTTTCAAGAAACAACTTTTTCTTTCCAAACTCAACTTTTAATCCCTTTTTACTGGCTTTTACAACTGATATAAAGTTGCATTGCAGGCCTTTTACATACAGAACATCGACTAGATCTACTGATCTATTTTGCCAGTATAATCGCACCGTGCCGCGACCGCTTGCTTCTAAGTAATTATCTCCTGCAAGACAAATACGCTTTTTGTGCTTTTTAAATTCAATAAACTGCGCCTTTTCATTACATAAGTGCGCAGTACAGCCTCTATCAAAGCACCAAACATGTTGCGACAGCATCTCTCTTTTGGTTAAACCTAGATCGAACATTACATATGATATCTTTTTCTCTTCGTTATCTCTGCCGCTCTTGCATTTTCGCTCTTTTGATTTTCAATTTACAGCTATGTGGCCGCGACGACCACAGTTCCAGCAGCCCTTCTTGTCGCCTTGACTGTTACTGCTTTTCTTTAGTGCACGCATTCCGAATACTGCAAATGATCTCTTTTCATTTTCGTTGTCACTCTCGGTATTGCATTTTCGCTCTTTTGATTTTCAATTTACAGCTATGTGGCCACGACAACCACAGTTCCAGCAGCCCGTCTTCTTGTCGCCTTGACTGTTACCGTTTTTCCTTTGTACATTTTCTGTTCACCTTCATCCATACATTCGTCTGCCTTGCGTCGCTCCCCTTCGTAGGCAAAGAGTCCCGTGTCTCGACTGCCACTAAAATTTTTTTGTGTAAGTTCATACTGTTCCATGGCACAGAGCAAAAAAAAAACCAAATCGCCTCTTTTTATCATCTTTCATATTATAGCCCCTTTGATAATTTTAAAAAGAAACAAGTAAGAAGGCTCTAGTCAAGAAATCCCGACTAGACGATACCCTGATCCCTATACTTTACGCGTACAGTCAGTGCTTGCAAGTATGTGTGCGTGTGTGTACGACCATACTGCATACTGCATACTCAACTTCAAGTTTCTATATCTTCGGTGTTTCTCAACCGATTTTAATAAAAGTTTCACAGATTGTTATTATTTTGATTAATAATTAAAATGCCATCTAAAGTTTTTTCAAATTGAAGATTTTATTGTTATCGATCCCATGTGTATATCGGAGCTTAAGTTCCAAATCTGGAGTCTCTAGCTCCTATAGTCTCTGAGATCGACGCTTTCATACATACAGACGGACAGACGGACATGGCTATATCGACTCGACTGTTGATGCTGATAAAGAATATATGTAGTTTAAGGGGTCGGAGATGCTTCCTTCTGCCTGTTACATAAAACAAAAATGTTAATTTAAACATCATATATTCAACTTATCAATATAATACCTAGCAACACTTAACGGTAACACTTGTAAAATAAGTAATATACAGTTGAGGAAAAAAAAACGCGCCCCCCAGAAAATAAAGGTAAACGGTACTTTCTTTATATTTTGTGTTGAGAGTATAAGTTTAAAGACAACGTGAATGTTAATTATCTAGTTATACATGTCATATGTATGTTAAAGATCAAACAAGTATGATCTTAAGATGCAACTCAGTTCACACTGTATCGAACTGAGAGCAAGCTGCCTGCGTGCAGCTGAAGGCATAAGTAGTCAAAATTTGCACACCACATAAAGTAGTTCGTTTAAATAAACCAAATTATAATTTTAACAGGTTATGGGCCCAGACATTGCAAGTAAAATTACGGTAAAATTCGAAGCGACAAGACGGGCTGCTGGAAGTGTGGTCGTCGCGGCCACATAGCTGTAAATTGCAAATCCAAAGAGCGAAAAGGCAATAGCGGTTCGGTATGAGTGCACTAACGAAAAACAGTAAAGGTCAATGCGACAAGACGGGTTTGTGGAATTGTTGTCGTCGCGGCCACATATCTATAAAATATAACTCCAAAGAGCGCAAAGACAATAAAGAGAAAAAGAGATCATTTGCAGCGTTCGATCCGAGCTTGACCAAAAGTTCGCAACATGATGTATGGTGCTCTGATAGTGGCTGTACTGCACAGTTTATTGAATTTAAAAAGCACAAAGAGCGTATCAGTCTTGCAGGAGATAATAACATAGAAGCAAGCGGTCGCTGCACCGTACGATTATACTGGCAAAATAGATCAGTAGATCTAGTCGATGTTCTGTATGTAAAAGACCCTTAAAAAAGGATTTAAATTTGAGTTTGCTGAGAAAAAGGTATTCATAAAAGATGAATATGGTAAAGTTGTGTTAGCTGCAAAAAGGCAAAATGATTTATTTGTGTTTGAGACAAATGTGAAAAAATGCTATGGTGTTAATGTTAACATTTCGGATATAATAAAATGGCACAGTCGATTTGGTCATTTGAATTTTGACAGTCTACAAAAGTTAGTGACGCACAAAATGGTACGTGGATTAAATACTGATTGCGATATAAAAGAACGTCAGTGTATAACGTGCGCAGAGTAAAATTGTCGTGCAGAAATTCCCAAAGGAATCAGAAAGTCGTGCCAAAGATGTACTTCAAATAATACACACGGATATATGTGGCCCGATGAGCAAATCATCAAACGGAGGGGCAAGATATTTTGCGACATTCATTGATGACAAAACTCGATTTTTACATGTATATTTCATGAAAACAATAGGTGAGATATTCGCAAAATTTAAAGATTTTAAAGCATATACAGAGAATCAAACTGGCAAAACAATTAAAGCGCTTAGAAGTGATAATGGAAGCGAGTTTTTAAAAGTAGTGGAATAAAGAGGCAACTAACAGTGCCGCACACACCGCAGCAAAACGGCGTGGCAGAGCGTGCCAACAGGACACTGGTAGAGATGGCTCGCAGTATGTTGGTACATGCTGGTATGGATGAAGCGTTCTGGGCTGATGCTATAAACACTGCTTCCTATTTGCGGAATCAAGCTCAAACTTCGGCATTGGTAAAGATGACACCACACGAGGCTTGGTCTGGAAAGAAGCCAAGCGTTATGCATCTAAAAGTATTTGGCGCTAAGGCTATAGTGCTGAATAAAGCGCACAAGAGGAAGTTCCAGGTAAAAGGTGAAGAGCATTTTATGGTCGGCTATTCAGAAAATGCAAAGGCTTACCGCTTATACAATCCAGTTAAGCAAAAGGTAATAGAGGCGCGTGATGTAATCTCTTTTGAGTTTATTTCAACAGGTGATGTTCACATGCAGTTTCCGTATCGAGAACAAGGTACTGATGCTATGGTGATCATGCCTCCTGTTCAGCCAATGGAAATGCAACAAGAAGATCTACGAGATGCACAAGCAGATGCATCTGGCATTGACGGTGACACACTGGATGAGGCAACTCATATTGATGAGATGCGCAGCAAAAGCATGGCAGATGCAGAAGCAGTGGTCAAGCAACATGAGCGTCGGGGTCCTGGGAGACCAAAGAAAATACACACTGGAAAGCGCGTGCAGTAAAATGTTTTAAATACTATGAAAAAAGACGATTTAATTGTACCAATAAGCATTAAGGAGGCGCTGCATATACCACAGGCAGAGGCCTTGAAATTATCGATGCAGAAGGAAATAGATAGCTTGCAAAACAACGAGACCTGGGAGTTAGTTGATTTACCGCACGTTGAAATAGTCATCGGCTGCAAGTGGGTCTACGCTATTAAGCGCGACAAGTGAGAGCCATGGCAGGAGAGCATGGCATGTATATGCACCAAATAGATGTGTCAGCAGCATATTTGAATAGCAGCTTAAAAGAAAATGTCTACATTGCGAAAATGATGGATGCGCTAAGGCAGACCAAGTAAAATATCAATCGCTAATAGGCTCCCTGATGTATCTGGCTGTGACGACTCGACCCGATATATTACATTCGGTATCCAAGCTTGCACAGAGGAATGCGGATCCCCATCTGGAACATGAAGCAGCAGCAAAGCGTTTGTTGCGCTATCTAAAAGGAAAAATTGACTTGACTATGCGTTACGAAAGTACTGGTAAGCTATGTGGACGCAGATTGGGCAGGTAACAGCAGTGATCGCAAATCGTTCAGTGGATGGGCCTTATTCAAAGCAGATGCTGATTTTATGTGGGAATCAAAAAAGCAGAGCATAGTTGCACTAAGCAGCACAGAAGCTGAATACAAGGCACTATCGTCGGCGGCAAAGGATGCTGCGTCCCTCACAAAACTGGTTGAAGAAATGGAATTCGGTAAAATGTCGGGTATCGTGATACATAGCGATAACCTGAGCGCGCAATGCCTTGTTCAAAAGTTTATATTTCATGCTCGTAGTAAACACATAGACATAAAGTATCACCATGTTAGAGAAATGTATAAAAAAAAAGATAATCGAGATGAAATATGTGCCCACAGAAAATATGATTTCCGACGTGTTGACTAAAAATCTGCCTAGAGTCAAGCACGAAAAATGTATAGGAATGTTAGGGTTGCATTAAGTATGAAATAATTGTTAGAGTAACATATCCCGTTGAGAAGGAGTGTTGAGAGTATAAGTTTAAAGACAGCGTGAATGTTAATTATCTAGTTATACATGTCATATGTATGTTAAAGATCAAACAAGTATGATCTTAAGATGCAACTCAGTTCACACTGTATCGAACTGAGAGCAAGCTGCCTGCGTGCAGCTGAAGGCATAAGTAGTCACAATTTGCACACCACATAAAGTGGTTCGTTTAAATAAACCAAATTATAATTTCAACATTTTAAATTCATATGATATTTTTCTTGTATTATTAGACGAAAAAGCTAGTAAAATTTCTATATATTGCCCTATTGTCGGAGGCAGCTGCAGCTAAAAAATAATTTAAACATGTAAATTAAAATATTAAAGTAACTCATAACGCATAACTTGCGCATCTTTAATAGTTGTCATTCCCTTGCACATGCGAGCTTATCTAATTGCATAGATAAAACTTCGTCCGGCTGCTTCACTTGGCTTATCTTATTCCCTCTCTCAGACTCTTTTACATATTCGTCGGTTACGGTTGCGCGTTAGTATCGAATTGTCACGCGCATTATTTTAGTGGAAATTCAATGTGCAATAAAAACGCCGCCTACCAAAAACAATTTTTAAACAAATTAAACCTTAATAAATGAAAGAAACCAATGTAAAACTATCGTGTTTTATATTAATTAAAATAGTCAAGGCAAAATGTCCACGATATATAATTTAGCTCCCACTATGCGCTATAAAGAAAAGGCTGAAATGAAAGAAAAGGCTTAGAGGCTGCACCTCTGCCTAAACTGCGTTCACTGCAAACATTGCCAAAAGAAGCACTATTCACTGTTGCATATGGACACAAGTTCATCCACGTCTCAGTTGCCCGACAAAACGCGTTTTTTTCCCACCTTATAACTGATACCACTTCTGCATGCTCTCTAAAAAAAATTATCTTACGTCATTTGTCTACATGTTCGCGATCTTCGTAACCGCACGTTACGCGGTGCGCCCCTCGGTCGGATGGGCGGCAGGTGGGTCGCTTTGTGCTTGGATCCGCGCGTTAACAAGCCGGTGCTTGGTATCGTTGGGCCACTTGAATGTACTGTCCGTTAGTACATCTACTGCATCACTTGTCTCCATATACACATCGCCAATCTCTCAAAGCGAGACCGTCTATTTTACATGTCAGAAATCGATCTGGCACTTTCTTACCTTGTAGAGCTATGCTGGACTCAGCATCGCAGCTTAACTTTGTCACTACTCGTCTCGCTAACCAGCTTCAGTTTGAGCTACGCCACTCGAACATAGCAGTTATCGCTTAACAAATCAGCTGACATTTTTGCACAATCAGTTATACAGTCGGATTATCAGCCACACTTCGATATAAATACCACTGGCTGGAATATACCAAACAATATGGGAGCTCGTACATTCAACACACTGGAATCGAAACTGGCGAAACAATGCATCGTTGAAGTCGCAGTATGTTGCATTCATGAGGGATTACATTGACCCTAGCCTCCAAGCAATCTGCCGAACCTCAATATTTCAGATTAGACTACGTACTACAACCAAGTTGCGAGTCGTTTTTGGTGGCTCCGCAAAAACCACATCCGGATTCTCCCTAAAAGATTTATTATTCGCAGGACATCTATACAACTGAAACAAACAACAAACAACTTGAAACAAAGCGTACAATATTGGCTACAGTCGCCAATTTCTACGACCCCCTCGGGTAAATATCTCCCATCATCAAAAAACTCAAAATATTCCTACAGAAAAACTCAATTGGGACGAAGCCCTTCCTCAGTCTGCGCACTCTGCTTGGATTGAGAACATCTACCAAATAGCTGTAGCTGGTACGCTAAAATTCCCTCGTTATGTTTTGCAACTACACTCATTATGGGAAATACATGCGTTCTGTGATGCAAGCCTTGACGCATACGGCAGCTGTTCTTACGTGCGAACAGAAGCGCAAGAGTCTCACCACTTAAAACACTTACAATTCTGAAGCTGGAGCTAGCCGCCACACATCTACTATCAGAGCTCGTCTCTTGCATCGCTCAATGCTTACCCCACCCCTGCCCTGGTCTAACTCAACTATTGCACTCTCTTGGAATCGACAAACTCCATTTGAATTTAATATTTTTGTATCCAAAAGAATATCTCATATTCAAGAGCGCACCGAGGGGATGATTTGGAGCCACGTTCCTTTTCACTTGATCCCAGCCGACACATTATCACGTGGCTGCGGAGCTCTGGAACTCTTGGAATCGGATCTTTGGCGTGAAGGACCTGCATTTCTACGCTCGAACGTCGTCGTCATGCTTTAATCGTCAAGGACAAGCTTGACATATCTCACAGATGCAAGTACTAAAACTCCTTTGGTAAAATGCAACGAGTCTTTGGATACATAAACAGGTTCGGTCAGCTCAAGACGAAGGATCAAGGTCGATTAAAAGGCCCACTTAGTGTCGACGACATAAAGGCGGGCACACATCTTCTATTTAGAGGAATACAAGTAATCCACTTCACCGAAAAGCACAAGGAACTGCTTCAAGGGAAACGCGTATCATCAAAGTCAAAGCTCACATCGTTAAATTCAATTATAAAAGTTAACATAATAATTCCTTATTATCACGGGTGCATCAAAAAATTTCATCCGACCACATAAGGAATTGAGAGGCGTCCGCTCGGTAGATACTCCTTTCTCAATTCACTCCATTCATGGCAAAACTGCAATTACTCAGAAATGTTTTGTTTCTTTATTCAACGTTAAGTCAACCTTATTCCTCCTATCGAACTTATCGATGTTCGATGGAATAATCGGTCTCGACCTATTAAAACGGGTGGGGGCATCATTATGCTTAGCTTCCGGCCAACTTAAATGGGGCATGGAAGCTGAACAGATTTTCTCTCACACCTGAACTGACGTAAATTTCACTGACGTAGATTGTTCAGATGCACCCCCCTCAGTAAGGGGGGACGACAGGTGAAGAACCTATTTATGCTTAACTCTATCCATATCCTATGGGGGCAGCTGATTTCGTTAACAAAGATATTCAGAGTCTACTCAAGAATGGTATAATTCAAAAGTCAGTCTCCCCTTACAATAACCCCATATGGGTTGTAGATAAGGCACTGACGAGGAAGTAATCGAAACATGCGTTTAGTTATTGACTTTCGTAAGCTTAACGAACGGACGATACCCGACAAATACCCTATGCCTAATATTTCATTTATCCTGGGGAACTTAGGAAAATCCAAGTACTTTTCAACGCTAGACCTCAAGTCTGGCTACCATCAAATCATCAAATCATACTCGCAGAGCGCTACCGTGAGAAATCTTCCTTTTCGGTAAAATGAGGGAAGTGTGAATTTAGAAGACTCCCATTTGGTCTGAAAAATGCGGCTTGCATTTAGAAATATTGAAGCCCCCTTCAAACGGAACTGTCAGTAGGTACAAATCACGGAAAATTCCGATACAGTTATCTCAAAAACAACGGCAGGCTTTTCAAAATTTGCGTAATATCTTGGCATCTGAAGACGTTATGCTCCAGTATCCCGATTATAAGAAGCCATTTGATCTAAAGACAGATGCTTCAGCAATGATAGCAATGATACAGGACGAGGTAGTTAGGAAGTTTCCAGCCACCAAATTCTGGCATTGCAAGAATCGTGTGGTGGACATATTCAGAGTAGAAGAAAGAAGGGAAGTTCTGAAAGCCGAGCACAATAGAGCCCATAGATCGGCACAAGAGAATGTGAAGCAGGTTCTATCTGATTATTACTTTCCGAAAATGACACAGGTGTCGAACGAAATTGCTCAAAATTGCAAAACATGCGCAAAGGCTAAATATGATAAACACCCAAAAAAGCAAGAGATTGGCTTAACTCCAATCCCCTCGCACACAGGGGAAATTTTACACGTCGATATTTTCTCTAAGGACAAGAAATTTTTCCTCACTTGCATTGAAAAGTTCTCCAAGTTTGCTGTCGTGCAATCCATTGCTTCGAGAACCATTGAGGATCTGAAGTCAGCCTTGCCTCAACTCATGAACTTTTTCCCAAAAGACAGGGTGATCTATTGTGACAATGAACCATCATTGAACTCGCACACGATCTCGGCCATGTTAACTAATCATTTTGGCGTTAGTATTTCAAATGCGCCACCCATGCACAGTATCTCTAATGGGCAAGTAGAGCGTTTTCATAGCACGTTGCTAGAACTAGCCAGGTGCTTAAAGATAGACAAGGGCATAAGTGACACTGTAGAGGTTATTTTGTTAGCCACTGTTAAAAACAACAAATCAATCCAATCGGTCATCAACAAAAGACCAGTTGACGTAGTACAAGTGCACCCAGATGAGCCGCAGGAAGAGATCCAGAGCAGAGTCGAAAACGCCCAGATCGCGCTCAGAGCCAGAGAAAATTCTTCTCGGCAAAACAGGATCTTTGAGGTGGGTGAAAATGTCCAAGTAAAATCCAACCGAAGGCTTGGAAACAAGATCACGCCTTTATGCGAAGAAAGAGCTGTGGAAGCGGGGACCTGGGGACAACATAAAATAACCAAATTATTGGTTTTTCCTTTTTTTATTTTTTCTCAGTATCATTGCTATGATTTAGATGTGTGCTGATTTATCTGCACCTAAACACTTTCGTTTTAAGAGACTAGATTTAATGAAATGCAGCTTATTAACACGAACAATAGGCGAATAAATATAAGCCAACCGCCGTCAATTAAATTCTCAAAGCAGCCAAAGGCTCACAAGCTTACATTTATATGAGACGCTGCTCTCAAGGAATGCAAGGTTGATAATGGAGTTTTTTAATTATTGGACATAGATGTTCTAACGGACAGTACATTCAAGTGGCCCAACGATACCAAGCACCAGCTTGTTAACGCGCGGACCCAAGCATAAAGCGACTCACCTCCCGTCCATCCGACCGAGGGGCGCACCGCGTAACGTGCGGTTACGAAGATCGCGACAAATGACGTAAGATAATTTTTTTTAGAGAGCATTCAGAAGTGGTACTAGTTCTAAGGTGGGAAAGATTGTTATATACTGAACATAAGATCCGAAAAGGGTTATGGACAGTATAATTAGGAAAGCAAGCATGCAGGGCTATTGGTAAAAAATGTCTACTATTTCTAATGGGTACAGCAAAGTTAATTTGGTTTATTAGTATGGGGGAATCTATTTCACCATTTATTAATTTGTGAAAAAAGCTTATTGCTAGCATAGTTCTACGATGATTAAGAGAGGGAAGATTTATTAGTAAAAGTCCCCGAAGGGCAAAGAGCAAAAATTGTTTTTGTACCGATTCGTATTTTATCCTGATGAGTCCTGTATTTGGGATACCATATACAAGATCCATATTCAAGAACAGGTCGGACAAGAGACACATGAAGAGTTTTTGTTAAGTAGGGGTCGTCGAATTCCTTCGACCAGCGTTTAATGAACCCCAAGACACTTGATGCTCGATTTGAGATTAAAGCAATATGCTTGTCAAACTTAAGCTTTGGGTCCATTAAGATACCCAAATCCTCAACCAAATCAATCCGATCCAATGGTAGGTTATCCAGAAGATAGATATTAAAAAAAGGCATTCGCCTATAAAAAGACATAACTTTGCATTTACTGCAATTGAGATGCAGTAAATTTACTCTGCACAAAGTTTGAAAATTGTCTAAGTCACTTTGCAGTCTATGACCAGACAGAAGACTTGCAGCTGACATGTACCCGAGAATAATTAATAACAGACGGAAGGTCGTTTATGAACAGTGTAAATAATAACGGTCCAAGGTGACTTCCTTGTGGAACACCAGAAGTGACCTGCACCGCTTTAGATACTGAGCCATTAAAATAGACTCTCTGAGTTCTAAAAGTTAAATAATCTTGAACCCAAAGTAAATAACATCAGTTTTCATTTTGTCTTCAAAGCCCTTAATAACAAATGATGTGAATTCTAGGAAGTTAGTAGAGGTAGATCTATGTTTCATGAACCCGTGCTGGCACGGTGAAATCATAGATAGAGCACAGTACCTAAGCACACAGCTTGGTATTCCATCAGGTCCTGGAGAAAATTTGGGCTTAATAACCTGAAGATCACATAGTGAGCTCTCTGTGATTTTCGGTATGATAGGGGTAAGGCATGACGACTGGTTGAAAACAAGGTCGTTTGAAAAAATTCAGCAAAAAAATCGGCAATGGCCTGATCTGAATTGGCTTTCATTTCACCAAAGAATATGTTAGATGGAAGAGTCGATGTCTTACGTTTCGCATTTACGAAATGAAAAAACCGTTTAGGATCGTGCTGAAACTGTAATCTACACCTAGTCAGGTAATTCCTGTAACATTGGTTATTGAGGACTGAAAAGTTGGAACGAGCAATCAAGTATGCAGAACAAGCTAACGGAGAGCTTGATTTTCTGAAACTCTTGTAGAGTTTCGATTTATGATTTTTTAGAATTGTCAACTCTCTGGTAAACCACACAGGTTTGTTTGACCTGTTTGGCGTTCCATAAGGGACACACAAATCAAATAAAGAATTTAAAATATTAGAAACAAGTAAGAAGGCTCTAGTCGAAAAATCACGACTAGACGATACACTGATCCCTATACCTTACGCGTACAGTCAGTGTACGCACATACTGCATACACAACTTCAATGTCCCATATCTCCGGTGTTTCTTAACCGATTTTAATAAAAATTTCACAGATTGTCATTATTTTGTTCATTATTTCAAACGCCATCTCGAAGTTTTCAAAATTCAAGATTTTGTTGTTATCGATCACATGTGTATATCGAAAACGGGATGAGTTATCGAAAATCGAAAACAAATTCGGGTCGGATATGCTTCCTTCTGCCCGTTACATACTTTTGCACAAAACCATTATACCCTTTTTCCCCATTTTTAATAGGATCAGCGTTTAAAAAGGGTAAAAATTATCAAAGCGCATTTCTTTTAAGAATTAAAACACAAACAAATTTTTTATTGTGGACAATGTTGCTTAGTTGTTAGATATTTTTTTTTGCGTGCGTGTGGTTGAGGGCCCATGACTTCGCCGATCCTCAACTTTAGAACCCCTCAGCAACATAGCAATGATTCAGAGACTGACTACGAAGATCGTATTCGCAATCAAGTTCCAAGAAACGCACCCACAGCTCCCCTCGCATCTAGTAATATGCAAGCTGCTGTGTTCCAACAGAGAGAACAAGCATTGGCCAACAGAATCAATGAACTGTATGATCGGGTGGCAGCAACGCATATTGTTACCCCGGAAGTACAAGCGTATGCTGCTGTAGAAATAAGACACGATTTTTTGGGGGTACAAGAATCTTATGTTTCTTGGACGCAAGCGGCCCTAACCGCCTATCACATATTCAAACCATATAATGATAGTTCACGCCACTACCAGGCAGCCCATATTATAAGAATTAAGATTAAAGGTTCCGCTGATGCTATGCTGTCCTCATTTGGCACAGTATTAAACTTTGACGCGATAATAAGTCGCCTCGATTTCACTTATAGCGATAAACGACCGATACATGTTATCGAGCAAAAGTTAGGTACGCTAAGACAAGGTGATTAGCATCTATTTCAATACTACGAATAGGTCGAAAAAAAACAAACGTTACTGATCAACAAAGTCACTATGTCCTATGAGCCATCGTTAGCGAAGGGCCTGTGCGAAAAATTCCGCGTGATGCGTCGAGGGTGTTTGTATCAGGGCTTAAGCGTAGTCTTACAGACGAGCTATTTGCAGCAAAGCCCAAGGACTTACCTTCGGATCTGGCGCTCGCATAGGAAATAGAATCGAACCATGAAAGATATACGTTTGCAGCTAATTTTGCGAAAAGCCAATACCGCAAGCCAAATGTTCATCAGAGGGAGATAACTTCTTAGCAAGCAGACGCTCAACCATCTGGTGGAAAAAAAACATACTTTAGCAAACAGCGTAAGCAGGGACAGTTCAGCCAACGCAGCAATAGGCAGCAGGGGTACCGTAATATGCAAGAGCCCATGGAGGTCGATCCTTCCCTGTCAAGGATCCATTAGTCCAACCAACCCCTAGCTTACTTAAACAAGAGAACAGCCACATCTGACCTCACAGGCTTTCATAAAAAAAAAACAAAGGGTGAACCATGTAACGAAGGACGCGAGACAAGGAACAGAGTCGTATCCCAATGCTGCCTCTAACGCAGCGGCAGAAATAAACGACAATGACATAGATAACTATGACTCAGATGTCTTGAATTTTTTAGGGGTAGATCCCTGCTGCCTTTCATGAAACTCCCTATTAACACGGGTGCATCAAAAAATTTCATCTGACCACATAAGGAATTGAGAGGCGTCCGCTCGGTAGATACTCCTTTCTCAATTCACTCCATTCATGGCAAAACTGCAATTACTCAGAAATGTTTTGTTTCTTTATTCAACGTAAAGTCAACCTTATTCCTCCTATCGAACCTATCGATGTTCGATGGAATAATTGGTCTCGACCTATTAAAACGGGTGGGGGCATAACTATGCTTAGCTTCCGGTCAACTTAAATTCACACCTGAACTGACGTAAATTTTACTGACGTAGATTGTTCAGATGCACCCCCCTCAGTAAGGGGGGATGAAAGGTGAAGAACCTATTTATGCTAAACTCTATCCACATCCTATGGGGGCAGCTGATTTCGTTAACAAAGAAATTCAGAGTCTACTCAAGAATGGTATAATTCAAAAGTCAGTCTCCCCTTACAATAACCCCATATGGGTTGTAGATAAGAAAGGCACTGACAGGGAAGTAATCGAAACATGCGTTTAGTTATTGACTTTCGTAAGCTTAACGAACGGACGATACCCGACAAATACCCTATGCCTAATATTTCATTTATCCTGGGGAACTTAGGAAAATCCAAGTACTTTCAACGCTAGACCTTAAGTCTGGCTATCATCAAATCATCAAATCATACTCGCAAAGCGCGACCGTGAGAAATCTTCCTTTTCGGTAAAATCAGGGAAGTATGAATTTAGAAGACACACATTTGGTCTGAAAAATGCGGCTTGCATTTAGAAATATTGAAGCCCCCTTCAAACGGAACTGTCAGTAGGTACAAATCACGGAAAATTCCGGTACAGTTATCTCAAAAACAACTGCAGGCTTTTCAAAATTTGCGTAATATCTTGGCATTTGAAGACGTTATGCTCCAGTATCCCGATTATAAGAAGCCATTTGATCTAACGACAGATGCTTCAGCATACGGAATAGGCGCAGTTTTAGCCCAAGAGGGACGTCCGATTACAACGATATCAAGGATATTGAAGGACAGCGAAGTTAATTACGCGACTAACAAGCGTGAAGACGAGACTAATGCGCGAATTTTTTATAAGCCGGGCAAAGAGAATCTAATTGCAGATGCCTTGTCCAGGCAACAGCTTAACGCTTTAGAAGATCAAGAAACCGGGTCCTGTGCAGCAACGGTCCATAGTGAACTCACTTTACAGCATTGAAACAACGGATAAACCGTTGAATTGTTATCAGAACCAGATAATCCTAAATGAGGCGCGCTCCCCATCGAAACACACACAAGCAATGATACAGGACGAGGTAGTTAGGAAGTTTCCATCCATCAAATTCTGGCATTGCAAGAATCATGTGGTGGACATATTCAGAGTAGAAGACAGAAGGGAAATTCTGACAGCCGAGCACAATAGAGCCCATAGATCGGCCCAAGAGAATGTGAAGCAGGTTCTCTCTAATTATTACTTTCCGAAAATGACAAAGCTGTCTAACGAAATTGCTCAAAATTGCAAAACATGCGCAAAGGCTAAATATGATAGAAACCCAAAAGAGCAAGAGATTGGCTTAACTCCAATCCCCTCGCACACAGGGGAAATTTTACACGTCGATATTTTCTCTACGGACAAGAAATTTTTCCTCACTTGCATTGCAAAAGTTCTCCAAGTTTGCTGTCGTGCAATCCATTGCTTCGAGAACCATTGAAGATCTGAAGTCAGCCGTGACAATGAACCATCATTGCACTCGCACACGATCTCGGCCATGTTAACTAACCATTTTGGCGTTTGTATTTCAAATGCGCCACCCATGCACAGTATCTCTAATGGGCAAGTAGAGCGTTTTCATAGCACGTTGCTAGAACTAGCCAGGTGCTTAAAGATAGAAAGTTGAATACAACAAATCAATCCAATCGGTCATCAACAAAAGACAAGTTTGACGTGTTACAAGTGCACCCAGATGAGCCGCAGGAAGAGATCCAGAATAGAGTCGAAAATGCCCAGATCGCGCTCAGAGCCAGAGAAAATGCTTCTCGGCAAAACAGGATCTTTGAGGTGGGTGAAAATGTCCTAGTAAAATCCAACCAAATTATTGGTTTTTCCTTTTTAATTTTTTCTCAGTATCATTGCTATGATTTAGATGTATGCTGATTTATCTGCACCTAAACACTTTCGTTTTAAGAGACTAGATTTAATGAAATGCAGCTTATTAACACGAACAATAGGCGAATAAATATAAGCCAACCGCCGTCAATTAAATTCTCAAAGCAGCCAAAGGCTCACATTTATATGAGACGCTGTTATCCAGGAATGCAATGTTGGTAATGGAGTTGCAAAATTTAATGTTCGCCGTTACGCATTTAAAACTGAATGTTGTTGACTTAAATATTCTAAATCACGCAGACTTCAAATCAGTTCGGCTTGAATACCACCAACTGCTACTACATTTCATACATACATTTTTCCAACTGAGGCACCACAGGTTTACGCCAGGACCAGCAACTTCGCTTCTTACATTAGCGGTACTTACGCCGGCTTCCCAATCCACACTAGGATTTAGTACAAGCGACTTGTTTGTGCAATCTGCCCAGCGTTTCTTTAACCACTCAGTCTCTCGTACCTTCATCGCTGGAATGAATGCAATACGAAGGCGATTCAGAGGATTAGGGAGGTGATTGCTGAGACAGGATCGGCCGAGGACGACCTTAGGCTTGAAGGGGGAGTAGTTAACATAATCGTAATGATAGTTAAAAAATATCGATGCTATATCGTATATCGATATAAGAGAGGAACCTTCTTTATTTTAAGCGTCACACACTCACTTCCGTTTTAGAATTTAATCTGACACTTGACACTAAGCTGCTATAAAAAAACCACGTGTAAGATAAAGAATCAAGATTGAATCTGCAATATTAAAGATCATCACAATATATTTTTTGCGCGCTTTAAAAAATAATATAAAACAAGTAAGAAGGCTCTAGTCGAGAAATCCCGACTAGACGATACCCTGATCCCTATACTTTACGCTTTACAGCCAGTGTTTGCAAGTATGTGTGTTTGTATGTAAGCACATACTGCATACAGCATACTGCATGCTCAACTTCAAGGTTCCATATCTCCGGTGTTTCTCAACCGATTTTATTAAATATCTCAAAAATGATTATTATTTTGATTAATATTTCAAATGCCATCTAAAATTTTTTCAAATTCAAGATTTTATTGTTATCGATCCCATGTGTATATCGAAAACGGGGTGAGTTATCGAAAATCGAAAACAAACTTGTACTGCCTAGGGATTAGGCGAGCTTAAGTTCGAAGTCTGGAGTCTCTAGTTCTTATAGTCTCTGAGATCGACGCGTTCATACATACAGACGGACAGACGGAGAGACGGACTCGACTCGACTGTTGATGCTGATCAAGAATATATATACTTTAGAAGGTCGGAGATGCTTTCTTCTGCCTGTTACATACTTTTGCAGAAAACCATAATACCCTTTTTCCCATTTTTAATAGGATCAGGGTATAATAAATAAAATATAATATTTTTTTTGCTGGTTTCATATTGCTTTTTGCAACACTTTAATAAATTAATAACAAAGTCTCTCCGCCAAGTGTGAGTGACTTCTCTGAGAATTATGGTTGACACTTAAATAAAAAAAAAGGGTAAAAAATTATAAAAGCGCATTTCTTTAAAGAATTAAAACACAAACAAATTTTTTATTGTGGACAATGTTGTTTAGTTGTTAGATATTTTTTTTTGCATGCGTGTGGTTGAGGACCCATGACTTCGCCGATCCTCAACTATAGAACCCCTCAGCAACGTAGCAATGATTCAGAGACTGACTACGAAGATCGTATTCGCATTCAAGTTCCAAGAAACGCACCCACAGCTCCCCTCGCATCTAGTAATATGGACGCTGACCAAATTAGAAACATAGTCAGCAGCGCCTTAACCGAGCAAGCTGCTGTGTTCCAACAACAAGCATTGGCCAACAGAATCAATGAACTGTTTGATCGGGTGGCGGCAACGCATATTGTTACCCCGGAAGTACAAGCGTATGCTGCTGTAGAAATAAGACACGATTTTTTGGGGGTACAAGAATCTTATGTTTCTTGGAGGCAAGCGGCCCTAACCGCCTATCACACATTCAAACCATATAATGGTAGTTCACGCCACTACCAGGCAGTCCATATTATAAGAAGTAAGATTAAAGGTTCCGCTGATGCTATGCTGTCCTCATTTGGCACAGTATTAAACTTTGACGCGATAATAAGTCGCCTCGATTTCACTTATAGCGATAAACGACCGATACATGTTATCGAGCAAGAGTTAGGCACGCTAAGACAAGATGATTAGCATCTATTTCAATACTACGAATAGGTCGAAAAAAAACATACGTTACTGACCAACAAAGTCACTATGTCCTATGAGCCATCGTTAGCGAAGGGCCTGTGCGAAAAATTCCGCGTGATGCGTCGAGGGTGTTTGTATCAGGGCTTAAGCGTAGTCTTACAGACGAGCTATTTGCAGCAAAGCCCAAGGACTTACCTTCGGATCTGGCGCTCGCACAGGAAATAGAATCGAACCATGAAAGATATACGTTTGCAGCTAATTTTGCGAAAAGCCAATACCGCAAGCCAAATGTTCATCAGAGGGAGATAACTTCTTAGCAAGCAGACGCTCAACCATCTGGTGGAAAAAAAAACATATTTTAGCAAACAGCGTAAGCAGGGACAGTTCAGCCAACGCAGCAATAGGCAGCAGGGGTACCGTAATATGCAAGAGCCCATGGAGGTCGATCCTTCCCTGTCAAGGATCCATTAGTCCAACCAACCTCTAGCTTACTTAAACAAGAGAACAGCCACTGACGTAGATTGTTCAGATGCACCCCCTCAGTAAGGGGGGACGACAGGTGAAGAACCTATTAATGCTTAACTCTATCCATATCCTTTGGGGGCAGCTGATTTCGTTAACAAAGAAATTCAGAGTCTACTCAAGAATGGTATAATTCAAAAGTCAGTCTCCCCTTACAATAACCCCATATGGGTTGTAGATAAAAAAGACACTGACGGGGAAGTAATCGAAACATGCGTTTAGTTATTGACTTTCGTAAGCTTAACGAACGGACGATACCCGACAAATACCCTATGCCTAATATTTCATTTATCCTGGGGAACTTAGGAAAATCCAAGTACTTTTCAACGCTAGACCTTAAGTCTGGCTATCATCAAATCATACTCGCAGAGCGCGCCGTGAGAAAACTTCCGGAACAGTTATCTCAAAAACAACTGCAGGCTTTTCAAAATTTGCGTAATATCTTGGCATCCGAAGACGTTATGCTCCAGTATCCCGGTTATAAGAAGCCATTTGATCTAACGACAGATGCTTCAGCCTACAGAATAGGCGCAGTTTTAGCCCAAGAGGGACGTCCGATTACAACGATATCAAGGATATTGAAGGACAGCGAAGTTAATTACGCGACTAACAAGCGTGAAGACGAGACTAATGCGCGAATTTTTTATAAGCCGGGCAAAGAGAATCTAATTGCAGATGCCTTGTCCAGGCAACAGCTTAACGCTTTAGAAGATCAAGAAACCGGGTCCTGTGCAGCAACGGTCCATAGTGAACTCACTTTACAGCATTGAAACAACGGATAAACCGTTGAATTGTTATCAGAACCAGATAATCCTAAATGAGGCGCGCTCCCCATCGAAACACACACAAGCAATGATACAGGACGAGGTAGTTAGGAAGTTTCCATCCACCAAATTCTGGCATTGCAAGAATCATGTGGTGGACATATTCAGAGTAGAAGACAGAAGGGAAATTCTGACAGCCGAGCACAATAGAGCCCATAGATCGGCCCAAGAGAATGTGAAGCAGGTTCTCTCTAATTATTACTTTCCGAAAATGACAAAGCTGTCTAACGAAATTGCTCAAAATTGCAAAACATGCGCAAGGGCTAAATATGATAGAAACCCAAAAGAGCAAGAGGTTGGCTTAACTCCAATCCCCTCGCACACAGGGGAAATTTTACACGTCGATATTTTCTCTAAGGACAAGAAATTTTTCCTCACTTGCATTGAAAAGTTCTCCAAGTTTGCTGTGCAATCCATTGCTTCGAGAACCATTGAAGATCTGAAGTCAGCCGTGACAATGAACCATCATTGCACTCGCACACGATCTCGGCCATGTTAACTAACCATTTTGGCGTTTGTATTTCAAATGCGCCACCCATGCACAGTATCTCTAATGGGCAAGTAGAGCGTTTTCATAGCACGTTGCTAGAACTAGCCAGGTGCTTAAAGATAGAAAGTTGAATACAACAAATCAATCCAATCGGTCATCAACAAAAGACAAGTTTGACGTGTTACAAGTGCACCCAGATGAGCCGCAGGAAGAGATCCAGAATAGAGTCGAAAATGCCCAGATCGCGCTCAGAGCCAGAGAAAATGCTTCTCGGCAAAACAGGATCTTTGAGGTGGGTGAAAATGTCCTACTAAAATCCAACCAAATTATTGGTTTTTCCTTTTTAATTTTTTCTCAGTATCATTGCTATGATTTAGATGTATGCTGATTTATCTGCACCTAAACACTTTCGTTTTAAGAGACTAGATTTAATGAAATGCAGCTTATTAATACGAACAATAGGCGAATAAATATAAGCCAACCGCCGTCAATTAAATTCTCAAAGCAGCCAAAGGCTCACATTTATATGAGACGCTGTTATCCAGGAATGCAATGTTGGTAATGGAGTTGCAAAATTTAATGTTCGCCGTTACGCATTTAAAACTGAATGTTGTTGACTTAAATATTCTAAATCACGCAGACTTCAAATCAGTTCGGCTTGAATACCACCAACTGCTACTACATTTCATACATACATTTTTCCAACTGAGGCACCACAGGTTTACGCCAGGACCAGCAACTTCGCTTCTTACATTAGCGGTACTTACGCCGGCTTCCCAATCCACACTAGGATTTAGTACAAGCGACTTGTTTGTGCAATCTGCCCAGCGTTTCTTTAACCACTCAGTCTCTCGTACCTTCATCGCTGGAATGAATGCAATACGAAGGCGATTCAGAGGATTAGGGAGGTGATTGCTGAGACAGGATCGGCCGAGGACGACCTTAGGCTTGAAGGGGGAGTAGTTAACATAATCGTAATGATAGTTAAAAAATATCGATGCTATATCGTATATCGATATAAGAGAGGAACCTTCTTTATTTTAAGCGTCACACACTCACTTCCGTTTTAGAATTTAATCTGACACTTGACACTAAGCTGCTATAAAAAAACCACGTGTAAGATAAAGAATCAAGATTGAATCTGCAATATTAAAGATCATCACAATATATTTTTTGCGCGCTTTAAAAAATAATATAAAACAAGTAAGAAGGCTCTAGTCGAGAAATCCCGACTAGACGATACCCTGATCCCTATACTTTACGCTTTACAGCCAGTGTTTGCAAGTATGTGTGTTTGTATGTAAGCACATACTGCATACAGCATACTGCATGCTCAACTTCAAGGTTCCATATCTCCGGTGTTTCTCAACCGATTTTATTAAATATCTCAAAAATGATTATTATTTTGATTAATATTTCAAATGCCATCTAAAATTTTTTCAAATTCAAGATTTTATTGTTATCGATCCCATGTGTATATCGAAAACGGGGTGAGTTATCGAAAATCGAAAACAAACTTGTACTGCCTAGGGATTAGGCGAGCTTAAGTTCGAAGTCTGGAGTCTCTAGTTCTTATAGTCTCTGAGATCGACGCGTTCATACATACAGACGGACAGACGGAGAGACGGACTCGACTCGACTGTTGATGCTGATCAAGAATATATATACTTTAGAAGGTCGGAGATGCTTTCTTCTGCCTGTTACATACTTTTGCAGAAAACCATAATACCCTTTTTCCCATTTTTAATAGGATCAGGGTATAATAAATAAAATATAATATTTTTTTTGCTGGTTTCATATTGCTTTTTGCAACACTTTAATAAATTAATAACAAAGTCTCTCCGCCAAGTGTGAGTGACTTCTCTGAGAATTATGGTTGACACTTAAATAAAAAAAAAGGGTAAAAAATTATAAAAGCGCATTTCTTTAAAGAATTAAAACACAAACAAATTTTTTATTGTGGACAATGTTGTTTAGTTGTTAGATATTTTTTTTTGCATGCGTGTGGTTGAGGACCCATGACTTCGCCGATCCTCAACTATAGAACCCCTCAGCAACGTAGCAATGATTCAGAGACTGACTACGAAGATCGTATTCGCATTCAAGTTCCAAGAAACGCACCCACAGCTCCCCTCGCATCTAGTAATATGGACGCTGACCAAATTAGAAACATAGTCAGCAGCGCCTTAACCGAGCAAGCTGCTGTGTTCCAACAACAAGCATTGGCCAACAGAATCAATGAACTGTTTGATCGGGTGGCGGCAACGCATATTGTTACCCCGGAAGTACAAGCGTATGCTGCTGTAGAAATAAGACACGATTTTTTGGGGGTACAAGAATCTTATGTTTCTTGGAGGCAAGCGGCCCTAACCGCCTATCACACATTCAAACCATATAATGGTAGTTCACGCCACTACCAGGCAGTCCATATTATAAGAAGTAAGATTAAAGGTTCCGCTGATGCTATGCTGTCCTCATTTGGCACAGTATTAAACTTTGACGCGATAATAAGTCGCCTCGATTTCACTTATAGCGATAAACGACCGATACATGTTATCGAGCAAGAGTTAGGCACGCTAAGACAAGATGATTAGCATCTATTTCAATACTACGAATAGGTCGAAAAAAAACAAACGTTACTGACCAACAAAGTCACTATGTCCTATGAGCCATCGTTAGCGAAGGGCCTGTGCGAAAAATTCCGCGTGATGCGTCGAGGGTGTTTGTATCAGGGCTTAAGCGTAGTCTTACAGACGAGCTATTTGCAGCAAAGCCCAAGGACTTACCTTCGGATCTGGCGCTCGCACAGGAAATAGAATCGAACCATGAAAGATATACGTTTGCAGCTAATTTTGCGAAAAGCCAATACCGCAAGCCAAATGTTCATCAGAGGGAGATAACTTCTTAGCAAGCAGACGCTCAACCATCTGGTGGAAAAAAAAACATATTTTAGCAAACAGCGTAAGCAGGGACAGTTCAGCCAACGCAGCAATAGGCAGCAGGGGTACCGTAATATGCAAGAGCCCATGGAGGTCGATCCTTCCCTGTCAAGGATCCATTAGTCCAACCAACCTCTAGCTTACTCAAACAAGAGAACAGCCACTGACGTAGATTGTTCAGATGCACCCCCTCAGTAAGGGGGGACGACAGGTGAAGAACCTATTAATGCTTAACTCTATCCATATCCTTTGGGGGCAGCTGATTTCGTTAACAAAGAAATTCAGAGTCTACTCAAGAATGGTATAATTCAAAAGTCAGTCTCCCCTTACAATAACCCCATATGGGTTGTAGATAAAAAAGACACTGACGGGGAAGTAATCGAAACATGCGTTTAGTTATTGACTTTCGTAAGCTTAACGAACGGACGATACCCGACAAATACCCTATGCCTAATATTTCATTTATCCTGGGGAACTTAGGAAAATCCAAGTACTTTTCAACGCTAGACCTTAAGTCTGGCTATCATCAAATCATACTCGCAGAGCGCGACCGTGAGAAAACTTCCGGAACAGTTATCTCAAAAACAACTGCAGGCTTTTCAAAATTTGCGTAATATCTTGGCATCCGAAGACGTTATGCTCCAGTATCCCGATTATAAGAAGCCATTTGATCTAACGACAGATGCTTCAGCATACGGAATAGGCGCAGTTTTAGCCCAAGAGGGACGTCCGATTACAACGATATCAAGGATATTGAAGGACAGCGAAGTTAATTACGCGACTAACAAGCGTGAAGACGAGACTAATGCGCGAATTTTTTATAAGCCGGGCAAAGAGAATCTAGTTGCAGATGCCTTGTCCAGGCAACAGCTTAACGCTTTAGAAGATCAAGAAACCGGGTCCTGTGCAGCAACGGTCCATAGTGAACTCACTATACAGCATTGAAACAACGGATAAACCGTTGAATTGTTATCAGAACCAGATAATCCTAAATGAGGCGCGCTCCCCATCGAAACACACACAAGCAATGATACAGGACGAGGTAGTTAGGAAGTTTCCATCCACCAAATTCTGGCATTGCAAGAATCATGTGGTGGACATATTCAGAGTAGAAGACAGAAGGGAAATTCTGACAGCCGAGCACAATAGAGCCCATAGATCGGCCCAAGAGAATGTTAAGCAGGTTCTCTCTGATTATTACTTTCCGAAAATGACAAAGCTGTCTAACGAAATTGCTCAAAATTGCAAAACATGCGCAAGGGCTAAATATGATAGAAACCCAAAAAAGCAAGAGATTGGCTTAACTCCAATCCCCTCGCACACAGGGGAAATTTTACACGTCGATATTTTCTCTAAGGACAAGAAATTTTTCCTCACTTGCATTGAAAAGTTCTCCAAGTTTGCTGTCGTGCAATCCATTGCTTCGAGAACCATTGAAGATCTGAAGTCAGCCGTGACAATGAACCATCATTGCACTCGCACACGATCTCGGCCATGTTAACTAACCATTTTGGCGTTAGTATTTCAAATGCGCCACCCATGCACAGTATCTCTAATGGGCAAGTAGAGCGTTTTCATAGCACGTTGCTAGAACTAGCCAGGTGCTTAAAGATAGACAAGGGCATAAGTGACACTGTAGAGGTTATTTTGTTAGCAACAGTTGAATACAACAAATCAATCCAACCGGTCATCAACAAAAGACAAGTTGATGTAAGTAATAGTGCACCCAGATGAGCCGCAGGAAGAGATCCAGAATAGAGTCGAAAACGCCCAGATCGTGCTGAGAGCCAGAGAAAATGCTTCTCGGCAAAACAGGATCTTTGAGGTGGGTGAAAATGTCCTAGTAAAATCCAACCGAAGGCTTGGAAACAAGCTCACGCCTTTATGCGAAGAAAGAGCTGTGGAAGCGGGGACCTGGGGACAACATAAAATAACCAAATTATTGGTTTTTCCTTTTTTAATTTTTTCTCAGTATCATTGCTATGATTTAGATGTGTGCTGATTTATCTGCACCTAAACACTTTCGTTTTAAGAGACTAGATTTAATGAAATGCAGCTTATTAACACGAACAATAGGCGAATAAATATAAGCCAACCGCCGTCAATTAAATTCTCAAAGCAGCCAAAGGCTCACAAACTCACATTTATATGAGACGCTGCTCTCCAGGAATGCAAGGTTGATAATGGAGTTTTTTAATTATTGGACATAGATGTTCTAACGGACAGTACATTCAAGTGGCCCAACGATACCAAGCACCAGCTTGTTAACGCGCGGACCCAAGCATAAAGCGACTCACCTCCCGCCCATCCGACCGAGGGGCGCACCGCGTAACGTGCGGTTACGAAGATCGCGACAAATGACGTAAGATAATTTTTTTTAGAGAGCATTCAGAAGTGGTACTAGTTCTAAGGTGGGAAAGATTGTTATATACTGAACATAAGATCCGAAAAGGGTTATGGACAGTATAGTTAGAAAAGCAAGCATGCAGGGCTATTGGTAAGAAATGTCTACTATTTCTAATGGGTACAGCAAAGTTAATTTGGTTTATTAGTATGGGGGAATCTATTTCACCATTTATTAATTTGTGAAAAAAGCTTATTGCTAGCATAGTTCTACGATGATTAAGAGAGGGAAGATTTATTAGTAAAAGTCTACTTTGGTAAGCAGGTAAATTAGTACTGTTGTCCCAGTTAAGACCCCGAAGGGCAAAGAGCAAAAATTGTTTTTGTACCGATTCTATTCTATCCTGATGAGTCCTGTATTTGGGATACCATATACAAGATCCATATTCAAGAACAGGTCGGACAAGAGACACATGAAGAGTTTTTGTTAAGTAGGGGTCGTCGAATTCCTTCGACCAGCGTTTAATGAACCCCAAGACACTTGATGCTCGATTTGAGATTAAAGCAATATTCTTGTCAAACTTAAGCTTTGGGTCCATTAAGATACCCAAATCCTCAACCAAATCAATCCGATCCAATGGTAGGTTATCCAGAAGATAAATATTAAAAAAGGCATTCGCCTATAAAAACACATAACTTTGCATTTACTGCAATTGAGATGCAGTAAATTTACTCTGCGCAAAGTTTGAAAATTGTCTAAGTCACTTTGCAGTCTATGACCAGACAGAAGACTTGCAGCTGACATGTACCCGAGAATAATTAATAACAGACGGAAGGTCGTTTATGAACAGTGTAAATAATAACGGTCCAAGGTGACTTCCTTGTGGAACACCAGAAGTGACCTGCACCGCTTTAGATACTGAGCCATTAAAATAGACTCTCTGAGTTCTAAAAGTTAAATAATCTTGAGCCCAAAGTAAATAACATCAGTTTTCATTTTGTCTTCAAAGCCCTTAATAACAAATGATGTGAATTCTAGTAAGTTAGTAGAGGTAGATCTATGTTTCATGAACCCGTGCTGGCACGGTGAAATCATAGATAGAGCACAGTACCTAAGCACACAGCTTGGTATTCCATCAGGTCCTGGAGAAAATTTGGGCTTAATAACCTGAAGATCACATAGTGAGCTCTCTGTGATTTTCGGTATGAAAACGCAATTTGAGGCATTAAGCTGATAGGGGTAAGGCATGACGACTGGTTGAAAACAAGGGCTATAGGTCGTTTGAAAAAATTCAGCAAATAGATCGGCAATGGCATGATCTGAATTGGCTTTCATTTCATCACAGAATATGTTAGATGGAAGAGTCGATGTCTTACGTTTCGCATTAACGAAATGAAAAAACCGTTTAGGATCGTGCTGAAACTGTAATCTACACCTAGTCAGGTTATTGAGGACTGAAAAGTTGGAACGAGCAATCAAGTATGCAGAACAAGCTAACGGAGAGCTTGATTTTCTGAAACTCTTGTAGAGTTTCGATTTACGATTTTTTAGAATTGTCAACCCTCTGGTAAACCACACAGGTTTGTTTGACCTGTTTGGCGTTCCATAAGGGACACACAAATCAAAAAAAATTTAAAGTATTATAAACAAGTAAGAAGGCTCTAGTCGAGAAATCCCGACTAGACGATACCCTGATCCCTATACTTTACGCGTACAGTCAGTGGTTGCAAGTATGTGTGTTTGTATGTACGCACATACTGATTGCCACGTCCAAATTGTCAGACCCGTAGAGGGTAGACCAGTCAGTCAGGGCCAACAAACAATAACCAGATCAAGCATTTTATTAAGATAATTTAAGATATAATTTATCTGATTCAATGATATCCCAAGTAAATTAATCAAAAATTCATTCTGTGCCGAGGGGGCCAGTGCGCCAGAGTCGGGACAAGAAATCCAAGTAACTTCAGCAATATTGAAATCACCGAGAACTACAAGGATATCGCGATCGGAAAGCATGCAAGAAAAGGAATTTGTAGCAGACAAATGAGCATCGTAGACAGAGTTATCAGAGGTAGGGGGTATATACGAGCAGGTTATAAAAATACCAACATCATTAAAAGCAACAAGTTCTATATCTATAGAACCACCTACTATTACTATCTCCGAAGAATAATTTTCATCAACAGCAACAAGCACACCTCCGCCACGTCGAAGCGTACGGTCTTTTCTATAGATACAGTATCTGTTGGATAGAAAAGAAAAAATTTAATGTTCGCCATTACGCATTTAAAACTGAATGTTGATCACTTAAATATTCTAAATCACGCAGACTTCAAATCAGTTCGGCTTGAAGTGTCCACCAACACTTCATAGGGCACCTTGTGTAATTGCTTAATCCCCTCCATTATTCCCACCACCCACTGCGGGCCACAACGGACCCCAGAACTAATCACTTCTCACGCTCTAATCCAGGAACTTAACTGCACCACCAACTACTAATACAGCTCCATCGGCGGCCTTTCAGGAAGTTGCCATTTTTCCAACTGAGGCACCACAGGCAGGCCACTGTTTACGCCAGGACCAGCAACTTCGCTTTTTACATTAGCGGTACTTATGCCGGCTTTCCAATCCACACTAGGATTTAGTACAAGCGACTTATTTGTGCAATCTGCCCAGCGTTTCTTTAACCACTCAGTCTCTCGTACCTTCATCGCTGAAATGAATGCAATACGAAGGCGATTCAGAGGATTAGGGAGGTGATTGCTGAGACAGGGTCGGCCGAGGACGACCTTACGCTTGAAGGGGGAGTAGTTAACATAATCGTTATGATAGTTAAAAAATATCGATGCTATATCGTATATCGATATAAGAGAGGAACCTTCTTTAGTTTAAGCATCACACACTCACTTCCGTTTTAGAATTTAATCTGACACTTGATACTAAGCTGCTGTAAAAAAACCACGTGTAAAATAAAGAATAAAGATTGAATCTGCAATAATAAAGATCATCATAATATATTTTTATACAAATGCATTTTTAAATGAATAGAGACATTAATTGGCGCGCAACTAGTGGTATATGACAAGTTTAAAGTCAGTATTCACGTGGTATCACTTTAATCATAAAGTGAAGCATAAGTGAATCAAAAACCTGCAGTTGCTGGCCTCCGTTCACACAGGCAGCAAAAGTGAATCGACCTCACCTTTCGGTACGATTATTAGAGGTGCGCAACAGCGCTTTAAAAAAAAAAAATACATGAAAACTACTAATCCAACGAAGCGGCACGTGTGTTTCTTAACCGGTTTTAATAAAAATTTCAAAGATTGTCATTATTTTGTAATATTTATTAAACGCCGTCTCAAAGTTTTCCATGTTCAATATTTTTTTGTTATCGATCGCATGTGTATATCGAAAACGGGATGAGTTATCGAAAATCGAAAACAAACTTGTACTGCCTAGGGATTAGACGAGCTTAAGTTCCAAATCTGGAGTCCTAGCTCTTATAGTCTCTGAGATCGGTTTGGTAATACATACGGACAGACGGACATGACTATATCGACTCGGCTGTTAATGCTGATAAAGAATATATATACTTTATAAGGTCGGAGATGCTTCCTTCTGCCTGTTACATACTTTTGCACAAAACCATTATACCCTTTTTCCTGTTTTTAATGGGATCAGGGTATAAACAACTTTTCACCGAATATAAAACTAACTGGACGAGGAAGTCTACTGAGAAGGAGAACCAACACTGGAGATCAACGTTTGGGTGGACCAGCATTTAACTTACAAATAAATGAAAAACATGTAAGTGGGCGTTTCACGTTAAACTTTTTTCAAATCGGCTAAAAAAAAAACAAACCAAAAAAAAATAAAATATAATGTTTTTTTGCTGGTTTCATATTGCTTTTTGCAACACTTTAATAAATTAATAACAAAGTCTCTCCGGCAAGTGTGAGTGACTTCTCTGAGAATTATGGTTGACACTTAAATAAAAAAAAACAAGTAAGAAGGCTCTAGTCGAAAAATCCCGACTAGACGATACCCTGATCCCTATACCTTACGCGTACAGTCAGTGTTTGCGAATATGTGTGTTTGTATGTACGCACATACTGCATACTGCATACACAACTTCAATGTCCCATATCTCCGGTGTTTCTCAACCGATTTTAATAAAAATTTCACAGATTGTCATTATTTTGTTCATTATTTCAAACGCCATCTCGAAGTTTTCAAAATTCAAGATTTTGTTGTTATCGATCACATGTGTATATCGAAAACAGGATGAGTTATCGAAAATCGAAAACAAAATTGTACTGCCTAGGGATTAGGCATACAAACGTTCATACATACAGACGGCTGTTTATGCTGATCAAGAATATATATACTTTGTGGGGTCGGATATGCTTCTTCCTGCCCGTTACATACTTTTGCACAAAACCATTATACCCTTTTTCCCCATTTTTAATGGGATCAGCGCTTAAAAAGGGTAAAAATTATCAAAGCGCATTTCTTTTAAGAATTAAAACACAAACAAATTTTTTATTGTGGACAATGTTGTTTAGTTGTTAGATATTTTTTTGCGTGCGTGTGGTTGAGGACCCATGACTTCGCCGATCCTCAACTATAGAACCCCTCAGCAACATAGCAATGATTCAGAAACTGACTACGAAGATCGTATTCGCATTCAATTTCCAAGAAACGCACCCACAGCTCCCCTCGCATCTAGTAATATGCAAGCTGCTGTGTTCCAACAGAGAGAAAAAGCATTGGCCAACAGAATCAATGAACTGTCTGATCGGGTGGCAGCAACGCATATTGTCACCCCGGAAGTACAAGCGTATGCTGCTATAGAAATAAGACACGGTTTTTTGGGGGTACAAGAATCTTATGTTTCTTGGAGGCAAGCGGCCCTAACCGCCTATCACACATTCAAACCATATAATGGTAGTTCACGCCACTACCAGGCAGTCCATATTATAAGAAGTAAGATTAAAGGTTCCGCTGATGCTATGCTGTCCTCATTTGGCACAGTATTAAACTTTGACGCGATAATAAGTCGCCTCGATTTCACTTATAGCGATAAACGACCGATACATGTTATCGAGCAAAAGTTAGGTACGCTAAGACAAGGTGATTAGCATCTATTTCAATACTACGAATAGGTCGAAAAAAAACAAACGTTACTGACCAACAAAGTCACTATGTCCTATGAGCCATCGTTAGCGAAGGGCCTGTGCGAAAAATTCCGCGTGATGCGTCGAGGGTGTTTGTATCAGGGCTTAAGCGTAGTCTTACAGACGTGCAAACAGCGTAAGCAGGGACAGTTCAGCCAACGCAGCAATAGGCAGCAGGGGTACCGTAATATGCAAGAGCCCATGGGGGTCGATCCTGCCCTGTCAAGGATCCATTAGTCCAACCAACCCCTAGCTTACTTAAACAAGAGAACAGCCACATCTGACCTCACAGGCTTTCATAAAAAAAAAAACAAAGGGTGAACCATCTAACGAAGGACGCGAGACAAGGAACAGAGTCGTATCCCAATGCTGCCTCTAACGCAGCGGCAGAAATAAACGACAATGACATAGATAACTATGACTCTGATGTCTTGAATTTTTTAGGGGTAGATCCCTGCTGCCCTTCATTATACGAAGAGTAGCGGGGCTCGATATAAAATTCCTCATTAACACGGGTGCATCAAAAAATTTCATCCGACCACATAAGGAATTGAGAGGCGTCCGCTCGGTAGATACTCCTTTCTCAATTCACTCCATTCATGGCAAAACTGCAATTACTCAGAAATGTTTTGTTTCTTTATTCAACGTAAAGTCAACCTTATTCCTCCTATCGAACCTATCGATGTTCGATGAAATAATCGTTCTCGACCTATTAAAACGGGTGGGGGCATCATTATGCTTAGCTTCCGGTCAACAGATTTCCTTTCACACCTGTACTGACGTAAATTTCACTGACGTAGATTGTTCAGATGTACCCCCCTCAGTAAGGGGGGACGATAGGTGAAGAACCTATTTATTTCAAAATTCAAGATTTTGTTGTTATCGATCCCATGTGTATATCGAAAACGGGATGAGTTATCGAAAATCGAAAACAAAATTGTACTGCCTATGGATTAGGCGAGCTTAAGTTCCAAATTTGGAGTCTCTAGCTCTTATAGTCTCTGAGATCGGTTGGCTCATACATACGGACAGACGGACAGACGGACGGACAGACGGATATGGCTATATCGACTCGGCTGTTGATGCTGATCAATAATATAAATACTTTATGGGGTCGGAGAAGCTTCCTTCTGCCCGTTACATACTTTTGCACAAAACCATTATACCCTTTTTTCCCATTTTTAATGGGATCAGGGTATAAAAATACTGATTGCCACGTCCAAATTGTCAGACCCGTCAGTCAGGGCCAACAGACAATGGATCCAAAACAAAAACCAGATCAAGCATTTTATTAAGATAATTTGGGATATCATTTATCTGATTCAATGATATCCCAAGTAAATTATTCAAAAATTCATTCTGTGCCGAGAGGGTCAGTGCGCCAGAGTCGGGACAAGAAATCCAAGTTACTTCAGCAATATTGAAATCACCGAGAACTACAAGGATATCGCATTCGGAAAGCATGTATGAAACGGACAGTATAGCAGACAAATGAGCATCGTAGACAGAGTTATCAGAGGTAGGGGGTATATACGAGCAGGTTATAAAAATACCAACACCATTAAAAGACAACTTAACAGCAACAAATTCTATATCTATAGAACCACCTACTATTACTGTCTCCGAAGAATAATTTTCATCAACAGCAATAAGCACACCTCCGCCACGTAGAAGCGTACGGTCTTTTATATAGATACAGTATCTGTTGGATAGAAAAGAAAAAATTTAATGTTCGCCATTACGCATTTAAAACTGAATGTTGTTGACTTAAATATTCTAAATCACGCAGACTTCAAATCAGTTCGGCTTGAAGTGTCCACCAACTCTTCATGGGGCATGTGTAATTGCTTAATCCCCTCCATTATTCCCACCACCTACAGCGGGCTCCCACTTTACTTGTAAGCAACGGACCCCAGAACTAATCACTTCTCACGCTCTAATCCAGGAACTTAACTGCACCACCAACTACTAATACAGCTCCATCGGCGGCCTTTCAAGAAGTTGCCATTTTTCCAACTGAGGCACCACAGGCAGGCCACTGTTTACGCCAGGACCAGCAACTTCGCTTCTTACATTAGCGGTACTTATGCCGGCTTCCCAATCCACACTAGGATTTAGTACAAGCGACTTATTTGTGCAATCTGCCCAGCGTTTCTTTAACCACTCAGTCTCTCGTACCTTCATCGTTGGAATGGATGCAAAACGAAGGCGATTCAAAAGATTAGGGAGGTGATTGCTGAGACAGGGTCGGCCGAGGACGACCTTACGCTTGAAGGGGGAGTAGTTAACATAATCGTTATGATAGTTAAAAAATATCGATGCTATATCGTATATCGATATAAGAGAGGAACCTTCTTTAGTTTAAGCGTCACACACTCACTTCCGTTTTAGAATTTAATCTGACACTTAATACTAAGCTGCTGTAAAAAAGCCACGTGTAAAATAAAGAATAAAGATTGAATCTGCAATAATAAAGATCATAATATATTTTTGTTCAAATGCATTTCTAAATGAATAGAGACATTAATTGGCGCGCAACTAGTGGTATATGACAAGTTTAAAGTCAGTACCCACGTGGTATCACTTTAATCATAAAGTGAAGCATAAGTGATTCAAAAACCTACAGTTGCTGGCCTCCGTTCACACAGGCAGCAAAAGTGAATCAACCTCACCTTTCGGTACGATTGGTAGAGGTGCGCAACAGCGCTTTAAAAAAAAAAAATACATGAAAACTACTAATCCAACGAAGCGGCACGTGTGTTTCTTAACCGGTTTTAATAAAAATTTCATAGATTGTCATTATTTTGTAATATTTATTAAACGCCGTCTCAAAGTTTTCCATGTTCAATATTTTTTTGTTATCGATCGCATGTGTATATCGAAAACGGGATGAGTTATCGAAAATCGAAAACAAACTTGTACTGCCTAGGGATTAGACGAGCTTAAGTTCCAAATCTGGAGTCCTAGCTCTTATAGTCTCTGAGATCGGTTTGGTAATACATACGGACAGACGGACATGACTATATCGACTCGGCTGTTAATGCTGATAAAGAATATATATACTTTATAAGGTCGGAGATGCTTCCTTCTGCCTGTTACATACTTTTGCACAAAACCATTATACCCTTTTTCCTGTTTTTAATGGGATCAGGGTATAAACAACTTTTCACCGAATATAAAACTAACTGGACGAGGAAGTCTACTGAGAAGGAGAACCAACACTGGAGATCAACGTTTGGGTGGACCAGCATTTAACTTACAAATAAATGAAAAACATGTAAGTGGGCGTTTCACGTTAAACTTTTTTCAAATCGGCTAAAAAAAAAAACAAACCAAAAAAAAATAAAATATAATGTTTTTTTGCTGGTTTCATATTGCTTTTTGCAACACTTTAATAAATTAATAACAAAGTCTCTCCGGCAAGTGTGATTGACTTCTCTGAGAATTATGGTTGACACTTAAATAAAAAAAAACAAGTAAGAAGGCTCTAGTCGAAAAATCCCGACTAGACGATACCCTGATCCCTATACCTTACGCGTACAGTCAGTGTTTGCGAATATGTGTGTTTGTATGTACGCACATACTGCATACTGCATACACAACTTCAATGTCCCATATCTCCGGTGTTTCTTAACCGATTTTAATAAAAATTTCACAGATTGTCATTATTTTGTTCATTATTTCAAACGCCATCTCGAAGTTTTCAAAATTCAAGATTTTGTTGTTATCGATCACATGTGTATATCGAAAACAGGATGAGTTATCGAAAATCGAAAACAAAATTGTACTGCCTAGGGATTAGGCATACAAACGTTCATACATACAGACGGCTGTTTATGCTGATCAAGAATATATATACTTTGTGGGGTCGGATATGCTTCCTTCTGCCCGTTACATACTTTTGCACAAAACCATTATACCCTTTTTCCCCATTTTTAATGGGATCAGCGTTTAAAAAGGGTAAAAATTATCAAAGCGCATTTCTTTTAAGAATTAAAACACAAACAAATTTTTTATTGTGGACAATGTTGTTTAGTTGTTAGATATTTTTTTGCGTGCGTGTGGTGAGGACCCATGACTTCGCCGATCCTCAACTATAGAACCCCTCAGCAACATAGCAAATTCAGAGACTGACTACGAAGATCGTATTCGCATTCAATTTCCAAGAAACGCACCCACAGCTCCCCTCGCATCTAGTAATATGCAAGCTGCTGTGTTCCAACAGAGAGAAAAAGCATTGGCCAACAGAATCAATGAACTGTCTGATCGGGTGGCAGCAACGCATATTGTCACCCCGGAAGTACAAGCGTATGCTGCTGTAGAAATAAGACACGATTTTTTGGGGGTACAAGAATCTTATGTTTCTTGGAGGCAAGCGGCCCTAACCGCCTATCACACATTCAAACCATATAATGGTAGTTCACGCCACTACCAGGCAGTCCATATTATAAGAAGTAAGATTAAAGGTTCCGCTGATGCTATGCTGTCCTCATTTGGCACAGTATTAAACTTTGACGCGATAATAAGTCGCCTCGATTTCACTTATAGCGATAAACGACCGATACATGTTATCGAGCAAAAGTTAGGCACGCTAAGACAAGATGATTAGCATCTATTTCAATACTACGAGGAGGTCGAAAAATAACTAACGTTACTGACTAACAAAGTCACTATGTCCTATGAGCCATCGTTAGCGAAGGGCCTGTGCGAAAAATTCCGCGTGATGCGTCGAGGGTGTTTGTATCAGGGCTTAAGCGTAGTCTTACGGACGTGCAAACAGCGTAAGCAGGGACAGTTCAGCCAACGCAGCAATAGGCAGCAGGGGTACCGTAATATGCAAGAGCCCATGGAGGTCAGTCCAACCAATTCCTAGCTTACTTAAACAAGAGAACAGCCACATCTGACCTCACAGGCTTTCATAAAAAAAAAACAAAGGGTGAACCATGTAACGAAGGACGCGAGACAAGGAACAGAGTCGTATCCCAATGCTGCCTCTAACGCAGCGGCAGAAATAAACGACAATGACATAGATAACTATGACTCAGATGTCTTGAATTTTTTAGGGGTAGATCCCTACTGCCCTTCATTATACGAAGAGTAGCGGGGCTCGATATAAAATTCCTCATTAACACGGGTGCATCAAAAAATTTCATCCGACCACATAAGGAATTGAGAGGCGTCCGCTCGGTAGATACTCCTTTCTCAATTCACTCCATTCATGGCAAAACTGCAATTACTCAGAAATGTTTTGTTTCTTTATTCAACGTAAAGTCAACCTTATTCCTCCTATCGAACCTATCGATGTTCGATGAAATAATCGTTCTCGACCTATTAAAACGGGTGGGGGCATAATTATGCTTAGCTTCCGGTCAACTTAAATTCACACCTGTACTGACGTAAATTTCACTGACGTAGATTGTTCAAATGCACCCCCCTCAGTAAGGGGGGACGACAGGTGAAGAACCTATTTATGCCAAACTCTATCCATAAGCCTAATATTTCTTTTATCCTGGGGAACTTTTCAACGCTAGACCTCAAGTCTGGATACTCGCAGAGCGCGACCGTGAGAAAACTTCCTTTTCGGTAAAATGAGGGGAGTGTGAATTTAGAAGACTCCCATTTGGTCTGAAAAATGCGGCTTGCATTTAGAAATATTGAAGCCCCCTTCAAACGGAACTGTCAGTAGGTACAAATCACGGAAAATTCCGGTACAGTTATCTCAAAAACAACGGCAGGCTTTTCAAAATTTGCGTAATATCTTGGCATTTGAAGACGTTATGCTCCAGTATCCCGATTATAAGAAGCCATTTGATCTAACGACAGATGCTTCAGCCTACGGAATAGGCGCAGTCTTAGCCCAAGAGGGACGTCCGATTACAATGATATCAAGGATATTGAAGGACAGCGAAGTTAATTACGCGACTAAGAAGCGTGGGCCCTCGCTAAACTGCGGCATTATCTTTATGGGGTTAAAGATATAAACATGTTTACTGACCACCAGCCCTTAACCTTTGCGGTGTCGGAATCCAATCCTAACGCTAAGATTAAAAGGTGGAAATGCCTTGTCCAGGCAACAGCTTTACGCTTTTGAAGATCAAGAAACCGGATCCTGTGCAGCAACGGTCCATAGAGAACTTTCTCTCACAGCATTGAAACAACAGATAAACCGTTGAATTGTTATCAAAACCAGATAATCCTAGATTAGGCGCGCTCCCCATCGAAACACACACTAGCAATCATACAGGAAGTTTAGGAAGTTTCCATCCACCAAATTCTGGCATTGCAAGAATCGTGTGGTGGACATATTCAGAGTAGAAGAAAGAAGGGAAGTTCTGACAGCCGAGCACAATAGAGCCCATAGATCAGCACAAGAGAATGTGAAGCGGTACTCACGCCGGCTTCCCAATCCACACTAGGATTTAGTACAAGCGACCTATTTGTACAATCTGCCCAGCGTTTCTTTAACCACTCAGTCTCTCGTACCTTCATCGCTGGAATGGATGCAACACGAAGGCGATTCAGAGGCTTAGGGAGTTTATTGCTGAGACAGGATCGGCCGAGGACGACCTTAGGCTTGAAGGAAGAGTAGTTAACATAACCGTAATGATGGTTAAAAAATATCGATGCTATATCGTATATCGATATAAGAGAGGAACCTTCTTTAGTTTAAGCGTCACACAGTCACTTGCGTTTTAGAACTTAATCTGACGCTTGATACTAAGCTGCTGTAGAAAAACCACGTGTAAAATAAATAATTAAGATTGAATCTGCAATAATAAAGATCATCATAATATATTTTTGTACAAATGCATTTCTAAATGCATTCGTTCTTGAATTACGAGGCAAGGCACCCAATAATTCTGCCCTCCCAACACCCTGTCACCATCGCCATCATAGTCCATTTTCACCGCAAATTCCTACACAGTGGACCAAAATATTTTCTGGCCGCACTCCGACAACGATTTTGGCCCATTGGCGGGCGAAAAGCCTTCTCAACAATCATCGGAAAATGCATTCGTTACTTCCGGATGAAGCCCAAGCTTCTCGAGCACATCATGGCCCAGTTACCAGCCGATCGAGTGCAACCCAGGCGCCCATTCTGCACAACTGGAATTGATTTTGTGGACCATTCCTTACCAAGTCAGAAGTCAGGAACAGGCCGCCTACAAAGTGCTACATATTAATATTCGTTTGCTTTCCTACCAAAGCATTAGAGGTAGAGGACTTGTCAACCGCATCGTTTATCGCAGTATTAAAGCGATTCATCGGTATTAGAGGCAAACCAAACTCAATCTGGTGTGACAATGCAATAAACTTTGTTGGAGCACGGAACGAACTGAGCGAGTTGAGGCTACTGTTTTTAAGCGACCCTCATATAAAGGAGCTTTCGAACCTTTGCCTTTTGATTGGAATTAACTAGAATTTTATTTCTCGGTCTCCTTATTTCGGTGGTTTGTGGTTTGCCAAACACAATTTCTATCGCGTCATTGGAAAATCTGTTCTCACATTCCATGAACTCCGTACCCTTATATGCGAAATTTCTGCAATGTTGAACTCACGACCTCTTTGTCCCATTTCAGAGAATCCAGGCAAATTAGAAATTTTCACGCCTGGTAATTTTTTGATTGGAGCCCCATGCTCCACAATCGAAGAACCGGACATAACGCACAACGACATCAATCGCCTAAGTCGCTAGCAGTGCGTTTGTTAACATATGCATTTAAATGCAGCAGGCATTCTGACGCAAATGGAGAACCAGTTACTTATCTTAGCTTCATGAGCGTTCAAAGTGGCGCTCGTCGACACCTAAGCTGATGACCAATGCAATCGTTATCTTGAAGGATGACAACGTGCCACCCCTCCAATGGCGTCTTGGCCGGATAGAAAGCACTATTTCGGGACCAGACGGCGTCTCGCGAGTTGCAATAGTCAAAACTACAGCTGGCACCATCAAACGAGCAAGATCGCTGTACTGCCCATTAAGACCAAGTCGGTCGAAACTCTCGCACTTCCAACGGGGGGAGCATGTCGGAGGCAGCAGCAGCTAACAAATAATTTAAGCATGTAAATTAAAAACATCGAATTGTCACGCGCACTATTTTAGTGAAAATTTAATATGCAATAATAACGCCGCCTACCAAAAACTATTGTTAAACAAATTAGACCCTAATAAATTAAAGACACCAATGTAAACTATCGTGTTTTATATTAAGTAAAATAATCACAAACTTTCTGTAACCTTCGAGCATAGGTGAACAAAAAATAGTGCCTCCTCTCAACACCCATAAAAAATATTTTTTAATTTAAATGATATTTTTCGGGAAAAAAAATCTAATAAAAAAAGTTTGTATAGTTGATATCATTATCGCATTCTCTCTTGGATTTTTAGTTGTATGTAACAAGTTAAAATTCATTGGGGTACAATTGAGGGTTGACAGTTTAAGGTACTGCAACAAATTATAGTAATAATAATAATGGTGGTAAAAAAAAAAGTTATAACTGAAAAAATTAGATTACAATTTCGTGAAAATTGGGACTTTTTAATGCAAGAGCAATATGAATACAGTCTTCGGCGTTTAATCGATTTCTGTTCTTCTTTTTCATGTGTTGCTCCAAATGGCAAAAATTTCTTAACCGGCTCTTCATGTGCAATTTTGAGAGCCTTTGCAGCTTTTGCCATCAAAAAAGACGACAGATTTGGTTATCTCTTAAATTAACTACGTGCTTGCTTTTTCCTTCTGGTATCACAGCAATTTCACTTTTCAATCCAACTGACAGTACG
The DNA here is from genome assembly GCA_035044605.1 of Scaptomyza cyrtandrae. Lineage (NCBI taxonomy): Eukaryota > Metazoa > Arthropoda > Insecta > Diptera > Drosophilidae > Scaptomyza > Scaptomyza cyrtandrae. Next base: position 94,258 of record JAWNNS010000081.1, read on the forward strand.
TGTATCAAGATCTAAAAAGTAATCTGAAAACCACTTTCTGAGTTTCGTAAGGTGTCTTATAATTGTATCCTTGATGTCAGCAAAAGTAATATTTTTGCAACCTGTTCTACTTTCTATATCCAATAATGTGTTTATAATCTCACTAATGTCCGCTAAATATGCTGCTTATCTCGCATATTTAGCGGACATTAGGAAGAGTTTTTAAACTTATCTACGAAAAAATTTTTTTGATCAATTTGTTAAGTTAAGTTTAAGTTAAAACAAGTAAGAAGGCTCTAGTCGGGTGAGCCCAACTAGAAGATACCCTGAACCCAGCTATTTAATATCGTTGCTTAAAGTATCATAATTCACTCAGCATCAGACCGTGGCGCAGCTGTATATACTTTTGCTTCAGCAACGGTCAAGCCGAGATCAAACCCTCGTACAAAAAAATCACCTCTTTTATTTTTTTTTAATTTTTTCGGTATATATATTTAATTCATATATTATATGTATTAATCATTTTAAAGAAATAAATTTGTTTGTATTATGAAATTATTTTGCACGCGCCTGCAAAGGACTCCACCAGACATCACGCAGAAATTCTGGGTATGATAAAAAACGCTCAGATCGCGCTTAGGGCCAGAGAAAATACTTCTCGGCAAAATGGGGTCTTTAAGGTGGGAGAAAATGTCCTAGTAGGATCCATGTCTTGGTTTTTGACTCAAGTTCTACAGCGCAAGCCTGTTGTCAAATGTGTAATTTGGTGCAAAAGGTCGTAGGCGGCCAGCAAAAGTACTATTTTATATTTTATTTTATTATATTTTTGACTCAAGCGCGTATAGTAACTGTTTCATTGGCATAACTGCTTTGGACTTTATCTCAGCTTAAGATATAAAGATTGGTCTTGTGGGGTCACTGGTGCGGACATTGTGTTTCGTTAGGTAATAATCCTAGATCGAATCAATCAATCAACCATGGCCATTTGTGCGCAACGTTTGTAGTTATTAAAGGTCGAGTAATCCACCAATATTTGTTAAGATAACCCAGTCCTGTAACATCCTGTATTCTGTTCAAAAAAAAAAAAATGCATGTTACGTATAAGAAAAAGCGTACCAGCAAAACACCGGGAGTGGCGCAACCCCCTTGACTGAAGATCAGCCATGGCACTTTTAGCCTCCCGTGCCTCATCACAAATGCGGGGGTAGTTAACTAATATCTATTTGATTTTTTATATGTAAAATAAGATAAGACATTAGTTACAACAATGTATGTTCGACCGTCTATTTGATGTTATCCATAATATAAAATACGACCCCACGCCATTACATTGTATGCTTGGCTGGATATTAGGCAGCTGGCAAACACAGCCACATGCAGAGGTCAGCAGCTCTTATTTCTTAAGGCAATAAATAATCATCGACGTTCGTTTGATTTTTGATCTTAGCTCAACGAACATCGATGTTTAGTTCAAGTGATAAACACCATAGCAATCACGACCTATGCTACTATGATGCTATGATGGGAAATGACAGGCTCAGCACTTCATGCGAGGCTAGCATTTCTTCTCTTTATGGCTTTTTAACAATCATATTTGTATTTTAGTTTTTAGTCTAATTCGGCCACTCGACAAGTCCAGGCGCATCACCGCTCAGAAGCGCGGATTAGTTACCTCAAAGAGGAGTTTAACTTAACATAAGTTTAATAAAATAAGACATCTCGTCTTTGTAATTTTACTACGTGTGTTTCAATTAACTCAACTCGTCGGCCTTAATAATTCAAGTCCGACCATCGTCGGCAAAATAACACAGTAGCATTTTTAAATGCTAATAACAATAATCGAATAGCATTTCTAAATGCTCGATAATATTTTAACCACATTAAAATTGGTTAATTGGCGCCAAACTCGTGGCTTAATTAAAATCAATACCCACGTAGCTTCATTTGAAGCATTTATAAAAAAAAAAACAATAATAATTATAATTTTTTTTTTTTTTTTACACAAAAAAAAGTGTTTATAATTCAAGTTTATAAAGTGTTTAAATTAAAACCTAATTCGTTTTTCAATACCTCTGCACGCAAGTTGACAATCTCGGTCATCGAAGCAAGTCGCGATTAATGGATTCTGAACATTTGTAACTGAGCAAAGTGCTGAAAGTCACGGCTGAAAAAAACAAATGTTTATATAAAAATAAACAAACTCTTGAAAAACACAAACTTTATACAAAAAAACATTCTTTAAATGACAGATTGGAAGTGTCACTATTACAACAAGTAAGAAGGCTCTAGTCGAGAAATCCCGACTAGACGATACCCTGATCCCTATACTTTACGCGTACAGTCAGTGCTTACAAGTATGTGTGCGTGTGTGTACGACCATACTGCATACTAAACTTCAAGGTTCCATATCTCCGGTGTTTCTTAACCGATTTTAATAAAAGATTGTTATTATTTTGATTAATAATTAAAATGCCATCTAAAGTTTTTTCAAATTCAAGATTTTATTGTTATCGATCCCATGTGTATATCGGAAACGGAATGAGTTGAGAATGGAGTCTCTAGCTCTTATAGTCTCTGAGATCGACGCGTTCATACATACAGACGGACAGACGGACATAGCTATATCGACTCGACTGTTGATGCTGATAAAGAATATATATACTTTATAAGGTCGGAGATGCTTCCTTCTGCCTGTTACATACTTTTGCACAAATTCATTATACCCTTTTTTCCCCTTTTTAATGGGATCAGGGGGTAAAAATAGCAAATTAAAATAAGTAAGAAGGCTCTAGTCGAGAAATACCGACTAGACGATACCCTGAACCATATACTTTACGCGTCAGTCAGTGCTTGCAAGAATGTATGTATGTGTGTATGCGCATACTGCATACTTAAATTCAATGTCGCATATATCCGGTGTTTCTCAACCGATTTCAAGAAAAATTTCACAGATTGTAATTATTTTGTCTAACGTTTCAAACACAGTATCAAAGTTTTCCATGTGTATATCGAAAGTGGAAAGAGGTATCGAAAAGGTGAGCTTATGTTCTAAATCTATTGTGACTGGCTCTTATAGTTTCTGAGATCGACGCGTTCATACATACACACAGACAGGCAATGCTAGAGAGGGGAAACACTTTACGTGCCGTAGGTGGCTTGCAAATATCCACCCGTGTGTCGGGCTCCTATGCATTAACGGCAAGTATACCGACCAAAAAAAAATATATATAAATAATAAAATTTTTTTTGAGTGATCACGCGGAGTTTTAAACCGCGAACCCCTCCGACTTGAACAATATAATAGAGACAAAAAAAAAAAGAGAAAAAGTGATCCCGCGGAGATTTGAACCGCGGACCCCTCCGACTTAAAAACAATACAAAAGAGTGATCACGCGGGGACTTGAACCCAGCCTCCCCATCCAGCCTAGTGTCATCGTTTTCCGTGTCCACTATCGAGGCATTATTCAACCCCCACACTGAAAGAAAACTGGGAGTTATAATTTAAAATATTTTGTTAATAATTTAAGCCAATCAGTTCGAACAAAATATAGAACAAAAAAAAACTTTAAAATAAAATAAAACAAAATTCAATAAAAATAATGATAATATAAACCATGTAAGTGCATTCCTTGAACTATCAAATTTTTTTTTTGTTTTATTTTTCTTCGAAGCAAGTGATCAAGTGATACAGTGAAAAAAAATAAAAATAAAAATAAATAATTTTTTTTTGTTGTTTGCACATGTATGGCGCTTTATAGTTCACAAGAATAAGCCTTCTGCCTAAAAGTATGCCACCGAAATCACCTGATCACTTCCGACTTAATTAAAAAATAAAAAATAAATAAAAAAATAATAATTTTTTAAATAAATATATGAAATGAATTAACTTAAATAGTACTTAATACTGTTGTGGTGGATTAACAACAATTAGTAAACTAATTTAATTTAATAAATGTTCATGCCTTATATATACAAAAAAAAAAAAAAAATAAATTTAAAATAAATTAATTAATATATAATAAAACAAAAAATAAAATAAAAAATTAATAAATAAATAAGTTAATAATAATAATAATAATGAAATGAATTAAGATTGTAAGATTTAATTTAATTTAGTTAATTTTGTTTGTCTTATAAAAAAAAATAAATAATAAATATAAAACAAAAATAAAAATAAGAATAATTTTAAGTTAATAAATTTTTCTTATTTGAATTTGAATTCCCTAGTATCCTCATAAACATTATTTTTTTTGAATTGAATTGAGCTTTAAAGAAGAAGTCACTGGCAAATGTAAAATAGGAATTTAATTTTGTTCCGTTAAAATGTTTAAATAGAATTAAATAAATACAGTTAAGTACAGTTAGCTGATAGGAAAATATGAAACAATAGTTGTTTAATATATATAATTTTAATTAAGGTTTTCCTATCACTTAGATTTATCTGAACATTCCTAATAATAATAAACTGAATCTATGTAACTTTTCCTTTTAAAATGAACCAATAATTTTGTTTTCTTTTGGGAGTCATGCAGCGAAGAAATGTGAGAAGTAGGAGCTAGTAGGTCGTTTGGCTTAGGGATCCTCCCGCAAATAAGCTGGACCCAACATCAGTCCAGCACAGCCAAACGGCAAACGAGGAGTGTCGCCTCCAACAACTTATATGAGAAGTGTGTCTGTAGTCCTGTCCTTCCGTTTCCCCACCCGTTTCCCCCTGTTTAGTTGAAGTACTATGGCCCGCACGCGATTTGTGATTGATAATATGAGCACCGCGAGATCGTAGTATTAGAAAATAAAATAAATGGAAGCTGTCCCTTCTACCGATCATAAAGCCGGAGCCAGCGCGTGCACTTTCTCTAATATTACTCCAATTTCCATCTTCTCGTTCCACACGTTATATGCTACAAGTACCTTTTTTCCTGCAAATCTTTTAACAATTAAAAGCAATTACCTAAATTCTTTTTATTGAGAGACTTCTAAAACTGAATTACTAATTTCGCATTAAAATTCTGCGTAAATTTGCTAAAGGCAAAACGTCATTGTTGCTAACACAAACTTCAGGTACCCCACCTGGATGCAAAATGCTATATAGTAGATATTTCTGGATTGATGCAGTTGTAAACTTTTTAAAAGGATGTAGCCAATAGTATTTGCTAAATTAATGAAGCACAATAAAAATACCAATATGTCCTCGTGTTCTACGCGGATAGGGTTCTAGTATGTTAATACACAAGCGCTGACAGGGCCTGCATGTCTGACTTAGAGTACCCATGGGCGGGAAAAGGGTATATTAGGTACCTTCAAAAAACAAACGAATTGGTTTAAGATTCTTGGGCGTTGGCCAAATTTTTCGCTGGAATTAATAGAAATTCATCCACAGCCAACAGTATAACCTAACCATAATTGACATTTGTAGCTAAAAAGTTTATTTTTCAATATTTAGTGTTATGTTAGCTTTTCTAAACTGATGTGACAGTCTGATCAGAACCGCTAAATGTGATTGAAAGTCTTCAAAGACGTTACAAAGATCGTCTATATTTCCAAAACCGAATATCGTAAATCAGGGATATGATCTCGTACTTCAAACGTCACACTGTGGATGTTGAATTACACAATCCAAATGGCATTACCTTGAATTAGTAAAGGGGTCTACCAGTAACAGTAAAAGCTGTCAAAGGCTTTGACTCCTCTACTAGCTAAATTTTTCAATAGGCATCTTTTGTGTCGAACTTCAAGATTTATTTTGAATAAGGCAATCAATCAAAATTACATGCATATTTTTCCGTAGCATCTTTTAGTTTTCGTTTAGTTTTCCGCGGGACTGACAGAATGCGTTGTTTTACTGGCTTTAGATCTTAGATGTCAATATGATGCTGAATTAAATTCGTGCGACCCAAGCTAAAAAGTTAAAGGATATCTATCCTCTGAGATCTGCAAGTTCTTGAGTTTCTGCAAGTGCTTGTGTCGAGAAATTTTTTGTGTGTTTCTTTACCTAATTATGTATTAGCTGATGTGCGAGTTAAATATCTTGCCGCCAAGGATTTTGAAAGATGCAAGTCTTTTCTTATTTTATTTTTCAAATATCTATTCTTTTTCAAAACTTTTTTTACGATAATTATTATTTATTAAAGATATATATATCATTATTGTTTTTTGCAACTTTACAAACACTTACAATTTTTTATATAAATACCAATCTTTTTTCCCCATACTCAATTTATGAAGAATTTAGACGTTCTGAGGAATAGGGAACGTCAAGAATTGAATAGAAGTAACAGTGTAGTTAAGCAACAAGAACAATTAGGTAACAATTCGCTTCGATCGAGGCGCTGACAAGACCCTGAATATAGGGCTAACGAGCAAATAGCAGACACTTCGCGTCGGTCGAGGCGCCGACAAGACCATCAATATGGGGCTGACGAACAGCGACAAAAGACAGTACAGCTCGCCAACCGTCAAAATGACATTGAAACTAGAATTTTAGAAAGAGAAAGATATAAAAGACAGCGGACCCAGCTTAGCGACCATCCAGATGGTAGGTTGATTGAGCAGGCGCGAAACACAGGGGCAAGGGAGAAGCGTCAACTAATAGAAATTTGACTCAAAAAGTTAGTCAGTACAGGAACAATCCCGAAAATAGGTTAGCCGAAAATAGTTGTGATACCAACATAGAATATAGAATAACGTGCGAATACCTTTCCAGAGGATAGGGAAAGTCAGGCGACAGACACTAATTTAGACGCTTCAATAGTCGCATTCAATAGAATTGTAAAGCAGGGTCCATATCATGTACGCATTTGTTGCAAAGGTTTCACATCAAGTAGAAAAAATACCTGAAGAAGTTGTAGAAGGCAGACAGTAGAGATATCTTAAGTCTTTCTACACATTTTCCTTCCTGCAATAATAATTTTGTTTTTTGCAAGACATGCAGCAGGAGCATACAGTTTGGAAAGAAACCAATGGCTTCAACGAATGCCGGATCTTTCCGATTCTTTAAAAGGCTAAACGCCTCTAGAAGAACCGCAAATTTCACCACGTCAAAACGCCGTTAAGGAAGCAGTGGTCAATAACCAACAGATACACCTAAGGCGTAGGATGGAATATAGCCATGATTTCACGGCCGAATCCATTAGGCCTTCAAAAATTGCTGATGCAATCAGATTTTTAGTAAACACAAAACTATATAGAAAACACCAGATTGTTATCAATGAATCGTAGTTGTCAGCTTTTTCGGCTGAAGATAGGGACTTAGTTTCAAAACTAATAGAAAAATCTGATACAGAGAGTTGTAATGACACCTGGAGAAGGCCAGCGTCCTTTGGATATGATTGCAGATTGCACCTCCGAGAAACTAGCCTTCCCAACAATATTCGCTGGCATTAAAAGAAAATGCACAGAAAGTTTTACAACCATAGTTAGCTCTGAGCTTAGGAATTTTGAAGGGGTTGTAGAACTGATAAATTATTTTTTAATTATAAAAGTTAGAGATGATAAATATAAGAAACAATACGTTCATTTGCTTACGTAAGCACAGCAACACTCAAGGCATTTCCGCAGCAAACGACCTCCACAAAGAACACTCGATAAATAAATTGATGATATTGGCACACTATGATCTACCCTGCAGTTCCAGCCTAGTTTCAATATTGATTGTATAAGCATCACTACAACTATCAGGTGCCAAAAACAGCTTTAATCTTACACATGACCCCCCTAACTTAAGCTTTTGGCAAATAATCTAACTGATTCTTATTATAAGAATCTATAACGCCTTAAAAAATCAAAATATTCGATTTTGTAAAAAATCAAATCAAAAAGAATTTGTTAACCACCATAACTTTCTGTAACGTACGTCTTCAAATTTTATCTCACCATCTACAGTATTACGGCCTTAATAAATATATGTGAACTGTATCTCTATTGGGCTTCTTTAACGTGACGTTTTTCATACGAAGGTCTACAGCCACGGTGCTCATATATCCAAGGATATAGCACAACGAGTTTAGTTTAATCGACAGACTAGCGCCCCTTTCACGGTACCAGGTTTTTAATTCACTCTTTTTGGAGGTACATTATCGCTATTGGTGAGGGCTGGAAGTACTGGCGAAATCACTACCACGAAGCTTCCACAAGGGGCCTACCTCAGTGAACCGCCTTGAGAGCGATCCCAACCCCTTGGTATCGAATAAGGAATTCGAATTCCATATTTCAGACCCGACAGATTTAGATTTAGGACACCAGAAGGGGTGTATCTTTTAGTCGCCTCATACTATAAGCAGTGACACACTATGGATGCTTTTCTTCTGCCCGCCATTCACACGGGTGGTAGTCACGCTTGACCTCCAAAAAATTTTGTAACAAAACGCCAAAAAATTATCTAACTTTTACCAGCGGCTGCATGTACTGCACACTGGTCAGTTGGTCACTAGCATTCATCCAATGAGTCGAAGGAGTTAAAGCGGAGCGGAACTCTATATTACCGTAGGTGTAGGGTGGGTTTTGGAACTTTGATTAGATTCTTCAAACATGACTGCATGAACATATTGAGTTGGTCAGATTCTTTAAGGAATTGGAAACACTACAATAACCTCAATATCAGTATCAGAGCAAAAAAAGACCTGCTGACTTTGAATGTCGCGATTGTAGATTGCAGCGCTTGTGCCATGTAACGCGAAAAGTCTACAATAGTCTAGTGCAAATTTATGTAACAGGCAGAAAATTATATATTTTTGATTAGTATCAGCAGACAGTCGACTCGATATTGCCAAGTCTGTTTTACTGTACGCCAGTCTTTCTGAACAAACGCGAGAGCCTACAGATATTTTAGATTACAGGTGAATAAGGTGAAGGCGTTCTACAAACAAATACAAGAGCACACTGACGAACATACGAACATAGTATAGACGATACCCTGATCCATTTACTTTACACGTACAGTCAGTGCTTGCAAATATGTGTGTGTGTGTGTGTACGCGCATACTGCACAGTGCATAGAAAACTTCAATGTCTTATATCTCCAGTGTTTCTTAACCGATTTTAATAAAAATTTCACAGATTGTCAATATTTTGTTTAATATTTCAAATGCAAGAGAAAAGAGTATGCAAGTTGCATCTGTGGCGAGAGTAGATAAGTTTATTTACTTTTCTGCGACAAACAAACGGACAGAAGGACGAAAAATGCACTAGGCTAATAAACTTAATTATGGAATAGAAACGTAACCAAACTTTCATCATAACGCCATGTATCTAAGAGCTTACTATTCCATGGTACAAAGGTTCGTTCATTGGGTTCTACACATTAAATATAGACAGTATCCTTTATTGGAAAACAGCTTTCAATTTCACGTATAAAAGTGTCTAGCTTTATCCTAGTGTCTTCGTCGACACACACTGACCATACCAGGGCGAACAGGAACCAAAGTTTACTCATTTATTCAAATAACTCGGAGTTGTATGGGTTGATTCCATTTTGTTTCGTACCAAAGCCCTCCAGCAGCATGCAGTGAGACATAACACCACTTAATCCGGTTGTCTTCACAGTTTCATTGCACGGGACGTGCTTAAAATCAAGCAGATTGGGTAAAATTGTCTCAAAATGAAATGAAGGGGAGAACACCGTTGGACATTTTAACAGCTTCTTTGAAGTAGTGGAAAAACTCAACGAGATCAGCGTGGATTTTCCTGATCAGTTTTTGTGCATACTTCTATTGTCTACTCTAAGTAGTACATTTGAGAACTTTGTAGTGTAGTGAAGTGAAGGAAAAACGATAAAAGTCAAGGCGACAAGAAGACGGGCTGCTGGAACTGTGGTCGTCGCGGCCACATAGCTGTAAATTGCAAATCCAAAGAGCGAAAAGGCAATAGCGGGAGTGACAACGAAAATGAAAAGACATCATTTGCAGTATTCGGAATGCGCGCAGAAAATAAAAGCAGTAAAAGTCAATGTAAATGTTATATATGTTCTATATGTAAAAGACCTGCAATGCAACTTTATATTAGTTGCAAAAGCCAGTTAAAACGGATTTAAAGTTGAGTTAGCAGAAAATGAAGATGATCACGTGCAGTTTCCGTTTCGAGAACTAGGTGTTGATGCTATGGTGATCATGCCTCCTGTTGAACCAGTGCAAACGCAACAACCAACGAGTTGCATAAGCAGATGCATCTGACATTGACAATTTTGAAAAATAAAAAATCTAAACTGTACAAGAGTTTCAAAAGAACTAACTCTAACGCAGCTTATTTTTTATACATGATGTCCAAATCAAATTTTGCAGTCCTTAATAACAGTTTTTATATGAACTACCTGTAGGCTTCAGTTTCAGCGGGATCCCAAGCGGTTTTTTGATTTTGTTAATGTATAGCGAAGGTCATCCAAGCTACCATCAAATGTATTCTTTAATGATTTAACCGCCAACTCGGATGAGGCGATTGCTTATCTCATGGCAAATTTTTTTTAAACGACATATACTTCATGTCACCATCAAATTGTTTTGCCATACCCTTATCATGTTAATGGATCCAATTGCATTTTTGGACCAGAAATTACAGAAAAGTCTTTACTAAGCGACCTACAAGTCCTCAAGCCCATTTTCTCCCCGGGTCCAGATGGAGTACCAAGCTTTGTGCTGCGATACTGCGCTTAGGGACTCATAATGCCTTTGCATAAATTGTTCATTCTATCCTTAAATTCATGCTTTTTTCCGAAAATTTGGAAAGAGTCGTTTATTATTCCTTACATAAAAAAGGGAATAAATCAAATGTAAACAAGTAAGAATGCTCTAGTCGAAAAATCCCGACTAGACGATACCCTGATCCCTATACTTTACGCGTACAGTCAGTGTTTTCAAGTATGTGTGTTTGTATGTACGCACATACTGCATACTGCATACGCAACTTCAATGTCCCATATCTCCGGTGTTTCTGAACCGATTTTAACCGAAATTTCACAGATTGTCATTATTTTATTAAATAAATATATTGATTCAATATTTGGTTGTTTTCGATCCCATGTGTATATCGAAAACGGAATCAGTTATCGAAAATCGAAAACAAACTTGTACTGCCTAGGGATTAGGCGAGCTTAAGTTCCAAATCTGGAGTCTCTAGCTTTTATAGTCTCTGAGATCGGTTGGCTCATACACACGGACAGACGGACATGGCTATATCGACTCGGCTGTTGATGCTGATTAATAATATATATACTTTATGGGGTCGGAGAAGCTTCCTTCTGCCTGTTACATACTTTGCACAAAACCATTATACCCTTTTTTCCAATTTTAATGGGATCAGGGTATAAAAACTATTGAGAGATATCAAAATTGTCCGCTATTCCGAAAATGTTTGAAAAACTAATCACTTCCCATCTGCAGAACCTTTGCAAATACTTTGTTTCACCGAATCATCATCACTGGATTTATGAAACAAAGATCCACTACCACAAACTTGTTAGAATTCACTTCTTGGTTTCCAGAACAAAATGCAAACTAACGATATTTATACAGATTTCAGTAACTTTGTGTATTACAAATTTGCTATATCTGAATTGTAGTAAATGTAAAGTTATGTCTTTTTATAGGCGCATTCCCTTTTCAACACTTATATCGTTGATAATAAACCACTAAATCGCATTGAATGGGTGGTAGACTAAGGAATCCTCTTGGATTGAAAACTTAAATTTGATAAGCACATTACCTTCATTGCTAATTCACATTACCCGAGCAATTGGTGTCCTTAGATTTGTCAAGAGTGGTCGAAGGAATTCGACGATCCCTATATAACAAAAACATTTTATACTTCTCTTGTACGCCCGATTCTAGAATATGGTTCTTGTATTTGGTACCCCAAATACAGAATTCATCAGGAGAGATTAGAATCGGTGCAAAAACAATTTCTGCTTTTTGCTCTCAGTGGTCTTCCCCTGGTTGACCTACGTTAACCTATGTTCGCGATCTTCGTAGTCGTACGCTAAGCTATGTGCCCCTCGGTCGATTTGGCTGGAGGTGGTTTGCGTAATGCTTGGTCCGCGCGCTAACAAGCCGGTGTTGGTATCGTTGGGCGACTTGAATGTACTGTCTCGTTTAGTACATCCACGTCCAAAATAAATGCCATGACAAAATACGATTTTGTTGTACCTACCAGCTTTAAGACGGCGCTGCGTATAACACAGGCAGAGGCCTGTAAATTATTAATGAAAAAGGAGATGGATTGCAACACAGAAGGTGTATATTTGGTACAATCGTATATATTTCATGGTCTTAGTATGCTGATGTTATATGTTGTGAATGTTGTAAATATAAAGTGTGACCATGTTAGAGAAATGTCTAAGAATAAGATGCTCTAGATGAAATATGTATTGACGACGTATTTAGATGTATGTTAAAGATCAAGCAAGTATGATCTTGAGATGCAACTCAGTTCACACTGAATCGAACTGAGAGCAAGCTGCCTGCGTGCAGGTGTATGCATATTCAGTCACAATTTGCGCACCACATAAAGTGGTTCGTTTAAATAAACTAAATTAAATTACAACAGTCTTCACTATATGTAATGATAAGCGGGAATCACGCTCTAATGTCTTTCGCGTGAAAAGTACCTTTTTTTCCTGCAAATCTTTTAACAATTAAAAGCAATTACCTAAATTCTTTTTAATGAGAGACTTCTAAAACTGAAGTACTAATTTCGCATTAAAATTCTGCGTAAATTTGCTAAAGGCAAAACGCCATTGTCGCTAACACAAACTTCAGGTACCCCACCTGGATGCAAAATGCTATATAGTAGATATTTCTGGATTGATGCAGTTGTAAACTTTTTAAAAGGATGAAGCCAATAGTATTTGGATGTTGAATTACACAATCCAAATGGCATTACCTTGAATTAGTAAAGGGGTCTACCAGGAACAGTAAAAGCTGTCAAAGGCTTTGACTCCTCTACTAGCTAAATTTTTCAATAGGCATCTTTTGTGTCGAACTTCAAGATTTATTTTAAATAAGGCAATCAAGCTAAAATTACATGCATATTTTTCCGTAGCATCTTTTAGTTTTCGTTTAGTTTTCCGCGGGACTGACAGAATGCGTTGTTTTACTGGCTTTAGATCTTAGATGTCAATATGATGCTGAATTAAATTCGTGCGACCCAAGCTAAAAAGTTAAAGGATATCTATCCTCTGAGATCTGCAAGTTCTTGAGTTTCTGCAAGTGCTTGTGTCGAGAAATTTTTTGTGTGTTTCTTTACCTAATTATGTATTAGCTGATGTGCGAGTTAAATATCTTGCCGCCAAGGATTTTGAAAGATGCAAGTCTTTTCTTATTTTATTTTTCAAATATCTATTCTTTTTCAAAACTTTTTTTACGATAATTATTATTTATTAAAGATATATATATCATTATTGTTTTTTGCAACTTTACAAACACTTACAATTTTTTATATAAATACCAATCTTTTTTCCCCATACTCAATTTATGAAGAATTTAGACGTTCTGAGGAATAGGGAACGTCAAGAATTGAATAGAAGTAACAGTGTAGTTAAGCAACAAGAACAATTAGGTAACAATTCGCTTCGATCGAGGCGCTGACAAGACCCTGAATATAGGGCTAACGAGCAAATAGCAGACACTTCGCGTCGGTCGAGGCGCCGACAAGACCATCAATATGGGGCTGACGAACAGCGACAAAAGACAGTACAGCTCGCCAACCGTCAAAATGACATTGAAACTAGAATTTTAGAAAGAGAAAGATATAAAAGACAGCGGACCCAGCTTAGCGACCATCCAGATGGTAGGTTGATTGAGCAGGCGCGAAACACAGGGGCAAGGGAGAAGCGTCAACTAATAGAAATTTGACTCAAAAAGTTAGCCAGTACAGGAACAATCCCGAAAATAGGTTAGCCGAAAATAGTTGTGATACCAACATAGAATATAGAATAACGTGCGAATACCTTTCCAGAGGATAGGGAAAGTCAGGCGACAGACACTAATTTAGACGCTTCAATAGTCGCATTCAATAGAATTGTAAAGCAGGGTCCATATCATGTACGCATTTGTTGCAAAGGTTTCACATCAAGTAGAAAAAATACCTGAAGAAGTTGTAGAAGGCAGACAGTAGAGATATCTTAAGTCTTTCTACACATTTTCCTTCCTGCAATAATAATTTTGTTTTTTGCAAGACATGCAGCAGGAGCATACAGTTTGGAAAGAAACCAATGGCTTCAACGAATGCCGGATCTTCCCAATTATAAAAGGCTAAACGCCTATAGAAGAACCGCAAATTTCACAACGTCAAAACGCCGTTAAGGGAGCAGTGATCAATAACCAACAGATACACCTAAGGCGTAGGATGGAATATAGCCATGATTTCACGGCCGAATCCATTAGGCCTTCAAAAATTGCTGATGCAATCAGATTTTTAGTAAACACAAAACTATATAGAAAACACCAGATTGTTATCAATGAATCGTAGTTGTCAGCTTTTTCGGCTGAAGATAGGGACTTAGTTTCAAAACTAATAGAAAAATCTGATACAGAGAGTTGTAATGACACCTGGAGAAGGCCAGCGTCCTTTGGATATGATTGCAGATTGCACCTCCGAGAAACTAGCCTTCCCAACAATATTCGCTGGCATTAAAAGAAAATGCACAGAAAGTTTTACAACCATAGTTAGCTCTGAGCTTAGGAATTTTGATAGAAGGGGTTGTAGAACTGATAAATTATTATACCCTGATCCCATTAAAAATGGGAAAAAAGGGTATCATGAAGTTGTGCAAAAGTGTGTAACAGGCAGAAGGAAGCATCTCCGACCCCATAAAGTATATATATTCTTGATCAGCATCAACAGTCGAGTCGATATAGCCATGTCCGTCTGTCCGTCTGTCCGTCTGTATGTATGAACGCGTCGATCTCAGAGACTATAAAAGCTAGAGACTCCAGATTTGGAACTTAAGCTCGCCTAATCCCTAGGCAGTACAAGTTTGTTTTCGATTTTCGATAACTCATCCCGTTTCCGATATACACATGGGATCGATAACAATAAAATCTTGAATTTGAAAAAACTTTAGATGGCATTTTAATTATAAATCAAAATAATATCAATCTGTGAAATTTTTATTAAAATCGGTTAAGAAACACCGGAGATATAGAACCTTGAAGTTGAGTATGCAGTACGCAGTATGGTCGTACACACACGCACACATACTTGCAAGCACTGACTGTACGCGTAAAGTATAGGGATCAGGGTATCGTCTAGTCGGGATTTCTCGACTAGAGCCTTCTTACTTGTTTTTTAATTATAAAAGTTAGAGATGATAAATATAAGAAACAATACGTCCATTTGCTTACGTAAGCACAGCAACACTCAAGGCATTTCCGCAGCAAACGACCTCCACAAAGAACACTCGATAAATAAATTGATGATATTGGCACACTATGATCTACCCTGCAGTTCCAGCCTAGTTTCAATATTGATTGTATAAGCATCACTACAACTATCAGGTGCCAAAAACAGCTTTAATCTTACACATGACCCCCCTAACTTAAGCTTTTGGCAAATAATCTAACTGATTCTTATTGTAAGAATCTATAACGCCTTAAAAAATCAAAATATTCGATTTTGTAAAAAATCAAATCAAAAAGAATTTGTTAACCACCATAACTTTCTGTAACGTACGGCTTCAAATTTTATCTCACCATCTACAGTATTACGGCCTTAATAAATATATGTGAACTGTATCTCTATTGGGCTTCTTTAACATGACGTTTTTCATACGAAGGTCTACAGCCACGGTGCTCATATATCCAAGAATATAGCACAACGAGCTTAGTTTAATCGACAGACTAGCGCCCCTTTCACGGTACCAGGTTTTTAATTCACTCTTTTTGGAGGTACATTGTCGCTATTGGTGAGGGCTGGAAGTACTAGCGAAATCACTACCACGAAGCTTCCACAAGGGGCCTACCTCAGTGAACCGCCTTGAGAGCGATCCCAACCAACCCCTTGGTATCGACTAAAGAATTCGATTTCCATATTTCAGACCCGACAGATTTGGATTTAGGACACCAGAAGGGGTGTATCTTTTAGTCGCCTCATACTACAAGCAGTGACACACTTTGGATGCTTTTCTTCTGCCCGCCAATCACACGGGTGGTGGTCACGCTTGACCTCCAAAAAATTTTGTAACAAAACGCCAAAAAATTATCTAACTTTTACCAGCGGCTGCATGTACTGCACACTGGTCAGTTGGTCAATAGCATTCATCCAATGAGTCGAAGGAGTTAAAGCGGAGCGGAACTCTATATTACCGTAGGTGTAGGGTGGGTTTTGGAACTTTGATTAGATTCTTCAAACATGACTGCATGAACATATTGAGTTGGTCAGATTCTTTAAGGAATTGGAAACAGTACAATAACCTCAATATCAGTATCAGAGCAAAAAAAGACCTGCTGACTTTGAATGTCGGGATTGTAGATTGCAGCGCTTGTGCCATGTAACGCGAAAAGTCTACAATAGTCTAGTGCAAATTTATGTAACAGGCAGAAATTGATATATTTTTGATTAGTATCAGCAGACAGCCGACTCGATATTGCCATGTCTGTTTTACTGTACGCCAGTCTTTCTGAACAAACGCGAGAGCCTACAGATATTTTAGATTACAGGTAAATAAGGTGAAGGCGTTCACCAAACAAATACAAGAACACACTGACGAACATACGAACATAGTATAGACGATACCCTGATCTATTTACTTTACACGTACAGTCAGTGCTTGCTTGTGTTTCTTAACCGATTTTAATAAAAATTTCATAGATTATCATTTTTTTCTTTAATATTTCAAATGCTATCTCAAAGTTTTCAAAATTCAAGATTTTGTTGATATCGATCCCATGTGTATATCGGAAACGGGATGAGTTATCGAAAATCGAAAACAAACTTGTACTGCCTAAGGATTAGGCGAGCTTAAGTTCCAAATCTGGAGTCTCGTGCTCTTATAGTCTCTGAGATCGGCTTGCTCATACATACAGACGGACGGACAGACGGACTGTTGATGCTGATAAAGAATAAATATACTTTATAAGGTCGGAGATGCTTCCTTCTGCCTGTTACATACTTTTGCACAAAACCATTATACCCTTTTTCCCATTTTTAATGGGATCAAGGTATAAAAAATTTAAATTATGCGAGAACTAAAATTTCAAGGTTTTTAGCTTTGTCAAAACCTTTTTTAACAACTAAATTGGCATTACATACACAAAAACAAGAGAGAAGAAAAAATAACCACTCTACTAACTTTTCCTTATATGTTCAGTAACGGTTTTTAAACTGGTCGGTTCTTTAAAGTCACCTAATTTTTTTAAAATGTTCCGCTCACGTTTTTTTTCTCGTTAAGTTCAGCTTCAAATTAAGTGCGCCTAATCGCAACCATATCGTTGACGTTATACTCCTTTTATGACTTTCTTGATTTATTAAATGAACTCCAGTTTACTTTGTATTTATTTTGAATGTTACGTTCTTCTGCAGCAAATTACTTAAAGGTCTGGCAGTAAACGCATAATCTTTTACAAACCTACGAAAACAAGAAATTACTGCTAACGTCTTTGTTAACTACGTTTGGTAAGCGTGTAGGTCTCTGATAGACTGAAATGTCGAGAGGACTAACTTTCTTTTTTACTGAACTTTATATCATCTGCTCTGGCTTATAATCCCTTTAGACTTTTTGACATTTTCCTTTAAAATAATGTACAAGTGCGCAATATCTATTTTTGGAGCTAACTTGTTGCTAAGATGGATTAATAACAACTGTTGATAAGCTCTTTGTAATACAAGAATGATCGTCTCTTCTTTATGTATGGTAGTGTGAACTTTGCTATGGTGAGCTAACTTAAGTAGGATTGGCAGTTCTAGCAGCATATATCGATGGCTATCGATAGTTTAACTGGAACAAGCTGACAAACATAATATGAACAATTAAGAAGGCTCTAGTCGAGAAATCCCGACTAGACGATACCCTGATCCCTATACTTTACGCGTACAGTCAGTGCTTGCAAGTATGTGGGCGTGTGTACGACCATACTGCATACTGCATACTCAACTTCAAGGTTCTATATCTCCGGTGTTTCTAAACCGATTTTAATAAAAATTTCACAGATTGTTATT
>JAWNNS010000082.1:0-16779 GCA_035044605.1 Scaptomyza cyrtandrae
TCTGGCTCAGTGCCCCCACCGGAGAGCTTGGTAGAGCACATGACGGAGTCTCCGTCGCACTGGAGAGATGTCCGCCAGCTCATCATAAGCATACAGAGGGATCTGAGATTATGCGAAACTGAGCGGCAAGTGATAGAGAGTGCCTAGTTAGGCAACCCACCCCGGTGAAGTAACACTTTGCGGTGATACCGCCGGGCGTGGGGGTGTGTGGGGGGCGAGTTTAGTACGTATGCATTGACACTGTCTTTGAATCGTGCATGCAGGGGGCTCGGGCCCTTGTATCTTTAGAAGATTCTAACCTCCGTGGCGCATCCAAAAAAAAAAAAAAAAAAACACACATGAATACACACACATGCATAGGCCACATGCAGCAGGCAAGCTGCAGACGTTTGCCGTTGACACAACAAAATTTTATAATACAAACAAATATATTTTTTTTGAAATGATTAATACATAAGATATATGGATAATATATATATATATATATATACATATTAATTTATTTGTAAAAAAAAACCGAAAAAATTAAAAAAAAAACAAGTAAGAAGCCTCTAGTCGAGAAATCCCGACTAGACGATACCCTAATCCCTATACTTTACGCGTACAGTCAGTGCTTGCAAGTATGTGCTTTTTTATTATACCCTTATCCCATTAAAAATGGGAAAAAAGGGTATCATGAAGTTGTGCAAAAGTATGTAACATGCAGAAGGAAGCATCTCCGACCCCATAAAGTATATATATTCCTTATCAGCATCAACAGTCGAGTCGATATGGCCATGTCCGTCTGTCCGTCTGTATGTATGAACGCGTCGATCTCAGAGACTATAAGAGCTAGAGACTCCAGATTTGGAACTTAAGCTCGCCTAATCCCTAGGCAGTACAAGTTTGTTTTCGATTTTCGATAACTCATCCCGTTTCCGATATACACATGGGATCGATAACAACAAAATCTTGAATTTGAAAAAATTTTAGATAGCATTTGAATTATTAATCTAAATAATAACAATCTGTGAAATTTTTATTAAAATCGGCTGAGAAACACCGGAGATATGGAACCTTGAAGTTGAGTATGCAGTATGCAGTATAGTCGTACACACACGCACACATACTTGCAAGCACTGACTGTATGCGTAAAGTATAGGTATCAGGGTACCGTCTAGTCGGGATTTCACGACTAGAGCCTTCTTACTTGTTTTTTTTACATTAGAGAGACTCTTGCTGAACAAGGATATTATGTTATACATAATATCCCCCGCGGAATCACAGAGCTTAGAAAATTTTCCTTTTTGTTATCAAACCTCTCTTATGTTATTTGAATTAATTGGTTTTTATGTGCATACATCAAAAGATGAGTGTTGAATTTTCGGAGTATTGAGCTGCAGTCATCCCTTTTGATTGTGTACACATAACTGCCAATTGAAGCCCTTCCATCCCCCCATATCTCTTCTTCGATAAACTTAGGTAACTCTTGCTGGTCAAGGATAACAAGTTGTATATACACATAACCCGCAGCGGAATTACCGACAGTTTAGGGAATTCCCTGTGTTATTAAACTCTTCACTTCCTTTTCGATAAACTTAAGTGATTCTTGCTGGACAAGGATAACATGTTGATTATGCATAGTATCCGCTGCGGAGTTACTGACAGCTTAGAGAGTTTTCCTTCGTGTTTTCAAACCTACTGGTTTTATTTATTTCGTGAAATAGTATAGGATGATTATTGGACTGGTGGACTATTGAGCTAAAGCCATCCCGTATAACTATCTTTACTAGGTTAACTAATGCCAAGCTGGTAGTTCTGTTTTATGCACTTACCAGCGCCCGGATACCTTAATGCATATTTGCTTTACAAGGATAAAGCAATATTTTTTTTTGTAATGCGCCGCAATATATAAATTAGGCTTAAAAATCCCTTTTCCTGTTTGCTACGTGTTTCTCATATTGATGTACAACGAAGTCGACTTTAGCATTGTCGTTAGCATGACTCCCAGTCAATTATCGCTCATTTTCTTATGTGGTAACACAAATATCCTTATATAACTTATATCTAGTTCCAATAAGCGTCTATTCTAGCGTCTAGTAGAATTCGATTTTCCTTGAGATTTCTTTTGAAATGGTTTTGTCACATAGCTCGAGAATCTAACGACAGCCAGTGACACAAGAATGCATTTTTGTATTTGCGCAGAAATAATTGTTTACCCATCTCAGTTGTTGGCAACATCGTGTGGACACAATTTTCACCGATCGTGTTTCCACACTCAGGTTGGCAAAAGAAAGGCCTGTCTTTGCAAACAAACTCTGACCCAACTGACTTCGGCGTCAACTTATCTCCTTTCAGACTAGATCGGAAGCGAGACCAAATACAAGTTTCGGTTAAATTGAAATGCCCAACTTTGAGGAAAATAATATGTCGCAGGGTTCCACAAATATGCAGCAAGACTTAACGAATATGGCCGAGCTGGTTCAGCAATCTATAGCCGAAGACCTAAAAGTGGCCGTGGTCGAGCAGTCTTGACTTATTGATAGTAGTTTAGCCGACCAGACCAATAGATTGGTCCAAACCATATCCGATGGTCTACAAGTCAGTCCGACAGAAAATTTAAGGAATATTTCTCCAGTGCCAAGGCAAGGCAGACAATTGGTCAGCAAAGCTACCAATACAGATTAAATAAGCAGTTAGATGAAAATTCCATAACTCAAAAATCGTGTTGACCTACCAATTTTACAACCAAGCCGTTCTAAATGTCGTCAAATTGAATTTAAAACAAGTAAGATGGCTCTAGTCGAGAAATCCCGACTAGACGATACCCTGATCCCTATACTTTACGCGTACAGTCAGTGCTTGCAAGTATGTGTGCGTGTGTGTACGACCATACTGCATACTGCATACTCAACTTCAAGGTTCCATATCTCGAGTGTTTCTTAACCGATTTTAATAAAATTTCACAGATTGTTATTATTTTGATTAATAATTAAAATGCCATCTAAAGTTTTTTCAAATTCAAGATTTTATTGTTATCGATCCCATGTGTATATCGGAAACGGGATGAGTTATCGAAAATCGAAAACAAACTTGTACTGCCTAGGGATTAGGCGAGCTTAAGTTCCAAATCATACAGACGGACAGACGGACATGGCTATATCGACTCGACTGTTGATGCTGATAAAGAATATATATACTTTATGGGGTCGGAGATGCTTCCTTCTGCCTGTTACATACTTTTGCACAACTTCATTATACCCTTTTTTTCCATTTTCAATGGGATCAGGGTGTAACAAATAAGAAGGCTCTAGTCGAGAAATCTCGACTAGACGATAACCTGATCCCTATACTTTACGCGTGCAGTCAATGCTTGCAAGTATGTGTGTACTGCATACTGCATACACAACTTCAATGTCCCATAACTCCGGTGTTTCTTAACCGATTTTAATAAAAATTTCACAGATTATCATTATTAAATGTATCAAACGCCATCTCAAAGTTTTCAAAATTCAAGATTTTGTTGTTATCGATCCCATGTGTATATCGAAAACGGGATGAGTTATCGAAAACCGAAAACAGGCGAGCTTAAGTTCCAAATCTGGAGTCTCTAGCTCTGATAGTCTCTGAGATCGGTTGGCTCATACATACGGACGGACGGACAGACGGGCGGACGGGCGGACGGACGGACGGACGGACAGACGGACATGGCTATATCGACTCGGCTGTTGATGCTGATCAAGAATATATATACTTTATGGGGTCGGAGATGCTTCCTTCTGCCCGTTACATACTATTGCACAACTTCATTATACCCTTTTTTTCCATTTTTAATGGGATCAGGGTGTAACAAATAAGAAGGCTCTAGTCGAGAAATCCCGACTAGACGCTACCCTGATCCCTATACTTAACGGGTGCAGTCAGTGCTTGCATTTGTGTGTGTGTGTACGCGTATACTGCACACTGCATAGAAAACTTAAATTTCCCATATCTTGATTGATCAGATTGTTATTATTTTGTTAAATGTATCAAACGCCGTCTTAAAGTTTTGCAAATTAAATATTTTGTTGTTATCGATCACATGTGTATACACCTATACAAACGGTAAGAGCTATCGAAAATCGAAAACAAACTTGTACTGCCTTGGGATTAGGTGAGCGGGAAGAGTTATCGAAAATCGAAAACAAACTTGTACAGCCTTGGGATTAGGTGAGCTTAAATTCCAAATCTGGAGTCTCTAGCTCTTATAGTCTCTGAGATCGACGCGCTCATGCATACGGACAGAAGGACAGACGGACATGGCTATATCGAAACGGCTGTTGTTGCTGATCAAGAATATATATACTTTATGGGGTCGGAAACGCTTCCTTCTGCCTGTTACATACTTTTAAACAAAACCATTATACCTTTTTTCCCCATTTTTAATGGGATCGGGGTAAGAATAGATGTCGCTTGGAACGGAATTCCATATTAGCCTCATTTATTGCCGTACCTAGCGACTTACGCCCTCATGCTCTGGTGCTACTTCTTGGAAGAGCCTTAGTTGGACTTGTGGACACTGGGGCTTCCATTAGTGATAATTGGTGTCAAATTGAGCTATAAACCAATGGTCGCAAAGGTAACAAGTAAGAAGGCTCTAGTCGAGAAATCCCGACTAGACGATACCCTGATCCCTATACTTTACGCGTACAGTCAGTGTTTGCAAGTATGTGTGCGTGTGTGTACGCACATAATGCATACTGCATACTCAACTTCAAGGTTCCATATCTCCGGTGTTTCTCAACCGATTTTAATACAAATTTAACAGATTGTTATTATTTTGATTAATAATTAAAATGCCATCTAAAGTTTTTTCAAATTCAAGATTTTATTGTTATCGATCACATGTGTATATCGGAAACGGGATGAGTTATCGAAAATCGAACTTGTACCGCCTAGGGATTATGCGAGCTTAAGTTCCAAATCTGGAGTCTCTAGCTCTTATAGACTCTGAGATCGACGCGCTCATACATACAGACAGACGGACAGACGGACATGGCTATATCGATTTGACTGTTGATGCTGATAAAGAATATATATACTTTATGGGGTCGGAGATGCTTCCTTCTGCCTGTTACATACTTTTGCACAACTTCATGAAACCCTTTTTTCCCATTTTTAATAGGATCAGGGTATAAAAACAGCTGACGGAGTTAATCAACCAGTCATAGGTAAAATATTGACCGATGTAACGTACCGAGAATAAACAAAAAAATATTTTTTTATATCGTGCCTTTACTATCACTTCGCTTGATGAACCGTCAATGAAAGAAATCACCCCAGCTCAGCATCACAAGTTGACGATTGAGTTTTTCCCATCATTTAAAAAAAAGAATTAGGTAGGACCTCATTAATTGTTCACGCGATCGGCATTATGCCGTATCGCCGGCTACTGAGAAGGATATGTATGAGGAATTAGACCGGATGCTCCAACTGGGAGTTCATGGTCATCCCCCGTCGTATTAGTAAAGAAACCTGAGAAAATCCGGCTATGTATCGATAGCCGAAATGTTAATGAGGTAACCGTCAAAGACCCATATCCGATTTCTCTGATAGACGGTAGTAGATTGCCCAAAGCCGAATTTGTAACAAGCAAGAGCGTAGGTTTCTTGGTATGACAGGCTGGTACCATAAATTTATTAGGAACTATGCCGCCATTTTGTCGCCGCTGTCAGATACCTTTAAAACAAAGCGGAAGTTTGAATGGAGTGAAGAGGCCCAACGGGCGTTCGAGACTTTAAAAAGTCACATGTGCTCCGCTCCAGTTTTGCACAGCCCAAAATTGTGATGCCAGCCATACTGGCGTATGTACTATTTCCCAAACAACGGAAAAGATCTTCTTCCATGTAATTTTTGATGGCGTCATATGGTCTAATACGACAAATAAATCGACAAAAAGTTTTTGGAAGAAATTTATTTTCTGACCCGTGTGCCCCATTGGAGGTTGCAAAGCTCTATTGGTAGGCTTGGTGGCCTTACAGATATCGCAGGCGTTTATAAAATTTCTCACCTCTGTGACCATATTTGGCCAAAAATAGTATCGTCTTAACCTCTCAAGCTATTTATACCCTGATCCCATTAAAAATGGGAATAAAGGGTATAAAGAAGTTGTGCAAAAGTATGTACCAGGCAGAAGGAAGCATCTCCGATCTCATAAAGTATATATATTCTTTATCAGCATCAACAGTCGAGTCGATATAGCTATGTCAGTCTGTCCGTCTGTACGCGTCTGAACGCGTCGATCTCAGAGACTATAAGAGCTAGATCATGGGATCAATAACAACAAAATCTTGAATTTGAAAAAACTTTAGATGGCATTTGAATTGTTAATCAAAATAATAACAATCTGTGAAAGTTTTATTAAAATCGGTTGAGAAACACCGGAGATATGGAACCTTGAAGTTGAGTATGCAGTATGCAGTATGGTCGTACACACAGGCACACATACTTGCAAGCACGTACTGTACGCGTAAATTATCGGGATCAGGGTATCGTCTAGTCGGAATTTCTCGACTAGAGCCTTCTTACTTGTTATTAATTCCCCCGTGCGCATGCAAGACATTATCATGGGCTGTTTTCAGAGCGGTTGGAATTAAGGTCTGTGGCATCCAAAGTTTTCAGATCTGCGGTAAATGTATCCGTTAAGGATTTTCAAGTCGGGCAAGGACGAATTATTTTGTCGGATTTTATTCTTAAAGGTCTCATAAGCAGCAGCATTGAACTCAGGTGACTCTAAATCAACTTTAAGGCTATTGAGCGAGACAGATGACAAATCTTCAGTGTAAGTACGTGAAAGTGCATCGGGGACAAGGCTCTGGCTTCCTTTCTTGTGTTTTATTTGAAATTGAAAACCTTGCAACTTTAAAGACCAACGAGCTAGACGCGAGCTGAGATCTGCCTGCGTCATAAGCCACTTTAACAAGGCATGATCTGTGATAATAGTAAACTCCAGACTTTCAAACTGCTGCATGGCATTCCTTCTCCGTGATAGTATACTGTTTTTGGCATCGATTGAGTTTTTTTATACCCTGATCCCATTAAAAATGGGAAAAAAGGGTATCATGAAGTTGTGCAAAAGTATGTAACAGGCAGAAGGAAGCATCTCCGACCCCATAAAGTATATATATTCTTTATCAGCATCAACAGTCGAGTCGATATAGCCATGTCCGTCTGTCCGTCTGTCCGTCTGTCCGTCTGTATGTATGAACGCGTCGATCTCAGAGACTATAAAAGCTAGAGACTCCAGATTTCGAACTTAAGCTCGCCTAATCCCTAGGCAGTACAAGTTTGTTTTCGATTTTCGATAACTCATCCCGTTTCCAATATACACATGTGATCGATAACAATAAAATCTTGAATTTGAAAAAACTTTAAATGGCATTTTAATTATTAATCAAAATAATAACATTCTGTGAAATTTTTATTAAAATCGGTTAAGAAACACCGGAGATATGGAACCTTGAAGTTGAGTATGCAGTATGCAGTATGGTCGTACACACACGCACACATACTTGTACGCGTAAAGTATAGGGATCAGGGTATTGTCTAGTCGGGATTTCTCGACTATAGCCTTCTTACTTGTTTTATCCTGATCCCATTAAAAATGGGAAAAAGGGTATAATGGTTTTGTGCAAAAGTATGTAACAGGCAGAAGGAAACGTCTCCGACCCCATAATATATATAGTATTGATCAGCATCAACAGCCGAGTCGATATAGCCATGACCGTCTGTCCGTCCGTCCTTCCGTCCATCTGTCCGTATGTATGAGCCAACCGATCTCAGAGACTATAAGAGCTAGACACTCCATGTTTGGAACTTAAGCTCGCCTAATCCCTAGGCAGTACAAGGTTGTTTTTGATTTTCGATAACTCATCCCGTTTGTAAACGTGTATACACATGTGATGGATAACAACAAAATATTGAATTTGGAAATCTTTGAGACGGCGTTTGATACATTTAACAAAACAAAGACAATCTGTGAAATTTTAATTAAAATCGGTTAAAAAACACCGGAGATATGGGTAAAGTATAGGGATCAGGGATCGTCTACTCGGGATTTCTCGACTAGAGCCTTCTTACTTGTTTTAAGTTCAAATTGGCGACATTTAAAACGGCTTGGTTGTAAAATTGGTAGGTTTTGAAAGTTACGTCAGGGGGCGGAGTCAGGTCGGGTTGTATGGAATTTTCATCTAACTGCTTATTTAATCTGTATTGGTAGCTCTGCGTGCACTTTTCTGCGGTATACGGGGAGCTGAGTTTTTTTGCCGTATTCAGGCTGCAGTTTCGGCCACTATAAAAATGCAATTTGAGACATTAAGCTGATAGGGGTAAGGCATGATGACTGGTTGAAAACAAGGGCTATAAAACGACTGAAAAAATTCAGCAAAAAGATCGGCAATGGCCTGATCTGAGTTGGCTTTCGATGACTTGCGTTCCGCATTAACGAAATCAAAAAACCGTTTAGGATCATGCTGAAACTGTAATCTACACCTAGTCAGGTAATTCCTATAACATTTGTTATTGAGGAATGAAAAACTGGAACGAGCGATCAAGTATGCAGAACAAGCTAAGGGAGAGCTTGATTTTCTGAAACTCTTGTACAGTTTCGACTTACGATTTTTTAGAATATAACTGAATTATAAAAATAAATTTTTTCTTTCAGCACAACGTCGTTTTTTCTGTTTATTTTTGTATACCCTGATCCCATTAAAAATGGGAATAAGAGTATAATTGTTTTGTGCAAAAGTATGTAACAGGCAGAAGGAAGCATCTCCGACCCCATGAAGTATACATATTCTTGATCAGAATTAACAGTCGAGTCGAAATAGCCATGTCCGTCTGTCTGTCCGTATGTATAAGCGCGTCGATCTCAAAGTCTGTAAGAGCTAGAGACTCCAGGTTTGGAACTTAAGTTCGCCCAATCACTAGGCAGTACAAGTTTGTTTTCGATTTTCAATAACTCATCCCGTTTACTATATACACATGGGATCGATAACAAGAAAATATTGAATTTTGAAAACTTTGAGAAGGCGTTTGATAAATTTAACAAAATAATGACAACCTATGAAATATTTTATTAAAATCGGTTAAGGAACACCGGAGATATGGAACATTGAAGTTGCGTATGCAGTATGCAGTATGCAAGCACTGACTGTACGCGTCGGGATTTCTCGACTAGAGCCTTCTTACTTGTTTATAATACTTTAAATTCTTTATTTGATTTGTGTGTCCCTTATGGAACGCCAAACAGGTAAACAAACCTGTGTGGTTTATCAAAAGTTGACATACCCTTTTTAACCATTTTTAATGGGTTCAGGGTACAACAAGTAAGAATTCTCTAGTCCAGTGAAAACCTGACTAGGAGCTACCCTGAACCTAAACGCTAGATTAAAAGCGTACAGTCATTGTAGTCGATATAACTGAACTTAAATTTCCGATCTGATCTTAGGTGTATCTTTCACAGATTTTCATAATTCTTCTGTCCATAGTTTATATGCTTTTATGATTACTCGATTACTCGTGTAAATTGGAACTAAAGCTTACGAGAGCTTAAGTCCCACATCGCAAGATGCTGAACAAATTATATATATATATAATAGGGTCTGTTACATACTAAAGCACAAAACCATTATACCCTTTTACTTTTTTCATGATTTCCAAGAAGGCTCTAGTCGAGAAATCCCAACTAGACGATATCCTGATCCCTACACTTTACGCGTATAGTCAGTGCTTGCAAGTATGTGTGCGTGTGTGTACGACCATACTTCATACTGCATACTCAACTTCAAGGTTCCATATCTCCAAGGTTTCTAAACCGATTTTAAGAAAAATTTCACAGGTTGTTATTATTTTGATTAATAATTCAAATGCCATCTAAAGTTTTTTCAAATTCAAGATTTTATTATTACCGATCCCATGTGTATATCGGAAACGGGATGAGTTATCGAAAATCGAAAAAAAAACTTGTACTGCCTAGGGACTAGGCGAGCTTAAGTTCCGAATCTGGAGTCTTAAGCTCTTATAGTCTCTGAGATCGACGCGTTCATACATACAGACGGATAGACGGTCAGACGAACATGGCTATATCGACTCGACTGTTGATGCTGATAAAGAATATATATACTTCATGGGGTCGGAGAAGCTTCCTCTGCCTGTTACATACTTTTGCACAAAACCATTATACCCTTTTTAACCATTTTTAATGGGTTCAGGGTATAACAAGTAAGAATTCTCTAGTCTAGTGAAAACCTGACTAGGAGATACCCTGAACCTAAACGCTAGATTAAAAGCGTAAAGTCATTGTAGTCGATATAACTGAACTTAAATTTCCGATCTGATCTTAGGTGTATCTCTCACAGATTTTCATGATTCTTCTATCCATAGTTTATATGCTTTTATGATTACTCGATTACTCGTGTAAATTGGAACTGAAGCTTACGAGAGCTTAAGTCCCACATCGCAAGATGCTGAACAATATATAATTATATATAATAGGGTTAGGTGATGCTTCCTTTAGTCTGTTACATACTAAAGCACAAAACCATTATACCCTTTTACTTTTTTCATGATTTCCAAGTACAAAAAGCTAGGCACAACAATAATAATAAGCATGGTGCCAAGCGAAATATCTAATTGGATTCATGCTACGCACAATTGAATTTGAAAGGCGCCAGCAACGCCACGATGCAACGTTGTACGCCACAGCAATGAGAATGTAAAGTAAGAGAGGAAACCAGAGTTTCGAATTTCTGTTAACTTTTCACATTTTTCAAGCTTTTTAGCACCTGTTTCCCCTCAATTCGTTTTATCTTTTCGGCTATCTTATCGGACTACCGCTATGTTTGAATTGGATTTTGCTTTGTATATCCACTGTCTGTTTATGCTGAAAGCCTAATTCGTATTTTGCAGCATGAACACATATCAATGTATCCATTCACTTACTCTTGTAAGCTAAGAGTGCCTTAGAAAGAATTAGCAAACAAATTGAACATTTTCTCAAGTTTGTCATATGAAATTGGTGAGCTGCTGGTTATTTTGCTTTCAAATAGAGTAAGTTTGCTTGTTATAGACTGAACCCATTAAAAAAAAGGGAAAAAGGGTAAATTGTTTGTGTGCAAAAATATGTAACAGGCAGAAGGAAGTAAAGGGTTCAGTGTATCGTCTAGTTGCGATCTCTTGACTAGAGCCTTCTTTCTTGTGTGTTAAAAGTTGTTGCCGACCAATGAGTATATATATTTGTTTGTGTTTGTAAGCTCATTGAAGTCGAAGGCAAATCGTCTATGGACGGCCTGCTGCATGTGGCCTTGAGCCGTCTTTTTGTGTATTCATGTGTTTGCGTCTAACGGGACTAGGCAGAACGCAAAAATACTAACAACAACAACACGTGACAAACGCACACGCTGCTCAATGTTGTTTCGATACCCTTTATTACAATATTTAATTAATGTCAATGACATTTGTAATATATAATAATGTTATATAAGGACAATTAATGTTAAGTATATAAATACAAAATGCGTTTATTTTATGGTTAGTGTTAACTTGGTATTTGGTCATTTTAAAGCCTTTTCAATAAGTCATTATGACCTACCTTATTGCCAAAATATACATAAGCACATATGGTGGAAGTCATATTTAGGTATCTCACGTTTGGCCATTCAATTGTACGAAGCTCTATCTTTATCTAACGCATCGCACACTTCGTGAATGAGTTGCAAAGCAGAAGTGATACTTATTTCTCCAGGTGCTATAAATTTTAAAAAATGTTAAGTTAACAGAAGAGTGCGACTCTGGTTTCCTCTCTTACTTTGAATACTTTTTGGACTTGACAGCTACTGTGGCGCAAAAAGTATTCAAAGTAAGAGAGACAACTGTCACGTGTTGTTGTTGTTAGTATTTTTGCGTTCTGCCTAGTCCCGTTAGACGCAAACACATGCATACACAAAAAGACGGCTCAAGGCCACATGCAGCAGGCCGTCCATAGACGATTTGCCTTCGACTTCAATGAGCTTACAAACACAAACAAATATATATACTCATTGGTCGGCAACAACTTTTAACACCCAAGAAAGAAGGCTCTAGTCAAGAGATCGCAACTAGACGATACCCTGAACCCTTTACTTCCTTCTGCCTGTTACATACTTTTGCACACAAACAATATACCCTTTTTCCCTTTTTTTTAATGGGTTCAGTCTATAACAAGCAAACTTACTCTATTTGAAAGCAAAATAACCAGCAGCTCACCAATTTCATATGATAAACTTGAGAAAATGTTTAATTTGTTTGCTAATTCTTTCTAAGGCACTCTTAGCTTACAAGAGTAAGGGAATGGATACATTGATATGTGTTCATGCTGCAAAATACGAATTAGGCTTTCAGCATAAACAGACAGTGGATATACAAAGCAAAATCCAATTCAAACATAGCGGTAGTCCGATAAGATAGCCGAAAAGATAAAACGAATTGAGGGGAAACAGGTGCTAAAAAGCTTGAAAAATGTGAAAAGTTAACAGAAATTTGAAACTCTGGTTTCCTCTCTTACTTTACATTCTCATTGGTCAAGTCATTACAGACAACATAGCTGCATTTTTTACCGCGTGTAAGCGGGCGGGATCCCGGGAACAACCCTTTTAGTACTGCTGCACTACAAAATAACCCGCAGAAAACGTCGAAAATTTAAGAGTTAGAGTTTTTAAAGAATTGCTTAGGATATTCGGATTGGTGCAAATGTACATGTTGATATGCTTTGTTTTGCTTGTCGTCAACATCAATATGGCATTTGGTTTAGGATCAGTTTATTCGTTCATTCGAGTTTGTATTCTAAATTCTGTTTAAAATTTAGTTGGTTTTAATTAGAATCAAATAGCGTAAATCGAAGATACTAAGATAGTAACCAAGAGCAACAAGCAACTGTTGCACGCTATTGGACGTTCCGTGACTAATCGTTAATTGAACGGTACGTTAATTATATAGTTTAACATATACATATCGAAGAAGAAGAAGGCAAAGAAGAAGAAGACATTAAAAGTTGCAAACATTTAACCACCAAGGGGCGTCCTGAACGAATAACTTTTCCGGTTTCGTACACGACGAAGGAGATATTAAACAATGGGCCGTTTCTCACGTGAGCCAGACAACGCAACCAAGTTCTGCAAGGCGCGCGGCCCCAATCTACGTGTTCATTTCAAGAACACATATGAAACCGCACAAGCCATCAAGCGGATGCCTCTGCGTCGTGCCCAGCGTTTCCTAAAGGCCGTCGTCGACCAGAAGGAGTGCGTGCCATTCCGTCGTTTCAATGGCGGCGTTGGTCGTTGTGCTCAGGCCAATCAGTGGAAGACCACACAGAGTCGCTGGCCCAAGAAGTCTGCTGAGTTCCTTTTGCAGCTGCTGCGTAACGCTGGGGCCAATGCTGACTACAAAGGACTCGATGCCGATCGTCTGGTCGTCGATCACATTCAGGTGAATCGCGCGCCGTGCCTGCGTCGCCGCACATACCGTACCATGGTCGCATCAATCCCTACATGTCGTCGCCATGCCACGTAGAGGTTATTCTGTCAGAGAAGGAGGAGGTCGTTGCCAAGGCCGCCGATGATGAGCCCACAAAAAAGAAGCTCTCCAAGAAGAAGCTGCAGCGTCAAAAGGAGAAGATGTTGCGTTCTGAATAAACATATGTGTTCTGAAACGGGGGCACTGGCAACGTAGTATGTCGACAGTTGCCCGGGCCGATGTTAAACAACTAAAACAAACATTTTTTTTTTAAACAATACAAACATAAAGATACAAATCAAAACGATTCGAATCGATACTTCGATTTTAGGAGTTCATTGTTCATATTAAGATATAAGGATGTCACATATGATTGGTGCACAGCGGTACCGTTGTACAGCATGTATATAGCTTTGAATGTTTTTTGTGAAAAATGTGCCAAGTTAACAGAAATGAGAAACTCTGCGTTCCTCTCTTGCTTTGAATACTTTTTAATTCAATTGTGCGTTGCAAGAATCCAATTAGATATTTCGCTTGGCACCATGCTTATTGTTATTGTTATTATTGGACGTAGATGTACTAACGGACAGTACATTCAAGTGGCCCAACGATACCAAGCACCGGCTTGTTAACGCGCGGACCCAAGCATAAAGCGACCCACCTCCCGCCCATCCGACCGAGGGGCGCACCGCGTAACGTGCGGTTACGAAGATCGCGAACATGTACACAAATGACGTAAGATAATTTTCTTTATGAGAGCATGCAGAAGTGGTACTAGTAATAAGGTGGGAAAGATCGTTATATACTGAACATAAGATCCGAAAAGGGTTATGGATAGCATAGTTAGAAAAGCAAGCATGCAGGGCTATTGGTAAAAAATGTCTACTACTTCTAATAGGTACAGCAAAGTTAATTTGGTTAATTAGTATGGGGGAATCTATTTCACCATTTATTAATTTGTGAAAAAAGGTTATTGCAAGCATAGTTCTACGATGAATATTGTTCTGCCTACTAGTACTCGGAAATCATGAAATGGGTAAAAGGGTGTAATGGTTTTGTGCTTTAGTATGTAACAGAGTGAAGAAGGCATCAACTATAGTTTTTGTTTGTGGTTGAATTCATTCTGTACAAGGTTTAGTGCATTTATTTGATTAGTTCTTGTGTGTGTGTTAATGCAAACAAATTGTATCACATGCAGTGCAGCTGGAATTCCACACATAAAGCCTTAGCAATCTACCGTTAGGTGGCGACACTATGTTTCCCAATATCGAAATTAAAAAGAAACAAGTAAGAAGGCTCTAGTCGAGAAATCCCGACTAGACGATACCCTGATCCCTATACCTTACGAGTACAGTCAGTGCTTGCATGTATTATTATGTTATATTTTATATTATATGTTATTATTTTGATTAATAATTCAAATGTCATCTAAAATTTTTTCAATTTCAAGATTTTGTTGTTATCGATCCCATGTGTATATCGGAAACGGGATGAGTTATCGAAAATCGAAACAAACTTGTACTGCCTAGGGATTAGGCGAGCTTAAGTTCGAAATCTGGAGTCTCTAGTTCTTATAGTCTCTGAGATCGATGCGTTTATATATACAGACGGACAGACGGACATGGCTATTTCGACTCGACTGTTGATGCTGATAAAGAATATAAATACTTTATGTGGTCGGGAGGCTTCCTTCTGCCTGTTACATACTTTTGCACAACTTCATTATACCCTTTTTTCCCATTTTTAATGGGATCTAGGGTATAAAAATAAAAGAAGAAAGAATTATATATGATGATGAAAATAGTCTTAAATTTACAACCAGCAACAAACAAAACACATGAAATTAACATTGATTATATATATATCATATATATATAGTTATTAAGTTGATCAACAAAAACAAATAAGAAAAAAGGCGTTCAGAACAGAACTTAACATATTATACAGAAAGAAGATCAAGATCGATCAAACAGCTGATAACAGAGCAGATAGAGGAAGACAAATCTGGGAAAAAATAAGATGTTGAATCGATGTTGAAAAGCAGTGCACGCAATGCCTTTTCGCTAATTGCGGGTAAAAAGTGGTTAACGTTGTTAACACTGGCAAGCAGTTTTAAAAACAAACATTTAACATTTAAATTAATTAAATTACGCAGCAACAAAAAATAAAAAACAAACCTTGAAATATTTAAGTCATTTTCATGTCTAAGCGCCATTTTAGTTGACAAGTGAGATCGAGTATGTAAAAGATAAAATATTGTATAAAAATGATTTATTATTAATTATAAGTAACAAAACATAAATGATTTAAGCAACAAGAAAGAAAACCCCTAAGAAAAACAGAAGAAACAAAACAAACAAAACAGACAAAAAAAAACAAGCTAAAAATGAAAACAAAATTAAAGAAATATTATTTAAAAAAAAAACAATGCATTATTTTTTGTTCTTTTATTTTATTAATACTTGATTCGGTCATGGAAATGATTTAGTTTTGGATTGAGTTTTAGTGTATTTATTAATGTTTTAGTACATTTGACCAACGGTGGAACATCTGCTGTACATGTACTGTATTTGGTATAAAGTTGGACAGAAAACATTCAAACGAAAGAAACTCATCTGGATACTAAGGAAATTCAGCAAACTTATCATAAGCAAAAAACTGCTTACCTAACAAAAGCATCATCATGGCATGTACATATTGGATTTCGTTCTGGAGCACAACTACCAAACCTTAAGTGAAGGCTTTCCAAGTTTTGCAAAATAGGTTTTTTTTAGGAAAGTTTCGGTGAGCAATTGTACGCTGCACTGTGACTTTGGCTCTGTACCAAGTTATAATAATCAATGCTTAATTACATATGTTGTTTGAGGCGACTGTCTTTTTGAAAATAAACGAAATTCTAGCAAAAATTTTTTCTACAAGACATTGTTTTTGGTTTCTATGGTAAAAAAAAAGTAATTTCAAAACTTCTTTGCTTAGCAACGGACGTGTTTTTTTGTGCTCTTCGTTTTTTTGATTTTGTGCGTTTTACGTTTGTTTTTAATTTCGCGACTCTGTGCAAATAAATAGTTTTGTGACTTTGGGTTTCATCGGTTTTGTAAACCCAAGTTTTGAACATTAATTTAAATAATTTATTTGCATTTATTTTTGGCAAGTGCCAAAATACAACAACGAACTGCAGTCAAAGCTCATTGCTTAAGTTGCTTAGTTTGCTTTGCCCTGCTAGTATTTTGTTTTTGTATTTTCATACTTGCACTCTTTTAGTTCTTCTGTGCT